>QEOT01002361.1:48589-72149 GCA_003123785.1 Pterocarya stenoptera | reverse complement strand
CCCCCCCCCCCCCCCAAAAAAAAAAAACAAACAAACAAACAAACCGGAAGTGCGAAAAAGTGTTAAGGGGGAAAAAGAAAGAAACAAAAACAGGAAAGAAAACATGAGAAAATTTTTGCATGTGCACATGTTGATTATTTGTAACAACTAACATATATCTTTCACGTGTCTAGGTTGAAAGCATTCAAACAAATAACCTGTATCATTCATGACAGGTCACTTAAAGCTGGGACAACTGCTAGTTTTGGCAATTCCATCTATTTGGCAACATGAAGATTCCACTATCACTAACCGAATGTTACCTCCTTTTTCGGGACAGTTGATTGTGCTAAGAAACATCAGAGAAACTTGATATGACACCCTATTAACTGGAATTAGAATTACAGTTTATTAATTTAATTTAAAAGATAACAGCTACTTTTAATGAATTAAAAAAAAAAAAAAACTTTGTATGGAACGAAGACAGCTTTTTCGATAAGTCGGTATGTAACTAGGACAGCATCAGCCTATACTTAATCAAGACCAGATTTTCCCATTGAAGGAAACATTGTCACGACAAACGTCTCATGTAGGTCAAGCATGCCAAACTATCTGATACTGGAGAGAGAGAGAGAGAAGAAGAAGAAAAAAATCCAATTTATTTGATAAATGACTAAATAACACAACCAAATGCATTTATACCCTTTCTTTCTATGAGGGAAAATACAATTTATCAAACACAAACCATTTAAGATGTTTCGAATTGTGCCATTGGGACTCTTCCACATAGCCTTCAGCCCAAATTCTTTGACTCTGGTCTCATCTGCAAAATATTGCATTGCAAAATGCTAATAACTCTCTGTGACTCAAAACAAAATCATAGCCCATGTTTAAGCAGCAAGAGCACCACCAATTTCTTATGTACTTGATAAGCATAATCATTATATGTACCAGCAAGGTCAATATGTCTATAAAACACGGACCAGCAAGGTCAACATGTCTATAAAACAACATTCCTGGTGAAAAGAATGGATGATGGAGAAAAGAAGGAATAACTAACCGGGAGTAATTGTAGCACACTTTACTGCAACATTGTACCTGCAGTACGTATATGGTTAAAATGAAATACAGAAAAAATGTCTCAGATACCGTTAAGACTTTAGACATCAAGGTGGACTAAAAAACAGTAAATTCAAATGAAGTGTACGCATTTGCATTTTGATTTTCTTTCATTTTGTGCATTGAGAAAAGCATTCCATGAACCTTTAAAGAATTCAAAAAGAGCAGCTAGTATAAAACATGTTACTTAAAGTTTTTTTTCCACCAAATTTATCTATGCCAATTTCAATACACGTACTTTAATTAAGATGCAACAACACTGTAACCCCAGCTTTCAGAAAACCTGATCTTTAAGCCTTGATCACTATGATTTCAACCAACAAACGGCTAAACCAAAATGAAAGTGGCATATTCCTTTACATGACTTCTTCTGGTCACAAGAACCATATATGATTATAATTCAGTAACTAGGTGAACCAAACAGACATTCTGATCAGTTAACCACCTATGACCACTTTCACATGGCATTTGCCTCCTATTCTCAAACCCTTTTTTATTCATTAGCATTGACAATTTCCATCTATAAACATAAATATATAAAAAAATCCATATAATGTACCAATAAACTAGTGGCTATGATACTGACACTACCCAATTATTTATCCCCATATTCTTATACCCCCCAATGAACTTGTTATAACTCTGTTTGGTGAACACAATCAGCTTCTTATGCCCTCTCCTTTTCATATTATGAAAAACAGATAAAAGAAAAGGGAAAAAAAAAAAAGAGGTACAAAATCCAACTCACTTTACCACAACACACGCATTTTAACATATTTCCGGTCCAACCACTTACTTAAGAGCCGCTTCGGCACTTTCTATAGTAACTCTGTCATCCGTTGCATCGCGGTTCAAAATTCCCAAATCAAAGTACTTTATATCCAAATCCAAATATGGAAATATAAGCTGCAATAGATTTTTGATGAGTTATAAGCTGCAACAGAAAATCAGAATTTCCCAAAAAACCAAATCAAGATGCATCTACAAGTCCATTAGAAAAAAGGAAATCAGTCAAAATGAAAATTCATACTTTGTCTTTTATCGTTCTCCACATGATCCTCGCCATTTCATCACCTAATAGCACAGAAGATACAACAAAATACGCACAATAATAAAAACTGCTTCAGAAGGGGACACGTAATGAAACAACAAATGCTCCATTTGGTTGCGGAAAACACTATTGAAAAAGAAACAAGGAATCCAAGACGATCAAATAGTACCGGGCATTTATAAAACAAGGAGATTCACAATCGAAGATCGGCCCAGCTATTTATATATTCCGAGCGTTCCAGATACTAGAATGTATTGGATTGAGTTTCTCATTTTCGGAAGCAAAAAGAAGTTAAATGTGATTTCATATTATTCAAAAACTTCGTTTCGCTTTCATTGTCCTCTATGTTTTTCGCGACCAAAACAGAGCACCCGCTGAACAAGTAAACAACATGGGTTTGAAAGAACTTACCGTCCATTTCCACAATAGGATTCTGCACCCGAATTCTATCAAATCCAGCCGAAGATGAGTAGCACCGCAGCGAGGCATGAGCGAAGCGAGAAGAAGAAAAGGGAGAACAAGCGAACGAAACACTGTTCCCACGTAGAAGTCCATCGAAGAGTCTCGGACTACTCGAATAGAGTTGCGATTGCCGTCTAGGGTTTCTCAGGGCCATAGACGCCGACGATGACGATGAAGACGAGGTTAAAATTTTAGCGCTTGACATGGCGCTCAAACGGGATGGCGTTGCTCTCAGGCTAAGCATTCGGGGATTTTAGGGGGACCGTTTTATATACGCGAGAGCTAGAGGGACGCGTTGCTCGGGGCTCAACTTTCAAGAGTTGAGGCTTTGGCTGTTTGTCAGCCCGACTAGTGAATGGCGCTACTGCAGTGCGGTGGAGACAATATCTGAGCTAATATAATGAAATCGAAAATCAGGGTAAAAAAAATATATAATCGAAACAAATAGAATGAGTGTAACGAAGGAAAAGAATGCAATGAAATGAGTGTAAGCGATCATGTGATCTCATGTGATGTGATCGTGGTAAGTGGAAAATTAATAGATTGGTACAATAAATACGTACCATTTTATATATAATATTATAATGCCAGTCATATTGTATTAGTTTTTTAAATTTAAATTTTATAATTTTAATCATTTTCAATAGTTACACGTCAGCGCACATGATTATGTAGGTAAAATTATATATGTATATATATATAGAAAGCATTTTCCAAATTAACAAGTGACTCTAATAAAGGATGAGTCTGACTGTATATATACTATCGCAGAAAATAAGTAATATTCTGCAGAAAAATGAAATACATGTTGAAGAACATAACAACAGAACATATATAAGGATTACATTTCAATGCATCAAATTTTAGTTGATGTATGTAGTCATACGGGATGGGTGCACAAAATATGGTGCGTAAATTTTTTACATCATTCAAGTGAACAATATAATAAATTGAAGAATTATTTATAAAAATTTTAAATAGATAAATTTCGTACAGATTTTTATAAAAAAAGTGGACTATACATTAAAAAAGAATAAAAAGTTCCTTATTTTTTAGTGGGATGAACCTTTTTTTATAAAGGACTTGTCTATTATGAGCTTATAGTATGGGGAAAAAAGAAGAAGCTTATAGTATGAAAATAAGTGTAATAATGAAGTCTAGTAATATAGGTTAGTATACAAAACCAAGTAGCAACCAACATTACAACTCAAAAAAAAAAAAGTAGCAACCAACATTGATTGCATATCAAAACCGAAGATTTGTAGAGAATCCAAACAATCTTTTTTTAACAATTAAATGCTTAGTTTTGGGGAAAATGATTATATTATATTATTGACTGAAATTAAGGATCTCAAACGAGAGAGAAATAGACGCATATAGTAGTTCCTTCAACATTGCTAATGATCTAATGCTATCCAATATATTTATGTGTGCAAGACTATACAGTGCATGATCTATTTGATCAGTTTATCTCTCTTATTTGATGAGGTTTGGATAGTGAGTCGAGATGAGATAAAAGTTGAAGATTTAATAAAATATTATTATAATTTTATTTTCTTTGTTAGAATTGACAAAATTGAATTATTTATTACATTTTATTTAGAAATTTAAAAAATTTGTAATAATTATATGAAATGAGTTGAGATATTTTTTGAAAACAAAAACAAATGAGAGTCTCCAGCTCAAAAAATAAACTTAAAAAAGTTGCCTTCATCTCAATTTTGGTGAAATCTATTATTATATATAAAAACGGAGCCATATAATTCCGATATAACATTCTACCCATAAAAGTAGGCATTCTATGCATTAAATTTGAAATGTTATATTTATGAAGTGATAACCCTTTTTAAAATTAATGTTTCATTATGAACTATTGAAACTTTTAAATTTCATTTCATTTCTTACATATAAACATATAAATCGATTCAAAATTCTATCCAAAAACACTAATTCAACATTTATATTGTTTTATATTTTAAGTGGAGTCATGTGCCTCCGATGTAGCATTCTATCCATAAAAGTAAGCATTCTACCCATTAAAGTTGAAGTGTTATGTTTATAGAGCGATAATCATTTTAAAAGCAATGTTTCATGATAAATTGTTGTAACTTTTAAGTTTCATTTCTCTTATTACATATAAATATATAAATTGATTCAAGTATTCACTCAAAGACACTATTTCAAACTTTATATTGTTTTGTCAAATAAAAATCGCCCTATAAATCGTTTCAAAATTTTCCACTATAAAATTTGATTTCTCTCTAAATATTTCTCCCTCATGCACAACAATCCGCACATTTACACGGATAATAGGCTCGTTATTGAGTAAAGAGTGGGATGGAGGGGATGGATCACGCCCCTATTCTACGTCCCTTTCTTTTTTCTTTTTTTGTCTTTTTAAGTTTTCTGAATTTGAATTTTTCAAAAAAAATTATAATGTTGCACACATGGTCTTTCAATTTAGGATAGTGCTAGAGCCACCGTACATTAGGGCTCTCGCTAGACTCATATGTTTTTTTTTTTTTTTCTTTTTTTACATAGTTTATTTTAATATTTTTAAGAAATAAAAAATTAATAACAACATTAAAAAATATTTTCTTAATCACGAAGTAAAAAAATTAAAAAATATATATTAGTCTTCCCACTGAAGCTAATAAAAAAATATTAATCATTAAAAAACACTTCATGATTAAAGAAGTATTTTTTAATGATGTTATGAATTTTTTTTAAATATTTAAAATTGTAAAAAAAGAAACAAGCATAAAGAGCCCAACGGGAGCCCCGGCGGTGACTTAAGCATTTTGCTTTAATTTATACACGACAAACATCTATATATAAGGGCTCTTCTTGACACTTGAATATTTAAGCATTATGTGAATAATAATAAAATAATTTTAGTTAAGATATTTTATTGAGTTTTGAGAAATAAGAAATAAAAAATTTGAATAAAAAATTATAAACTTAAAAAAAATTTAGAATATAATTTTTTGATATAATTTTTGTTTTAAAATTTGAAAAAATTGTATTGTTTTTCCTTTTTTTTTTTTTAAGCTTGTAAAAGTTGTATTGAGTTTTGTGTTTGGATGATGATTAGGTAAATTATTAGATGCAAAAGTTAAAAATTTAAAATCAAAAAATATTTTATATTTGAGAGATATTTGAGATAAAAAATATGAGAAGTTTGGAGAATATATAAGTATCCAAATTAACATGCCCAAGTTTCAATGTGGTATTTTAAATTGTTTGCTAATAAATGGGACAAAAAAAAATCTCAAGTTTATATCCGAATTTGAGAATTTCAAGTGAACTAGAGAGTAATACATGAAGTGTATCCTATATATACCATATACATATTTCGAATTGCTTTAAATACGTAACAAATGTTATAAAATTTACCTTATGTGTCAATATCTCACCCACTCGAAATTGAAGGAGTTTGATCTCCAAGAGGATAATTTTTTTAATGGATTAATAAATTGGATAAATGTTTTAGGTACAAATAAATTTCATAAAATTAAATTTACATATAGTAGTACGTTAAATTATAAAATTATTTTTTTACAAAATAGATACAATTTATTATATAAAACTACGTCAATTTATAAATTAAATTTTATAAAATATTTTTATAATTATAGCACCACACTACCGTATAACAAATTTTACATATACATGACAACAATCCATCCATTGAAAATACCACATGGCTATTTTTAACCTTTTAACCTTAGAGAATACCTTATAACCAGTTGGGCTAATAACCTACAAATAACAGCCTCAATAGTTGCCGTTGGTTATTATGTAGGCCTCACAACTTAGTTTATGTGTGACCGCATATCAGCTGATTCAAAACTCATGCCCTCGCAATCACAATCTCGTCACTAAAAATCTGAATCTCTCTCTCCCTCCCACTCTCTCCCTCCATGTCAACTTCTAGTCCTTCGGCAATGCATGAGTCCCTTTCTGAAACTGGGGTTCGAAAGAGATGTCTTTAATAGTTTTTGGATCCTTCCCTAAACTCAGTTTGACGAGTATCACATGGCTATCTCTTGGCACATTCTTTTTTTTTTTTTCTAAGCAAGCTTCAATATATTATAAATAAAGGAGGTCTACAAAGTTTAGGGTGGATCTTTTCCACTATCAATAAACAGCAAGCATATAGATAAAAAAATAGTGGGTATGCGACCAAACACAAGGTTAGTGGCTGCCCATTGCGCCACGGAGTGCGCACATCGATTGGCAGATCGATGAATCTTGGCAAAGTTCCAGAGCCTATGAGGTGCAGATAGGAGTTTGATATCTTCAATTATAGGTTCGACGTACCAGTGAGCATTTTCTTTGTCGATTATGGCATCTATTATCAGTTGAGAATCCCCTTCCAATATTGCTCTTTCTTGTTGTCTTCGGGATGCCATTGTTGTGGCTAGGAGAGCTGCTTTAGCTTCCGCGATCAATGGGTTGGAAGTAAAAATCTTTTCTGTTTGGATTTCCAAGATTTCCCCATGATGATCTCTGCATACTGCTGAAACCACCGAGAAAGAATCTCTAACTGCTGCGTCAAAAGAGAAACTTTGAAAATTAACAGGCGGATTTTCCCAACTCTCTGTTCGACTTCTTTTTTTCTCGTTCCATGCTTCCTTGTAGCCTTGATATATTCTTTGCAGCTGGGTTTTTGCTGGCTCAGTAGAAAAGGATAAATGATTATGTATTATTTCATTTCTTTGCCTCCAGATAAAGTCCAAGATGATCACTGCAAATAGTTGGAAATGATGAGCTTCTTCCTTTCTTAATCCCAGCTTTTTTGTTGGAGAAATGATCATTCCTATCCAGTCTGCTATATTCTGAATTGGTAGAAGTTCCAGCTTTAGTGGCCATTGGCTTTGAAGCCACAGGATTCTAACAATTGGACACTTTATAAAAAGGTGGATGAGTGTTTCTTCTTCCTGATTGCAAAGGGGGCATTCTGCCGTTGAAGCTTCTCAGATGATTTCTCTGACCCTTGATCTGGTAGGCAGCATATTCCATTGGAGTTTCCAAAGCAAAAGTTTATGGCGATCATGAATTTTCATTTTCCATATGCATTTATAGATCTTCAAAGTATCAGGTTGTTGAGCTGTCTCCTGGTTTTTAACTATCAGTTGATAAGCTGTCTTAACAGAGAATTCACCTGAATTGTTTGGGGTCCAGATTACTTTGTCTTAATTCCTAGAAAATGAAGACAATGGTATCTTTTGTATTTCAGTTACACTTTCTTCTTCAAACAACTCTCTTATTTTCTGCATATTCCATGATCTAGGGCTATCATTGAGTAGATTTGAGACTTTTAGCTTCGGATGCGCTTCTTTCATTCCCTGTAATGGCTGAGGCCTGAAATTATTCATAGTGGGAATCCATGGTTGTGACCATATATTGATCGAATTTCCATTATTAACCTGGTAGCACATTCCTTGTTGCAGCATATCTCTTGTTTGCAGTATTCCCTTCCATAGACTTGAGTTCGTCTTTTTTGGATTTGTTTGCCAAAAGTCTGTGTTATTGAGATATTTTGTTGATAGAATTGCATACCAAAGTTTATCTTGCCCTTTGCTCATTTCTCATCCCAACTTTGCTAGCATTGCTTGATTCATAGTTGTCATCTATCTAATTCCCAGACCTCCAATGGCTTTTGGCTGGCAGATGGACTTCCAAGATTTGAGAGTTAAGTTGTGCTTTTTATCTTTGGGAAAGCCCCACCAGAAGTTTTTGAAGCTTGTATCAATTGCCTTGCAGATTGATGTAGGAATTTTGTATGAAGCCATGAAGTATGTTGGAATAGCGCTTGCAACTGTTTTTATCAGCGTTGTTCTTCCAGCTTGAGAGAGCAGCTTTAATTTCCATCCTTCCAATTTCTTGTTTACTTTACTTAACATATCTTTAAAATCTTCTTTTTTCTTCCTGCTGAAAGAGGTTGGAAGGCCCAGATATTTCATTTTTTCTGATGATGCTTTATATGGTAGCCATTGTTTGATTGATGCTTTAACTTCTTGGCTTGTGTTTCTGGTTATGAAAATGGAGGATTTTTGCATGTTGACTTTCTGACCTAACCACTGCTGGTATTTGTCAAGACTAGTCGATATGGTATTTGCATTCCTTTATGTTGCTTTTGCAAAGATAATCGTATCATCTGCAAAAAGAAGATAAGAAACTAGGGGACTATTTTTGCTGATTTTTACTCCTTCCATTGAACCTTGTGCCTCTGCTTTTAAGAGAATTCGTGATAGCGCCTCTGTTACCAGTATGAATAAAAAAGGCAATATCGGATCACCCTGTCTTAAGCCTCTCTGAGCATTGAAAAATCCTCTTGGAGAACCATTTATTAGTACAGAGAAGGTTGCTGTTGTGATGCATTCTCTAATCAGATTGATCCAGGCAATATCATATCCCAGTTGCCTTATTACCGTAAAGAGAAAATTCCATTCAACTTGATCAAAAGCCTATTCCATATCTAGCTTAATGGCCATCAATCCTTTTTTCCCCGTCTTTTTTTTGAGGTGATGAAATAGTTCATGGGCAATTATTGTATTTTCCTTTATAAAGCGTCCTAGAACAAATGCTATTTGAAGTGGGGAGATGATGTTACACAGAGTAGCTTTGAAGCGATTGGCCATAATCTTGGTGATGATTTTATATATAACATTTGTAAGACTGATAGGACGGTATTGGCTCGGGTTGTTTGGACTTTGAATTTTTGGGACGAGAGCAATGTTTGTGTGATTGATCTGTCTCAGCAATTTTCCATTCCTAAAGAAGTTTTGCACTGTACTAATGACATCTTTTTTGGTAATATGCCAATAGTGTTTAAAAAATAATGTTGTCATGCCGTCTGGACCTGGGGTTTTGTGGTTCGGAATCTGCTTTAATGCTCCAAAAATTTCTTCCTCACTTGGTATCATCAAAAGTGCCTCATTTTCTTGATCTATTATTTGCCTCTCAAAAAGATTATCTAGATTATCTAGGAAGCTTGGATTTGAGGAGGATATAGTGATCCGAAATAGGTTAAGAAAGCTTGTTCGATTGTATTGCCATCCGTAGACCAATTACCTAAACTCAGCTTGATGGAGTCTATTGAGTTTCTTTTTCTTCTGATCGTTGTTGAGAGATGAAAGAATCTAGTATTTAGATCTGTTGTAGTGAGCCATGAGATTCTTGATTTTTGTTTCCAAAGTGTCTCCTCATTTTCCCTCTGTTGGTGAAGGCTTTGTTGCACTTGCTTCTCTCTCTCTTGATTGTATCTGCTCATAGGGCTGCTTTGAATTTCCATTAATTCTTCCTCCAATTTTTGAATATTACTTTGAATTTTGCCAAAGTGTGTCTTGTTCCACAGCTTGAGGGCAATCTTTGTTGCTTTAATTTTTTTTGCAGAGAATATATGCAGGATTTCCCTGGAAAGAGCTATTCCAAGGCTCTCTGATGATATTTTTACTTAGTGGTTCATGAACCCAAAAGGCCTCAAATTTGAAAGATGATGGTTTGCGAGCATCGGTAGCTGTATGTAGTAAGAGCGGATGATGATCCAAGGCTGAAGAGGTCAGATGCTGCAGCATAGCATCTGGGAAAAGTAGTCTCCATTCTTGATTTGTTATTGCTTTATCTAGTCTTTCTCGGATTAAAGCTTGCCCGTGTCTATTGTTAGTCCAAGTGAATTGAGGTCCTGTGAAGCCAATGTCAATGAGCCCATGTTTGTTCATTACTGCATTCAGTCCATTTGCTTGATTATTGGAGATTGGACGTCCACCATATTTCTCATTCTGATTAGTTACGTCATTGAAGTCTCCTATACATATCCATGGTCCTTCAAAAGATTGATGCACTGAGTCCAGGTGACTCCAAAAGTTAGCTTTTAGGTTCCAATGTACTGGTGCATATACAAATGTAATGAGCCAAGGATAGTGTGAATGATCCGAATACACCAAAACAGTGATAGCATTCATATTTACATTAACCGGTTCAATTTCTACACCCGGTCTCCACATTAGTAATAAACTCCATTTTTTACAAGAAGCTGGAAAACATGCAAAATATTGGAAACCTAAACTATGTACAATAGATATGGTACGGTCTTCCGTTACCATGGTTTCCGACAAAAACACTATATCCGGGTTATATTTCCTAATATTAGCCCTTAAGTTTCTAATTGCCTTGGGACTGGCTAAACCCCTGCAATTCCAGACAATGGATCTCATTCTGATGGGGGAGGCACCTTGAAGCTGGCCTCATAAGCTTGTTTGGATTTTCCGGATGCTGATGATTTCTGTCTTGTATATGGAGTCAAGCGAATCTTTTCTTTAGATTTCGCTTTCCCCAAATGGCCAGACTTCATTTTCAGTAGAGTATGAGCCAGAGATGCATCTGCCATAATTTGATCCTTTTCCTGCATTGGGTCTTCATTTTGCTTCTCAAGTTCCACTGTGACTTGATGATGCTTCTTATTGGGCTGAGTGTTATCATCTGAGGTGGGTTCATGAGCTCTCTTTTTTGAAGATTTTTCTTCCTCTAGACGTGCCGTAGTGCACTGAGCTAACTCTCTTTCAAATTCCTCACAAATCTGGTTCGGATTGCCTTGGGTCTCCGTTGAATGAGCAAAAACATTTTCAATCTGGGGTGGGTTCACATTCGCAGACACTAGTATAGAGGTATCTCTTGGCACATTCGGCTTTGAATATGGCACCTGGGGTTTGATGCACGTGGTTTTTTTTCACTAAATCTCTTGCCTTTGAATTGAGGTGCAAAGAAATCTATAAATTGTCACTATTAAGTACTCAATCCTTTTTTCAATTAAATTTAATTATCTTTTTATCCTTTCTTTGGGTATTGCAGTTTTTTCTTGGAGTTTTCTTATGGTTTCCTCTGCAAAAAATTTGGGTATAAACTTGTAATTTTTTTCATGTATGGATGGAGAATTGTTATTGGGAATGTGCGACTCTCTGGATTAATGTTGATTCCTTTCTAACATTCGTGTTTGTTGCCCCCTCTCGCGACGTCATAACGAAAACCAATAGCCCCCTCTCTCGACAAATCTAGAAACTCGAGTATCGTAGAGTAGAGATCTTCGCCCAACCCCATTAATCTGAAAGAAGATTCTCCGCCGAGAAAATAAAGGAAATGTAAATAAACATTAGCTTTTGAGTTGTTTGGGTTAAATGGAGCTAATTTTTCATTGATTCAAACTCAATATACCATTAAATTTGATGACCAAGAACTGTTTACAGAGCGCAACCATATCTTTCCCAATTTTATACTTGATAAGGTTTTTCCTTTTTTTTTTTTTTATTTAGTTTGCGCATGTTTTTTTTCATGCTTGCTTTGTTTGGCATTGGAGAAAATGTGGGAGACCGTAAGAAATGATGAATCTTAAATTAAATTCTTCGTCCGTCACGGCTTGGCAAGGCCACGCTCAATCCGTCGATGGAGCTATGGGTTTGGGATGGGTGCTTGGAGGTCAATGGAGCATTCTTTCCCAATATTGCACTGGTGGCATTGGAAACGAGGGTTCTATTGTGTGTGGTGCATCTATTCTCACTTTTGTATGATTTTTGACATGGCAGCTCATCAAATGAGGGTTGATGCTCTTCAAAAAAAGGCCGACCGCTTAGAAGTGTGACTGTTAACCTTAAATATGTATATTAGGAGATACGGGATCCCCAATTTTGTCTTGAAAGGTTCAACGATTATTGAGAAAAGTGAAAAAAGAAAAAGCGGAAGGAAGGGTGTAAGCAATGTAAGGCTTGGGTTGTAGATAGACATGCTTCCGTATCATCTCGTCTTATATTTTTATTTTTAACATATCGTCCTAAATGTTAAAAATAAAAATATTTTTTAATTTTTAATTTTTAATTTTTAATTTTTAATTTTTAATTTTCAATTTTTGTCATATAATTATTATAATTTTTTTTTAAATTTTTAAACAAAACATAAAAAATAATTAATTTTTTTAAAATTTTAAAATAAAAATAATATTAAAATATAAAATTCTAACAATATTTTAATTTTATAATATTTTTATTCAATTTTTCCTCTCTCATTTTTTAAAATTTCACAAAACATCTTAACTCAAACAATTTTTAACTCATCTCAACTCAAATATTTTATTACTATTCACAAACTATCTAAACTCATTTTATATCAATTCATTGGCCAGACCAGCCTGGCTCGTTTGTTTTCGGAAAACTCTCATCTCATATCATTTTATCTCAATTTTATCATTATACTTTTTCAAATTCTAATATAAAATAAAATAAGTAATTTAATTTTTTAAAATTTATCTCATATCTGAAAACAAACGGGACTAACCCTGTTTGGATTCACTCTCTTTGGATTCGAGAGTACTTGAAAACACTGATCACCGATCAACACCAACCTGTGTCGTTGCTGTCAGTCCAACGGAGAGAATCGTTGTATGAGTACTGAACTCGAAAATATTTCGACCAGCAACCTAAATGATCCGTACGTGCACGGAGACTATTCTATCACAGCTCATACCATGTTTTCACATTTGTACGGTACTTAAGTAGACAAATGATATTTATAATCTTAGAATTGTAAGACTACACATTTTCTTTGAAAAAAAGAAGAAATTTGAAACGTGATAAAATTATTCTTTTAATGGTTGACGTCATTTTTCTTCAAATATAATACGTAAAACTTGCGCAAACTAAAGTTTACGATGCTGAGCTTATTGCTTACAGATTTGCACATGCATGGGATCAATGTATACAGAAAAGCTTGGGACCGGATGGGTGCCAAAATAGTTTTTACACAAGCCAATAAGAAACAGCCACGTAGGCACTTCAAAAACTTCAAAGATGAGTCCACATGCACAGAACAAACGCTCTCCTCTCCTTCTTTCTTCCCAAAACTGTTGCGGTGAACACCTCACAGTCGGACTGGTTTCTCATCCTCCTATTTACTGTTGGACGATGCAGGCACCAACGGATATTAGGCTTGCACAAGCCGCCAAGGGAGGCAGGAGAGGCACATTGATCGACCCCGGAGAAGAGAGTGAGGTGGCGTGGAAGGCGAGAGTTGGGCAGAGATTTTGCACCGCAGCATTCGCGATCGATTTTGGGGCATTGGCTTCACCTTGGAGCTGCATTCGGAACTTGAGCAGGTCCAGAGGGTGGGTGGTACAGCCTGCAACAATTGAAGCTATGCCTCCTTCAACAAAACCTTTCAAACCCATGATCTTGAAACTAAAAAATGTTCTATTTTTTTCCCGAGAAACAAATACAAAGAATGGAATAGAAGGGGAATTAATTTCAGAGTACTCAAAGGAAAAGCTTGAGAAATGGGAATAAAAAGATTTCAACTAGTGAAAATTGAAAATTGCAACACCAGTTGAAGTTGGGATTCATATCACTAGACACGAGGAGGTGGGAATGGAGGCCGAAGGCTATGGTGGAAGAGTGAGGAACGTTGGGCCTTTGAGACATGCTATCAGAGAAAGGGTTTGTTTGGTTGAGAAAATGGGAAGAAATGAATCGATAGTTTGGGGAAGACAGGGTGGGCAATGAGGCTCTTATGCGAATTCCTTCCCCTTGAGAACACTACGAAACAGGAACAAGTCTCCTGCGAAAGGAGGAGAGGGAGAACGTTTTTCTATGCATGCGGGCTCAATTTTGATATTGTTAGAGTGCTTACGTGGCTGTTTTTTATTGGCCTGTGTAAAAACTATTTTGGCACCCATCCGGTCCCAAGCTTTTCCCCAATGTATATTATATGTTCCTCGGGATCACTTTTGACAGCCCACTCGGGTGAATACGAATTACGAGTACAGTTTAAAATAATTTTTCGAAATGATTTGCTGTGAAATATTTTGTTATTTTTTTAATAGAAAATTAACGGAAATACTTAATTACAAATTGTTTAAAGCTTATGTATCAATTTTATAAAAATTAAAAACTTAAACCTCATTTTATAAAAATATAAAAACTCAAATCCTAATTCATAATTTTGAAATTTTCTCACTTATATTAGGTCTCGTTTGGTTACGCAGTTCATATAAGATGAGATGAGATGGGATGAGATGAGATATTTTGTTGAAAGTTAAATAAAATATTGTTATAATATAATTTTTATTTTAAAATTTAAAAAAATTAAAATAATTATATAAAATAAGATAAAATAAAATAATTTAATTTTATGTAATTAAATCAGCCATAAATAAATTGTTTATCATGCTTTGTCCTTATTAGGTCCGTGGAATTTACAACTCCCAGCTCTGTATCCTTTGTAAAATTATCCATAAGTTTCAGGTTAACATTGGGCCGGCCCACCGCTATAAACGAGTATCACCGCCTATATTAGCTAAAAGCCTTAAACCCCAGGTCCCCAACCCCGCCTTTTTTTCTAAAAAAAAAAAAAAAACGCTTAAACCCTAAACCCTGCTCTCTGTCTGCTCGCTGCTCTCTGCTCTCGTCCATCATTTTCAATAGGCATGGCGTCCAAGATGAACAGAGCCAACCCGCTTCTTGCCAACCTTCCACACTTCCTCACATGGCGACCCCTCGGCTTCCGCACCATTTGCATGGGCCGCCTCGGTTTCGCCACTCAGTCTCAGCTGGACCCAGAACCCCCCACGCCAGTCGCGGGCACGAAGGTTCTGGACATCGCTAAAGAGGAATTCGAGATTGGATCACGCTTGATAACTCTAGAGACGGGCAAGATCGCTCGCTTCGCTAATGGTGCCGTGGTTTTGGGCATGGACGAGACCAAAGTCTTATCGACTGTCGCCGCGGCCAAAGGGGACGCTGTTCGTGATTTCTTGCCCCTCACTGTACGTGTGTCTTGATCAATTTTTTAGCTTTTAACTTACTTGCATATTTTGATTTTGATAAATGCACAATTAGATGCGTGATGTTTCGGCGTTTCTTATTAGTTTTACGTCTTGCTTTTGCATTTTCTCTACTCCGAAATTTTAGGTGTAAATGCGAGTCAGTTTCTTTCTTCTTTGGGTGGGTTGATAGAAATAAATGGAGGTCGCTTGTATGTGTATATTTAAATTGAAATTATGGGCATTCAGGTTTTTGTCTAAACGGCTCCCGTATTTGTTGGGTTGCAGTGTAGAGTTATTTTCTCTCAAGTTTTAGTACAATATACTTCCTAGAGGGCCCAAGCGAAGTGTTATTATAGAACACAGAATAGGGATATAGGATTTCTGAGGTGAATTATGTCGTATGTGAAAACAAATTCTCAGAGTAGAGTTTATAATTAGCACATCCTAAAATAAGACATTAGATAGAATGAAAATTAGGAGAAAAGATAAGATCAATGAAGACTAACTCCACCAGTAATGTGAAAAAAGGCTTTACTGCAAGGATTATTTTTTTTTTATTGGCACCAGATGTCCGGGAACAGCATCTTGACTAACTCCGGGGGTGCTCAGGCCCTTGGCAAGAAATTTTCTGCAAGTGCACCTTGGGTAATTCAAGAGGAAAATCCTCTAGTCTAATAGTCCCTAGAGATTGTTTGCATCCAAGAGAATTTGAACCTTAGACCTGGGATACTTTCAAGCCCAAGGCCTTTATCACTTGAGCCAACCCCTAGGATTTTTGCTCATGCTTAGATCTTGGTAAAGGAATTGACTACTGCTGTGGTGATATTTGTGTCGTTTGGAAAGAGCAATCTAAGGCCTTTGCTATCTTATTTATTTTTCTGATGATAGTCATGCTTATAAAAATTATGAGCTGCACCAATGTCTGCCATTTGATGTATCTAGAATCACTTTCTAAGATGTGCTCCCATATCTTTGTGGGTGTGCATGCCCACTATGTCAATCACTTTGTGGTTCTTAATGGATTTTGTTCTAATAAGGTTGATTATCAAGAAAAGCAATTTGCCCAAGGTGTTATCCCAAACACGTTCATGCGGAGGGAGGGTGCTCCAAAAGAACGTGAACTTTTATGTGGCCGTCTTATTGATCGACCCATACGACCACTATTTCCTTCTGGATTCTACCATGAGGTTCAGGTATGTTGTTACTGTTTTTGGCTGGTTATTTATTTTTCCTCTTTTTTGACTCTTCCATTAATATTACTTATCAAATACTTTATATCCAGTAATATTTCCTGATTCATAGGTAATGGCAAGTGTGCTTTCTTCTGATGGAAACCAAGATCCAGATGTAATGGCAGCTAATGCGACATCTGCTGCTCTTATGTTATCAGATATACCTTGGGGTGGCCCCATTGGTATGATACGAATAGGGAGGATTTCTGGGAAATTTATTATTAACCCAACCATGGATGAGGTAAGGCTCAACTCCAGATCATAATTGTATATGATGGATTCCTGTACAGTGAGATACTCTTCCATTTGAGCTTCTTGCTGTTGTTGGGAAATCTTTTGCAATATATTTTTCTCAATCAATGTTCATGGAAGTCAATTTCCCATAGTAAATGATTCTTATTTGTTAATTTTTTTATATTAAGAATAGTCTACATTTGTCTTGGTCTATCGAAGAAGACTATAATGGAACAACACAAAAATATATATTATTTTTCCCTGGCAGGTAAATTATTAACATAAATAGAAAATTAGATTTTGTTGCCTGCATTCTCTTTAGATAAGTATTTTCTTATTTTTTGTATCTATGGTTTAATGCAGCTTAGCTTAAGTGATCTTAATTTAGTATATGCCTGTACAAAGGACAAAACCTTAATGATTGATGTGCAAGCTCGTGAGATCTCAGAGAAAGATCTAGATGCTGGGTTAAGGCTGGCTCATCCCGAGGTTAGTCATGAAACTTGTAGAAATGATCCACCATATTGCTCTTTTTTTGGTCTAATTCTACTTATATGATTGAATTTGAACATTCAGGCGGTGAAATATCTTGAACCCCAAATCAGACTGGCTGCTAAAGCTGGTAAGTGTAAGAAAGAATATAAACTATCTATGATATCAGATAGAACGTTGGAGAAAGTTAGAAACTTGGCAGAAGCGCCTATAGAGGCTGTTTTTACTGATCCTTCATATGGCAAGGTACATACTATCTGTGCTTACGGTTACAAGTATTTGACTCTGGGAACTGTTTTGAACCTCTCTATCTCTCTCTACATATGCACGCACAGACACATATTGTTGAAGATATTTTTTTTAAAAATAATATGATGTTATGTTTTAAATTCAGTTTGAACGTGGTGAGGCTTTAGATAAGATTACGCAAGATGTAAAGAGAGCATTTGAAGAAGAATTTGATGAAGAAAGCTTGAAAGTCTTACCCAAGGCAGTAGACACAGTGAGGAAAAAGGTATCCATGAACTATAAACTTATACAGGGACAAGCTTATATAGAGATCATGTATTTTAAGATCCCTTATATGTTCTGAGTTCTTCAACAACTTTATCATATTCGTGCCTCTTTAACCACTCATTGCTAGATACATCTGACTTTCCTTTTTCTTTCTTGGAAAGTTTCTGAATAATAGCTTCAACTGAATGAATTGTATTGAAGAACACACTATTCTCTTTTCCTGTACTCAAACTTTGATTATAAAGCTCAGTATTAATGTGATTTTGGTGTTGATATTAATCATTGTCTTGGAAACCCTTGAACCATGAATACTTTATTTTTTAATAAAGGAAACCTTGAATTGTGAATTGGGTGAGAGTTCTGGACCATATATGCTACTATCTATGATATGATATTGAGAAACGGCTGTTGGAGAATTTTTATTGGTGAGGATTCCACATGGATTAGGCTAATGGATTCCTTACTAGTTACTGTAAATCTCTCTTTTTCTTTTTCTTTTTAATTTTTTTTATTAGTAAATAGATAATGATGCACCAGCCAGGAATTGTACCCACATTACTAGGTTCTATGATCTCTAGGGCTTCAATTATTTAGTTATGTGTCTCTACTATGTTCATGTTTATCCCAGTCTTACATCTTTGAAGGCTGGTAATTCTATATGTTGTATAAATATATCAGGTTGTACGCAGAAGGATTATAAATGAAGGATTTAGAGTTGATGGGAGACGTCTAGATGAAGTGAGACCTTTGTATTGCGAAGCTGGTAGTTTTCCTATATTGCATGGATCATCAATTTTTTCTCGTGGAGATACTCAGGTGAGGATATAAATGTTTCCTTTATGCTTTGATTACTTAAGAATCACATGGTTGATTTTTTAAATTAAAACAAAAGGCAAAACTGAATTTTGTTGTGTTTGAGTATTTATGTAAATGTTACATATAGGTTCTCTGTACTGTAACACTTGGAGCGCCTGGAGATGCTCAACGCTTGGAGTCCATTGTTGGTCCCCCAACAAAGCGCTTCATGCTTCACTATAGTTTTCCGCCATTCTCAATAAATGAAGTAGGAAAACGAGTTGGCCTGAACAGGCGTGAAGTTGGGCATGGTAAAATAATTTATACTTTCCGTTGTGCGACATCTAAAAAATTAAATTAAGATTGAACTGATGAAATTGGTTTGTTTATTTATCTTTGGGGGATGCTCCACTTCGTTGCCGAAGTTCATTCTTGCTTGTTTAGCTGTTTCTATCTCAATCTTTTATTTTAACGTAGTTTATTAGGATTCTGTCACTTTTGCTTATTCCTGGTTCTGTTGATCTACACATGATATGCATGTCTTTCTTCAGAAGCAAGAGAGTAGAATTGCAGCATTAAATAGACTAGAATTTATCAATCTATACTGCCTAGTTGAATGCATTTTGTATGAAC
Source organism: Pterocarya stenoptera (assembly GCA_003123785.1). NCBI lineage: Eukaryota > Viridiplantae > Streptophyta > Magnoliopsida > Fagales > Juglandaceae > Pterocarya > Pterocarya stenoptera. The sequence goes on along the minus strand of QEOT01002361.1, from coordinate 52,825 downwards.
TCATGATTGTGAAATCAACATGCACTGTATCAAGTCAATTGAACATCAATGAATAGGAACCAAGCACATAAATGGAGGTGGAGTGAACCAAGAGTGTTGTATGGGTTCACTCAAGAGTAGTGTGTACTCTAAGGTCTGTAAACTAGACTACTTATGGGGTTCGTGTGTACTCTAAGGTCTGTAGACTACTTATGCCCTATAGTTGAGTCAAGTCCCTGTCCAACCCTCATAATAGGTGAAGTATTTTTAACTTGGACTTGAGTGGAACTGACCTGCATGAAGCCAAACTCTAGTTTTTTATCATTAGGTGCACACAGAAAGTCACAGGCTAAAGTTTGCTAGTTCCTCGGAGATTGAAAGGTGTTCTATTCTTGAACTCTTGCTGCAATCTTAAGAAAGGCAAGCATTCAGTAATAACAGATGACTTAGTAAGAGAAGATTGAATCATTGAAGGCTGCTTGAAACTTCTTAACTGCTAACAGTGCCAGCCAATGTTTGCTTTTGGAGGAGCACATTTTATCAAACTTCGTAAGCCTGCTAATGCAAAATTTTCCTATCCATCCAATGCCTTATTGTAGCATCTTTCCAATGTTGCATATTTCCCCCCTTGGACCCTTGCTTCCTTTAAAAAAGGGGAAAATCGCACAGCAATTACTGAATCAGGAATACTTCCTGTGTACTTGGGCTATGCCTATTCTTGGTAATAAAATCTCTTATTAATTGCAAAAAGAATTTACTGAATCAGGAATATCAAATATCATGTTCACATAAAGAAGTGTACTGCAGATCCATTTTATGTGATCTATTGTTACATCAGAGAATTATAAATTAAAACTTGGATACTAGGTTTTCTGACCAAGATTTCTGAGGGAAATGCACAATATCTTTCAGCAACTAAAAAATGTCCACATTCTTGACAGAAATGAGAAATAAATTAGAAGTTTTTCCGTTCTTTTTTTTTTTTTTTTAGGGGGGGGGGGGTGTGTGAGAGTTTAAGCAGAGAAGTTTAATATAAAGCAACTTCTGGCTTTTCTTGTAGGAACTCTTGCTGAGAAAGCTCTGCTTGCCGTGTTACCTCCTGAAGATGACTTTCCCTATACAGTCCGTGTCAACTCAGAGGTCATGGCCTCAGATGGTTCAACCTCGATGGCGACTGTATGTGGAGGTATGCTTTTCCGCTTATAACTGCAGCATCTCTTGTCATTCCATTTGTTACTCCTACCTTTTTGGTAGTTGCTTGTAAACTGGGGAGTTCATAGGTCGCATTTATTCTTCAAAATCAACCCCAATAGAATGGCTTGAATTTATGTCATGAATATATGTGCTGCATGATATACATTTACCTCTTTTGTAGGCAGTATGGCATTGATGGATGCTGGCATTCCATTACGTGAACATGTAGCTGGTATTTCAGTGGGTCTTGTTAGTGAAGTTGATCTATCGACTGGAACAATTAAGGATTATCGTATATTGACTGATATTTTGGTGAGATGTCTTGTCTTCTTTGAGTTATTGCCTTGTGTGTGGTCTTCCTCTATGGGAAAGTTTTTTTGGTTTTGCTGTTTCTTAATTAAATGCTGAAGACTTTCAATAGCCAATCGAGTTATATGGTTATATTTAGTCTTCTAGTCTTTTCAATTTAATGCTTTTTTCTATATTTCCTTTAATGGAATCAGCGGTTTTATTTTCTTTGGTGGCCTTTGAATTGGCCCATTGGTTTCTAGTTTTTACTTGAGCTTTTACAAACCACGCCAATATGTTTGTGTTTCTACAAACAAAAGTAGGTATCTCTACTAATTGCCATGGCCTATTGCTAAGTTGCATTTGGAGTTTATGTATTGGATTTCTATAGGGGCTCGAAGATCATCTCGGAGACATGGACTTCAAAATTGCTGGCACACGAAAAGGAATTACATCAATTCAGTTAGATATAAAACCTGCTGGAATTCCTTTAGATATCATTTGTGAGTGTTTAGAGCCTGCACTTAAAGGTCGTCTTCAAATCCTTGACCGTATGGATAAAGAGATCAAAGTACCGCGTACTCAGGATGATAGGAATTCTCCTCGATTAGGTTGAGTTTCCCCTTTAATTTCTCTTGGGTTTCAGTTTATATCTAGTACAAATTACTATGGTGAAAGTTAATTTGTGCTTGATAATTTATTACCATGTTGCAGCCACCTTGAAATTCAGCAATGATTCCCTACGACGCTTGATTGGGCCTCTAGGAGTTTTAAAGAGAAAGATGGAAGAGGAAACAGGTTGGGTTCCTCCTACTTGAGCATATTTAAGTATTGTCACTAATTTCTTAGCCGATCTCTAGAATGCCTAGGATATTTTCATCTTGGGGTTCTTGATGATAATGACCATTACCTTCTTGTGTTTGGTTCATTGCACATCTCAATACGGTTTTATGGTCTTTTTTTTTGTGCATTCTAGTGATTTTTCATAAAATAATGTGCACGTGCTGAACGGCTTTCTCAATTAGGATTTGATTTGGCTTTCCCCATTATGGTCATATTAGTATAGTTTGAAATTGCTTGATATTTCAAATATATACTCATTATATATTTAAGTCGTAACTTCGGTTGTTATGCCATCCTACATAAAGATCTCTTTGATGCTACATTATTGAGATAATGCCAATCAATTCATGGCTGTATTTAGTCATTGGTTCTGCCGTAATCATGTTGCGTACTTCTGTAATACAGGTGCACGAATCTCTGTAAGTGATGGAACACTTACCATAGTTGCTAAGAATCATGCTGTCATGGAAAAAGTACTAGAAAAGGTAAATATTGCCTTCAATTGAGCTATTATATTCAAAAATATATATAATTTTACTTATAAAAGAGTACTAGAAAAGGAAAAAGTAACACTTACCGTAATCATGTTACTTATAAAAAAAGTAACACTGCGCTAAAGAAAACTGTTTTGGGTGGGCCATGTGAAAATGACTGGCATAATAAAAAAGTTTTTCCCATCTAGCTTACGATTTATATTCTGCTCTGAAGGTTGATTTTATTGTCGGGCGTGAGATTGAAATCGGAGGGATCTATAAAGGTATTGTAACTTCAGTAAAAGAATATGGTGCATTTGTGGAGTTTAATGGTGGTCAGCAAGGCCTTCTGCACATTTCTGAGTTGTCACATGAACCGGTATGTAAAAGGGTTGGAGTAGTTAAGAGTGTTTTTATTTTAATTTGTTTGTGATCTTAGTTTTTTAATCTATTGAATTTCTGCTTTTATTATAATTGGTATGGCATTCATCACATGTAGTGGTACGAAAAATACTACTCTTAGAAAAAATATATACTGAAGTAGAAGTGGTAGTTTGAATTTATTAGTTTTTGTTAAAATAAAATTGGAGGAAAAGTGAACTACATTTTCAAAGTGGATTCTCAAATCAAATACACATCAGTTTGCAAGTCACTTAGCTGGCTGTCTTTCGAAGGAAAAGTTTTGGGAGAGTAAGGTTATGATGTTAGGGGGTTTTACACTTAGAATATTAGAAAAGGGAGGGGGGGAGGGGTGATGATAATAACAGGCCATTCTGCGGATAATTTACTAGAAGATGATCAGTTGAAAAGGAAGAAAAAAGGGGGAAAAGGAACTAATGCCTTCAATTCACTTGAACACTCTTTAATCTATCAATCAAAGTCTTGTTAATAACTTAATCTTTGAATGGTACGACCACACACCACACTTATTTTTCAATTTTTTTTTTAAAATTTTAAAATTTTAGTTTTATTATTTCTAAAAAATTAATTGAGTTCTTCAATTCATCATCCATACACTACACATTTGATAAGAGAAAATAAAAAATAAAAAAATTATGTGTAGTGTGTGGTGTGAGGATGATGAGTATAATTTTTTTTTAAAAATATGTATGTTACAGTCTTGTGAACCTTCCTTTACAGGATCAAAATTCAAAAATCCCAATCTAGAAATCATATAATTTTGGGAAGTTTGGTTACAAAAACTAAGCAGCACTCTTGGAGACTTAAAAACATGCTATATTTTTAATGAACTAGAGTCTACATGACTAACTTATGTTGGCTCCTAATTCTAATTAGGTGTTTATCCTGTTTACAACCTGTGTAATTGGGCTATGCCTATTGGTATTGTCAATAAAATTATGGTTGCCTATAAAAAAAACAGCACTATCATAGCCTTCATACATATGAAACAGGGAGAGAAATTTTTGATGATGGATATGATTCTGTCATGCATTGTGGC
>QEOT01002361.1:31256-44680 GCA_003123785.1 Pterocarya stenoptera | reverse complement strand
TAGTCACATTGAGTGGTTCGCAAAGAAGAATGGTGCTACTCTGCTCTCTAGGCATGCCTACTCTTTGTGCCGCCAAGTGCAATTTGTACTTCATTTTATTTTTTTTACTTTTTATTGCAAATATTTTTTCAACATATTTAAACATTTAAAAAAAATCAATACAGTAATAGTCACTTCCTTAATTATTAAGAAAAAATAAATAAATATATGAACGGTCAAATTGATGAGACATACTAACATTTCTCTCACAAGAAATGGATGAGCATCATGAACATATCAATGTGTCTTTTGGCGTGATTTAATGTATGAAAAAACTGAAATAATTAAACAGTACTTCATGGTTTATGACACAATGATCATGGAGCTGATGAATAGAAACTGATTCAAGACGTTGTCTGCTAGCTCTTTTGCAATATATATATATATGTATATATATATAAATGCTTCTGTTTAGGTAGCCGATGCTTTTGAATTAATTTGGCACAAAGGCAAGCAATATCCCTGCCTAAAGTTTTTAGAATTTTGGCATGACTTTTGCATTTTTGCCTTTGTGAATCTGATTTAGATATTTGACTTTTGAGTGCAGCCATTAGGTGAAAAAGGTGCTTTACAAGATCTACACGGTTATAGCCAATAAGACGAAGGATTGGACAAAAAATACGATTATTGCATTGACTTTAGGAATGTAAAAGTGCTTTACGATCATGATTATGTGACAGATTTCCAGGAGGAATCTCTGGCCGACGAACGTACAAGCAAGAAAAAAGCCCATTTCTAATGATTATAATTTTTTTAAAGTTTTATTTAAAATTAAATAAATATTTTAAAATTCTAAAATTAAAATAATATTTAAAAAAATATATTTTAATAATATTTTATTTAATTTTTAATTTTAATTTTAATTTATCTCATTTCATCTTAAAAAACAAACGGAACTGTGCTTGATAGGATTAGGAGCGCACTGTATTTTTTAACGAAGTTGACAAGTTTTCACTTTGTTATCATATGTGCAATATATACGATATATCCAAAAAAACAAAGCAATATCAAAATGGTCCTCAAGCAATCTGCTCTGCATTTAGGATCAACGGAGAAGTCCTTATCTCATTGCATCAACAAGCCACACTTCTTATCAGATGGTCACAAATAAATACGTAATTTTACTATAAAGTAGATTTAACGTATCATATAAAATTATATTAATTTATGAATTTATTGTTGTAGAATTTCCTTGTGACTATAATAATTCTCATAAATAAAGAAGGAAGATCCATTAAAAATAATCTTTAAAATCAAGGAGAAAAAACCCTCAAAAAATTAAATGAAATTTTGGAATAACAATCCCATGAGCATGAGATGCTGAAGAGTAAAGATCTACCACCCACTTTGAATTAGAAATCTTCCTTTTCGACGAGATGGGTATTGTTTCATCACAAGCTAGTACACAGGATGTAGATGGGAAAAGGAAGAAAGAATAAAGGATCTTAATAAGACGCCATCCACATTGAGTTGTAAATTGCTTACAGATTTGTCAAACATTGCGTGGTGGACTGGTAGGTGCATTTACACCTGTACGCTTCAAACCCAAAAACGAGAGAGAGAGTCGGAGAGGTGGCACAGATGTGTTACTCAGACCTTCAAATCATGCAGTTGGCAAGTGAAGTCAAAAGAAGAGGTCCCAGCGAGACGGTGGGTTGTAAATATTCCACACTGAAAGCCACCTAAAAATATTCCAATAGTATTAGAAACGGTGGAGGCAAATGGAAAAATACAATTTGGTCAATATCATATATTTTGTCTTTTACTTTATCATTTAAGAGAGATTCTAAACTAAATTATTTATTTATTAGTCAAAATAATAATAAAATATTATTTTTTAATATTATTTATTTATTTTTTATATTTTATAGTTATACTGATCATATGTTAATTATTAATTTAATTTTTAATTAAATTATTGTTTTGCCTTCTGTTAAGAGAGAAAAAATTGGTAGAGAGAAAAAAAAAAAAAAGTAATAAAAAAAAGTATGGAAGGTGAAGAGTAGATTTCTAAATATGTAAAAATGAGCTAGTAAGTAAAAAATTTATATTTGACTAATCTAATGAAGTAGATTTAATTAGACTGTTAGTTAAATATTAGTTTGTATTGGTGTTTGCCTACACCATTGTCACTGTTCTGAGATTATGTTTGGATAGTAAATTAAAATGAAATGAATTAAAATAAAAATTAAAAATTAAATAAAATATTATTTTTTATTATTATTATAATTTTAAAATTATAAAAATTGAATTATTTATTAATTTTATGTACGAATTTATAAAATTTATAATAATTAAATAAAATGAGATTGATGATTGTGAGAACTCCCCATCCAAACCGACTAGAACTCAAGATAAATGATTAAAAAAAATATATAAGTTTGTTTTGAACACGTGTTATGCGCTTTAATTTTAAATTACTTTGCGTCTGTCAACTCGTAGGCGGCATTTTAAGGTACACTACGTACGCTTTTCCTAAACATTTTCCTTTTCCTTGCGTTCCAGTTTCGGATTACGCTTTCTCCCTTTATCGGTTAAAAAAGGCAAAAACAGTGCTCGCTGAAGCTATTTTTTATTATTTTATCTAACAATATTATTCATATAATACAATTCAAAGCAAAACATAGAGTGAATATAAACAAATTTCGTAAAGAGGAATTAACGATGATAAATTATCTACGATGTCGACCTCCAACTCCTCCATAAAAGAGCACAAGACGCTTAAAAGTAAGTAATGATGGGCAAGGAAAAGGGAAAAACAACATAGAACCTAACGAGTAAAGGAGTAGGAGCCAACCCCATTTGTGCTGTTCATTTCGACTTTCATAGTTTCGCTTCCATAGCCAGTTACAAGCTTATTGCTGATCTGCGGATTACGAAGCCACATCTTCACGGTAAACACAATGAATTTCGTGCATTGTTTGCTCCCAAGCTGCAAAAATCTAACGTGGGTCTTCTTCTTCTTCCCCTTCTTCTTGCTGTTCTCTCTCTCCCTCTCCGATCCCCGGATATCTCAGTCCGGACTCTACTGTGGCGCCTTCAAGGCCCCACCATCCAAATTCATCCCTACCTTTGTCAAAGAAATGGAGAACCTATCCCAGCTCATCACCACCAAACACTGGGGCACCCACTTTGTCAACTCCACTCCGCCCATGTACGGCCTAGCTCAATGCTTCCAAGACCTTTCCCACACTGACTGCCTCCTTTGCTATGCGGCAAGCCGCACCAATCTTCCTCGCTGCCTTCCCTCCATCTCAGCTGGCATTACCCCGATGGCTGCTTCCTGCGCTACGATAACTACAGCTTCTACCATGAAGCTACCAACCCTTTAATCGACGCCGTGAACTGTAGCTCAAAAAATGGTATGGTGGTGGATGGAGTCGCCAGGTTCGATTTTGTTAAGACTGTTGGGTTTGTGATTGCGAACGTTACGAGGGCTGCCGTGGCAAACAAAGGGTTTGGCTTGGCGGAAGTGGATGGAGTGTTTGCGTTGGCGCAGTGTTGGAAGAGTATTGAGAGCGAGGGATGCAAAGAGTGCTTGGAGAAGGCGGGGAAAGCGGTGAGAAGGTGCGCGCCTGGGAGGGAAGGGAGAGGGCTGAATGCTGGGTGTTATTTGAGGTATTCGACTGAGAAGTTTTACAATGAAAAGGGAGAAGCAGAGAATGGTGCTCACGGTAATTTCCTTTTCCTTCTTTTTGGAAGTTGTGATTTATTAGAGTTTGTGGAGTGAATCGGATTAAAATTGTGAATAAAGATTGAGTTTTTGTTTGTGTTGCGCGAGAGTATATCTAGACACCCGTAATAGCTACGGGGGATCTGAGTTTTATAAGCTATTATGGGAGTCCCAATCGAGACCAGTTCTTCTGGGTAATTCGGGGTATTTGATCACGTCCCCTCCCCAATTTGTAGTGCTTTTCACTCTAACCTTTCTGGGAACTGAAAGTGATTAACCTTTCGTGAAGTCCGAAGTTTTTGAATGTGATTATCTAAGCAACCCAGCGTGGAAAGTGCTTGATTAGTCTCACTTGAGTAGATATTTTAATTTCTCGGGTCTCAAATGGTTACGCCGAGAAGGGGTTCAGACTGAAACGTTTCTATTCTTTTCCATCAATTTCTCAGCAGCCAAATTGAAAGTTGGAGTTTCGTTTCTTTACTGTCTACTCCTTACTCCAGCAGTTTCATTGCCTTTTTTTTTTTTTTTTTTCAAACTTCCTCAATTTATGTCATTTTCTCCGATGTATGGTGCTATTTGATATTCTCTGAAAAGTTGATAATGTTGTTTACTAATTGCTTCCTCTCTGTGTTTGATGTTATCCAGGGTCTTCTCGAACAGGAGTCATCGTAGCCATTGTTTTATCGGCAGCAGCCTTCTTAATGCTTTTTCTGTTTGTCACATATGCAGGCTATGCAAGATTATTACGGATCAATGAAGGTGAGATGTTGTCATGATCGAAACAAGAATCATGGTGGTTTCTCATGCATTACAATAGCTTCTATTGTAATGCACTAGTTTTCTAAATCGTTACTCTTTTCTTGTGTTTCAGAACGCAGCAATCTGGGAAAAATCTCAACTAGTATTAATAAGTCTGATTTGAACTTCAAATATGAATCTCTTGAGAAGGCAACAGACTACTTTAATCCCTCGAAGAAAATAGGCCAAGGAGGAGCTGGTTCTGTATACAAGGGGACTCTTCCAAATGGGAAAACCGTTGCTGTTAAGAGATTGATATTCAATACCAGGCAATGGGTGGATGAATTTTTCAATGAAGTAAATTTAATCACTGGAATTCATCACAAGAATCTTGTGAAACTTTTGGGTTGCAGCATTGAAGGCCCTGAGAGCCTCCTGGTTTATGAGTATGTGCCAAACAGGGGTCTCGATCAGTTCATTTTTGGTAATTTTCCCCTCTTTATAGTCCTGAAATTGGCGGAAAACAATATTTGGACATGAATATGCTTGTTACACTGCTGGATTTAAGTCATTCCTGAATTTGGAACATATATTTTGCAATTGAAAACATAGAAGCTGAGAAATTGGGATGGGGGGAGTAGGACTGCGATTTCACAGTGGTGATCATCTCTATGACTCTACCTCCTTTGCAGATAAGAATAAAGCCCAGATTCTAAATTGGAAGCAGCGGTTTGATATCATTGTCGGAACAGCTGAAGGGCTTGCACATCTCCATGGAGGTACTAAAGTAAGGATAATTCACAGGGATATAAAAAGCAGCAATGTTCTACTGGATGAAAATCTCACTCCAAAGATTGCCGACTTTGGCCTTGCTCGATGTTTTGCCCCTGATCAAACTCATCTTAGTACTGGCGTTGCTGGGACACTGTAAGTATAAGGTTATTTAAGTTTGGTGTTTCATTTCCTTCGTCTAGGATCATGCTTTTATGCTGAAATTTATTAATGTTCAAGCATTACACGATTTTGTAATTTATAATTTCAGATTTATTTATTGAACATTCTATGCTAGTGTATTATTATTATCATCATCATCATCTGTACGTCTCTCACATGTTTTTCTTTACACCATGGAGGCATGCATTCCCTGATTCAAATGTCTTTTCCATTGCAGTCAAGGTCAATTCTTGTACACATACATTCATACATACATACATATATATATATATAGAGAGAGAGAGAGAGAGAGAGAGAGAGAGAGAGCTTGTCAATGGTTTCCCACCTTACTGTCCCTGAACAACATTCCTTGCTCAATTGTCTTCTTCTTTCTAAACTTGCTTATCTTTTGGTGGAACAGAGGTTACATGGCTCCTGAGTATCTTGTTCGAGGACAACTCACAGAGAAAGCAGATGTTTTTAGTTTTGGAGTGCTGGTCCTTGAGATTGTAAGCGGTAGGAGGAACAATGCCTTCATTGAGGACTCTGGTTCTCTTCTACAAACAGTAAGACTTGCATCCGTGTCAATGTTATATATTCATTCTCCACATAGAGCTAAAGAAGACGAGGTCCATTCTATCTCTTAAGCTGTTTGCTTGTTTTGGCATATTCCATTTCTATCTCAGGTATGGAAACTCTACAGAGCAAATAAATTGGCTGAAGCTGTTGACCCTCGCCTGAGAGATAAATTTCCTGTAAAAGAGGCATCGGATGTGCTTCAAATTGGGCTTTTGTGCGCACAAGCTTCAGTTGCTTTGAGACCATCAATGGACGAGGTAATTCAGCTACTAACTAATAGACAATGTGAGATACCTATACCAAACCAACCTCCTTTCCTGAGTGCCAATGTGCTAGAGTCAACCAGCTCCATGAAGTCCTATAACATGAACAGCTTAGAGTCACATGTGGCAATGAAGATCGAGGCGTCCTACACTTCGGAGTCCTCTAGTATCAACAGTTCAGATGGGCTATCGAAGTCCTGCAGAAGTAAATCCGAGCAAAATTTCTAATGAAAATGCTATTGTAAGCATAGCAATGCGAAATTATAAAACTCACGTCTGTAAGTTTGAAGTCTTGCTTGATTCTATACAGCAAAGCACCCTCTAAGCGACAAGGCTATGATCGATCACCTGGCGCTTACGTTGAACCTCGAGGGGCTTTATGAGCAAACTCAAGAGTAAGGAGATGCTACAGATGGTATAGTTCAATAGTAAAGGGCCAAGCAAGTTCAGGTCATTTATTTTCTGTGGTTATTTTTGTATTCAGGGTGGAAGAAGTTCAGGGAATTTGCTAACATATTTTTGCTCTCTGGCCTTCTTCCAACACTTGAATGCTTGATTCACAAGCCTCAAAAGTTGAACAAGCAGGGTAGTTTCTTGTAGCTCAATGCGTACACAAAGTTAAACCTAAATAAACCTAAATATATTGCTTTCGTTTGTCCTGTATTGGTCACTTTTTTCATGGGGGTGAAATATATCACTCTCTACTTTCCGAATCTAAAACGTATTTGATGTTCATGTTAAGAGCCCAACCAGAATTAAATAGTGCGGCATACGGTAGGTAGGTGGGGACAAATGATTCATGGAACCGGGCAGGGACATACCAGTATCAGTTAGCAATGCGATTCATTCATGTGGACATGGGACGTACAGGTGGACCTGATTTGATAGGGGGGCTTAAATATCTGCCGCAAATGTTGTCCCTGTCGTTCATGTTATCGGGTCCATCAGTCAGTGGACGTGGCTAAAACTTACTTTACTCGGGCCCTAGCATTTAGATGATATTGAACTGCAAGAAGACATGGAAAACGAAGAAAGCAAATGACTCCAACCTCACATCAATGAGTTATAAAAAACAGATAAACAGCATATGCATAGCTTCTTCTAATGATAGGGGGGGAAGGAGGGGTCGAGAAAAGTACATAATGGAGAATTAAGAGAGACCCTTTTGTCCTTTACGATCCGAAACAAAGTGAAATCCACCCTCATGACGCCCTTCCTTCCCTTCATTTTATGCAAAACTCGAGTGACTCCAGGAATATTATGAAAGCTGGAGAAATAAATCGGTTCTTAGTCAAATTATGTAATAGACAACTCAGCTTCCACCACAATGCTGATTTCTTCCTTGATCTTCATCGGATATTCCGGTGCTTCGTTTTCCAAAGGAAGCCAGCCATGAGGCCACCGGCTTTTCCCTTAGAAGATCTCTTCAATCAAATAAATAAATAAATCAAACAAGGACCACGAGGTGCTTCGTGAAGTCAGAGCAAAGCAAGATTAATTTTCCCGATTCCCTTTGTTAATGTAAAAATTATTATATAGTAACAATGGATTTTATATGGGGTGGCTAAGCATCCAGGATCTTCTTTTTTTTTTTTTTTTAGATTTTCTTATAAGTGTTCCTTTCCTAACCAAAATATATTCATTGTTTTTACATCTTTTATTGGATTTTTAATAAATAATAAAAAAAACTATCTATACTTACAATTTTATTTATATAACCATGTGTTTATGTGTCACCACAGAAAATTATAAAAATTTTAAAACTTGAAATTTAAAATCTAAATTGAAATAAAATACTGATAAAATGAGACTTCTTTTCAATATATATAATATTGCATACGTGCAGTACCACTCAAATAAGTATTCGGCTATGTTTTGTTCGAAGACTTCCCATCTAAATCTGTTTGGGATATGTACCATCTGAAAATTTCTCCTTAATTCGCGTTGGAATAGACTCATGCAAGCGAAAGTGATCAAATCCAAATTCTAGTAGTACTACTCCCAAGAGTGAGGTTGCTAAAACATAGCTAGGTCCCTATGCTATACACTGAGGTTTTGGCCTATTATTCTCCTTCCCCCATCATCTTGCACTGCCTTAATTACAAGGAAAGAATTTGGCTCTTCCAAACCTTGATATTGTACGGTAAGAATCTGAATTTTGACTATTTACGTGATGGTAAAAGAAATTTCGCTGATGATGACACGTGTTGTAAAAGAGTAATAGTTGTAGTAAGAAATAATCTTTCCAACCTTCTACTATTCACCACACTTCACACTTCACCTTTTTTTTTTAATTTTTTTTATCAAATTTTTTTTATTAATAGTGAATAAAAAATTTGAAATATTTCAAAAAAAAATTTTCAAAAAAAATTTTTTTAAAAATATTAAAAAATATGGAGTATGGAGTGTGGGTGAATAATAAGAAGTTGTGTAGCAAATCCTGTTGTAGTAAATGTCTCGAGCCTAGAGGGCGTGGGGTGGCGTCGGCTCGAACTTCGAACAAGATGTCTAATTCACAAAATTTGACACCAGATTATATTTCAAATGTTGATAATTGAATAGATGAATTATCGGATCGGGTTCTGGAAAATATACGTACCATCTCTAGTTAGAAACTGATGCGATTGAATCAAATTTAAACAACTCTGATCGCACGATCCTTTAATTCCCTGGCGAAAGAAGTATCAGTGGAGAAATGAAAAGACACTCTTAAACCCAAGATATGAATCTGCTTCTCTGTTTTCGCTAGCTGTTTGCGACGAGCAGAACTGCCTTCTGGGTTCACTTGGAGAACACTGCTGCTTTTTAGACTCTCTAGGAGAGTGTTGCTGCTTCCTGCTACTTTTCGTGGAGCTCACTGGGTCTGCTATATGCTCATTGTTCTTCAACATAGAAATATCAAAAGATAGCATTTTAACGGATGATAGATCACCATTGGTGCTTGAAGCTCTGGGAGGAATATTCAGTAACCCAAATGAGCCAGATGAGCTTCCAGGAAATAAATTGTGTTTGACTTTTGTGCTTTCCTTGGAAACGCATGCATCTTTTTCCACCTCCCTGGGTTCAAAATCTGAAATGACTATTGTATCTTTCAAGACTTTATCTGAATTCATATCCTTCAATGTTTCAGAAGCAGCACTAACGAACTCATCTCGACCCTCGGAGTGTTCCTGCGTCCAGAGTGACGGTTCAGAAATTATGGTCTTTGATTTATTGATCACTGGAAAATTCTTAGATTTTTTCGATATGTGATCAAATATCGACTGCTCAGTCTTGAATGTCCCCTGTTCAGGTTCTGGAGGAAGCCAACCTTCGATCGCAGCACCCAAGCTTCTGGCAGTAACTTGGGGCTTTGGAGTTATACATTTGTTAGTATTAATTCCATTATGTTCTACCTCTCTGAATTCTGAAGATGGATTGGCCGCGCAATGTCGTGGAATCTTGTTTCTGCCTGTCTCCTCCAGAACTTCTTCTTCTCTGTGGAGTTCAAGCAGCTGCCCGAGCTTGCGTTTTCTTGTAAGAGGCAGGGCCTCTGATGATGGAGAACAGGCATTACTTGATGCAGCCAAGACAGGAAACTTTTTGGCCTTTTCGCGAATATGGTCAAATACTGTTTGTTCAGTGATGATTTTGCATTCGTCTTCTTGAAGTTCAACATCAGACTCACCTGCAAAGATATGATTGGTAGACGTGGTAACTGAAAAGGGAAGAAAGATGGTACACCGTAACAAACGTCTAGGATTTTTTTTTCCTTTTTGTGTATACCTTCTCCCATCTCTTCATCTATGAGGTTGAAACTGGGCCTGGAACAAAAAACACCAGTGTATCTATTAAAAGCCAAATCTGCATGACCCGGCAATGAGATCCAAAAAACAGTCGACAGGATACTTACATGGAATCCTTTTCCCTTTTAGAGTTGGCGGAATTATGAAGCTCTTTGGCTGAAACTCCAGATGTAGGTTCATCGTCATCTATGACACACACATCCTCTGTTGGAAGAGAAGTGGAAGTCTGCTTATTTCTCTGTTTGCGATTCAGGCTTATATTGCTCTCTTTCATCAATAGAAGCTTTTGGCGGAGATCAATGCCAACTGCATGAATATTGTACAAAATGAATATAGACAGTCGTGAAAAAATGTTGCGCATATCATCGCAGGGGCCTTACTGTATTCTTCAAAAACAAGATCAGCCTTAATAGTCAGCTTTCCCTGGGGGTTTGACAGCAGAATTGTCGCACTATATGGGCTGCAATTAAATATCAGCTACCTCAGACTCAGAATTTGGCAGTGCATAACTTGGGTATTTGACTAAACATTCTCCCCGACAGAAATCGGAAAGGTAATTCTTCCATTGAACCGTAACTCAAGCTACAATGTGCACCCTCAAACAATAAAAATGACCATTCACCTTCAAACCATCAGAAGGTTGAATATGCAAAGATCTAATCGTCAAGTCTCTGTCACGTTACCTATTTCTCGTTTATCTTAACGACTAGAATTGGACAAGATGTTACTGTTAGTTTTGACAGTTTAAAGATGCAATATATTCTGATATTTGGGGTGCAAAGTGCAAAATGTTGTTAGTTGGAGGGAGAAAGGTATATTCCACTTTTAATGGCTTTATCCTTCTTCATGTTTAAGCAACAGTATCGAGACTTTGTAAGTTTATATAGTAATAGTTGCTGTTAACATTATAACAATTGCAGTTTTACCAGTTTAAAACGTTCAATATCCTGATGAAAATTAAAAGAAATCTAAAAATTCATGTCAATAATTGCTTTCCTAGGTCTCCATATCTCAAACCTTGGGTCCATGTAAAATATTTCATGAATACAATAGTTTTACGTAGAACTGATACCTTATAGGAACGCTTCAACATGTTACCGAGTTATTAAACAAATAAGTGAACCACGAGTTTACGTTTCCATACCTGGGGAACTCATCCACTCTGTTGCAACAAAAGATAAAGAGTTAACAATAGGTGGATGGCTGAGGAACAAGGGGTGGAATAGAGAGCTATCCATAATACCAAGAGGTCACTATGTAGAACAGCCAAATCTGTATAGGCAATCAAAAAGTTTTCCAGCCAAAGGAAATGGCTGTAAGTGTGACGTCAGAATTTGCTTTAGTAGACACCCCTTGGTACCATGCTTGCACTACCATCCAAATTTTTCTAGTGATTGAATGTAGAGAAAAAAAAAAAAAAAAAAGACTACCACCTTATTTTCTCATGAAAGAGAATTAAGTTGTCCTCTTCTGAACCTATAATCTGCAGAAATGAGTCCATAGATAGCACATTTGTGTTGCATTACAACCAACATTTGCGAATATCATGCCTTATAAGATTCCAGATATCATACCATGTCAGCATAATGCCGTTTTGTTGATTGCACTGATTGTGATGGCCTAGTCAATGTTACTACCAGCTTGGACTTTCCCTGTCTGGGGCACTCGATATCTTCAATCTTCATATCGACTTTTGGAGGTAGTGAAAGTAAAGAATCCTTAATATGATTCCCAAATGGGAATTTTCGACCAGTGACTATCTCTATCCTTCTTGGATCAGCTGTAGCTAGTGCCTCAAATGATTTAATTCCCATTGAATGTAGAGCCTGAAAATAGAATTAGGAGGGAAGTGCAGAAAGAAGATATTTTACTAGCCCAGATTTTGAAAGCAATATGTAACCAGATATAACAAAAGAAGTTAATAGAGAAAACCTTCGCAGTCACCATTCCAATGCCTGGCAATTGTTTCAGCAAGTATGGACTATCATCCCAAAGTTTTTGACTAAATGATTTTGCTGAAACTGTTGAATTCAAGGCTCCTTTATAATTCTTCTTGTGAATGAAATACTCTTTCATGCACTTAGCAATTCTACACCCATTTGAACAGATAGAATTTGTATCCTATGGCAGAGAGACCAAATCTGTAATCTCACATATAAAGTATCTAGAACATCTGAATACAACATTATTTATGAGGAAATGAAACCTGGGTCAAGGATAAATCATGGACTGAAGGATCGCCAGTCAAGCAATCATTTGCCAAAACAAATATTTTTTCTTCTCTAGTTTGAATACGCTTTTTCCGTTTTCCTTTATCGCCAAGGATGTGAAAGCGAAGCCTGCCATCTTTATCAGTGTTGATATCATTTAGAAATTTCTTCTCATTGCGTCTGAGCTGTATCCCTTCACATTCCAGCAAATAAAAATATCACTACTTCAATGGATTTCTCATGTACCAAAGGATTGATGATCATTTATATGATATATATACGTACAAGCAATCTCCTCAGCACGGCATATGATATGAAGTACATCTTCTAAACTGCAGTTCACAGGGGCCTGCATAATGTGCTTCATCGTTTCAAATTTCAAATAGTACTTTGTCATCAGCTTTCCAGGCTCTAAAGACAAAATAAGAAAAGGTTACAAACTGCAGTTTGTAGGGGTCTGCATATTGTGTTTTAAACTTTCATTCATAATTATTACAAAATATTGTTTATGGTATATGATACTGATACCTAGTGGCTTCAAGAGGAAACCATCTTCATCAGTCCAGATCATTTGATGTTGCGATAACTCATTAACTTTCTGAACACATATCTCTGATTAAAAGAACATTTATAAGCAGAGAAGAGAGGAAAAATCAAATATTAGACTGGTGCATGCTATCAGTACCTTGCATGTGCCTTTCTTTCCGTTCACTTGAAGTCCCTTGTTTAAGTAAATAGTTCTTAGGATTCTGCTTTTGCATTAAAAGTTCCAAAAAATTATTTTGATGAAAAGGAGTATCCAGATGCTGTTCTGAAAGAGATCTGCAGAGGCACATGCCTTTTTCATTCTAACATACAAATATGAGCACTTCATCCATTCAATTGCCCTTGTAATATCAGAGACAGTCAGTTGAACTATCTCGGCAGTTAAGTGCTCCGTCACACATGGAAGCAATCTGAAGTAAGAAGACAACAAGAGCCACCTGATTAGAGGACGCAATTTTTCAGAATATTCACTGCAGCCCAGGGCACAAAATCAAATATCAAATTTAATAAATACACATACTGTGATTCCACCATTTCACATCCATTCAAAAGGTTCTCATACAAGTGGACCTGATATCATGTAAAAATTCATAAAACGTCAGTTCAGAATGGAAAGACACTTCGATCTAAAACAGGAGTGGCTCAATAACTACGAAGA
>QEOT01002361.1:0-28880 GCA_003123785.1 Pterocarya stenoptera | reverse complement strand
CAAGATGAATTTTAGATATAAAGTTCAAGTTATATATATGTACCAAAAACTTTAGTGGTCAACTTTACAGGCCTCATTTCTTCTCCAAACCTGTCAAAACATGGAAGGCTAAATGAGATAAACTGCTGAAGCAGTAAAGTATACTCATCAGAGACGGCTGGGGTACCTTTTGATTCCTTGAGCAGGAACTTGAAGCCATTCAGCTGCAGCAGGTTGTACATAGTTTAAATTGTTAAATTCTTTTAAACTTGTAGTTGTTTGAAGATGATGACATATTTGACTCTTAAAGATCGATATCAACTGCAGAATTTACCAAGGTCCTCGATGTTTGGAATTGTGGCAGACACAGCAAGGAATCGGACATCAGCAAGAGGACTTGATCTCATCTCAGGTTTGCAAGCAAGCATTTTTATTCTACTAACTATTGCCTCCAAAGTAGCTCCACGTGGATCATTCAACAGATGAACTTCATCAATAAGTAGTAGTGCTATATCTCCGAAAAAGCTCAAGCCACCATCTTTTATGCGATACCGAGTCACAGCATCAAATTTCTATTCAAAAGTAAAAGAAATTAATTTAGCCATCCTCCTACAGTATCAGTAAAAGAAAGATACAAGAATGCAAGCTGTATGATCAGAAACTTTAAATATGTAAATCTATGTACTTTCGTTTTATAGTTAATATGTACAAATGCATACAACTCTGCCGGGTCAAGTCAGCACTTGTACATAATTTGTTTTTAAGTAGACAAACACTCTGTGTGCATTAAAGCTTGTATGTCCATGCAAAAATGGGAATGCATGCTCACCTCAGGAGTGGTTAGAATGATATCGGCTTCATGTATATTCCTTGCGTTGTAGAATTCATTATCACCTGTCAACTCCAGGCAAGTTATCCCCCATGGCCCAAACTTCTCATTCCAATCACGGAGCTTCTCTTGAACTAAGGCCTTAGATGGGGCTATATAGACCTTCACAGCACAATAAAAAGTAAAAAATAAAATCTAGGTAAAATAAACAAATTGCAACTGAGTGGAGATATACATGAACTCCAAGCTTAATAACATGAACAACGTCAAATAGAAGAGTTTATCTTTTTTAATTGCAGTCATAAGATTACTAGTTAGGTATTAGTGCCCAAGTCATAAAATTGTTACACTTTTCTGCATCCATTGAAGATCTAAAATAATGTATTCCGCAGTGTCCTTGCACGGGAGACTTACTGCTTTGAGGGTTCCCTTTAAATGGACGAACCTTCCCTCTTTAGAGATGAACTTTGAGAGAAGCCTCAAAATGCAAAGCTCAAAAAGCACTGTTTTACCACTTCCAGTTGGTGCTGAAATAACCATGTTTGCATTGGAGTGGAAGCAAACAGGAAAGCATTCACTCTGCAGTGAATTGAAGTACCTGCATGTGTACAAAACAAAACTATAGTAACTACTACGTGGGTTAAAATGTGAAGTGCAGGAAGATAACAAACTTATGAAGACCATGCAAGCAACCATTTGAGATCATTCCACCTTCAAAATAATGTGTAAAACACACACACGTGTCTACATATATGTGGGGAGGGAGAGAGAGAGAGAGAGAGAATTTTTTATGCTGGAGATTTACATTTATGTGTAGCTTTTACTAATGAAAAGGATAAATTTGTTTCAGTAATTTTGGCCTGTTGATGACTAATGGTCAGTGGTTTATACACAGGATAATATAATTTAATGAAATACAAGTAGGAAAAATATCCAAATTTCAAATCTATAGATCAACTTCAGAAAACTTAGAATGTACCTGAAATTAAAAGCTGAACGGAAATCTGCAGGCAAATCTAACACAGACTTCAGTGTATATGAATCCATTATCCTGCTTGTTTCTAGAGAAGCTGAGAAAAACAAATAACCTGGAAACTAAAAACAAGATATATGTCATCAATTAATATATCATAAAGATAACAAAGTTAATATATTCATGAAACACAATGAGGATCCAACTGTTCTTTAATCACGAATTTTTTGATAGACCTTTCAGGCACTTATCAAGATGGAGGGATTTCCATCATTATAGTGCTATACCTGAGTGTCAATGAAAAGCATGTTTGAAAGAAGCGTATTTTTCATAAAACAGATCATTTCCAGACTTTTCAGTAACATAAAAAGCTGAATCCTATCAAACAACTAGTCCTGCTAATACATTTTGTTATCAAACAATCAAACGGAGTTTTTTTTTCAAATTTTTATCTACCACAAAGAGCAACTAATTTCTGTAGCAAGGTGCTTTTAGCTCTTAGATCCAATGGAAAACAATATTTCAACTTAAGCAGAAAACAAACATATCAGATCTCTTCCGATTCTTCTGAAGCTAAGAGTTGAAGAAAACTCATTCATCCATTCAACAAGCCAAACTCTGGAACCAAATATCATTCAAATCATTTCTCCTTCAACAACAATATCATTAAAGATATACTTATTTCAAGTATTTGAGCAAGATTTTGTGTGTCAACGGCACATCTTTTCAGCACTCAATGAAAAGCTGGTCGCCATTTTGATTATTTTTTAGCGGTGTTGGAAAATGGAAGCCAGTTCTCTGTGGGATTTTAGTTGATGACCAGAGAACAGAATTATGCTTTCATCATTCAAAATACACATGCTAAATTATCGCTGAGAACGGGAACCAGTTCTCAGGATATGTCCCTCTTTGACTTTAGTCATCTACACAAGATGTCATTTAAGCTATGGTCCAAAAAATTAAAATGACAATCAGAAACAGAAGTCTCATAGAACGACTGAAACTTCTTCCTAATTTGATCGAGACTTTTCCCCTAGTTTTCAAATCTCTCTTTTTTTTTTTTTTTTTTAATCGTGGCGAACTCATCTAATTTTTAAATTCTTGAAATGATCCGCATGAAACAATTGCAGCAACAGAACGATCAAATTAAAATGACAATCAGAAACAGAAGTCTCATCGAACGACAAACTTCTTCCTAATTTGATCGAAAATTTTCTCCTAGTTCTCAAATCTCGCTGTTTTTTTATTTATTTATTATTATTATTGTGGCGAAGTCATAGAATTTTTAAAATATTGAAATGATCCGCATGAAACAATTGCAGCAACAGAACGATCCGTGCTCAATTTCTGAAGCCAAAAGAAAGACTAGCTCAGATTATAATATACAGTCATAATAATTGAAATTTTTGTATGAGAAAACGAATTGAAATTGTCGGTTCTTCAATTCCAAAACCATCAAATAGAATTGATTTCGCTTCCTCGTTCGCGCGCGCCTGTTAAAGTGTGCGTGCGAGAGAGAGAGAGAGAGAGAGATAGGGGGATGAGAGGAGACCTTGGAGATCGAGAGGTTGAAGCCACAGGCTCGCAGTAGAGAGGGTTTGGCACAGAAACGGCAGAAACAGAAGAAAGTTGAAACGGAACCACTTATATAGTCGTGTAGAGGCTATGTTTTGGCGGGAGAATTGGACCCGGTTTCACACTATGAACCGTGTGAGGCTTGGTTACGGTTTGTGGGGACAAGTGCCGCGGGGACCGAGTAAGTTGATTTGGCTAGTGAGATGCAATCGGGTGATTTTAAGTAAAAGTTAATTTGAATAAAATATTATTAAAATATTTTTTTAATATTATTATTATTATTTTAAATTTAAAAAAAAAAATTAAATTGAGATAGTTTCTCAATCTAAACGAGTCTAAAACAAACCTTAAACTTATATTCTGCTTCCGAGACTTTGAACAAATTGCTTAAAAATTATTTTTTGAAGAGTTTTTTATAAGGTAAAATTACATAAAAATTAATTTTATCCTCCCCTAATTTTTTTTTATTTTTTTATAAATCTTCCCCAAAAGTAGATTTTCTAGTTCGGCCCGATTTGAATTTGGGAAGGATGTATACTATATTTTATCAATAAAAATGATAATTAACAATTATTGACAAAAGTCAGTTTTTTTTTATTTTTTGTTTTTTGGGACAAAAGTCAGTTGAACACAATGATTTTCCCCCCAAATAATTTCCACGTCAAAGGACCAAATGCAAATATGATGGTGAGGGAGAACAACAGTTACATATACGAGAGAAGCAATGGATATATCAAATTTAACCCGCTATCGGCCAAAAAGCGCGTGAAAACTAACTCTAGCTGTAATAATTCTTAGTTGTCGTTTAGATAATGAGTTGAGATGAGATGTGTTGAGATAAAAATTGAAAGTTAAATAAAATATTGTTTGAATATTATTTTTTAATATTATTATTATTTTGAAATTTGAAAAAGTTGAATTGTTTAAAATTTTAGAAAGTTGTAACAATAAGATGAGATTAAATACTTTCATTATTCAAACAGAACCAAACAACATATGGTCAATTTCATCCCCAAGTACAGGACTACAGGCACAGGCTTTTGCCATTGCTTATACCCATATCACAGACTATCAATTGTATGGATGAAATTTCTTTTTTTTTTTTTAAAAAAAAATAGAGGGACTGTACCTCAATTTTATTAATAGCCATATCTTATAGCGTAGGAATATCTTTTACAATCGGTGTAAGAGCTTTACGAGTTACATAAATCCCAAAACCAAAACTCTTGTAAAAAGCTTTCATTCCAAGGAAAAAAAACTGCTGCTTACATTAATTGCTCCAAAGTATCTATAACAGATATAAAGCAAATGTCCAGAACAAAAACTATTTCCATCTAAAATTTGATAAACCAGATTTATCAATAACAAAAATTCCATACAAATTTCTAGGTAATTGTAAAATAGAAGAGAGAGACAAAGTAATACCTCAAGCTCCAAGATTAACTAATCCATCTGCCACACCATTACCTTCTCTGTATATATTTTGCATATCAAAACTTATAAACTTGTTAAAGTCAAAATATATCCTCCCAAATATTCACATATCAGCGAGGGCTTTTTCCTATTTCTGTACCAATTAACTATCAGCAATGCATTAGACTCAATAATGACATCATAAAAATCAAGCTGGTAACAATTTGATTGTGAAAATTTCTACAAAAACATTTGTGCCAACCCCCAAATGAATGGAGAATCCATACATGAACTGCCCACAGTGATCTCGAATAATACCACCACAGCCAGCAAGCCCATGATTGCCCTTTGAGACCCTATCGATATTAAGGTTATGTTTGGGGGGACAGATGAGATTTCTCATCTCTATCTCATCTCATCTCATCATTACATCTTTTTCAAATCTCCATATAAAATATAATAAACAATTCAACTTTTTCAAATTTTAATTTAACTTTTTCAAATCCCAAAACAATAATAATATTAAAAAATAATATTTTAAACTTTCATTTTAACACTATTCACAAAATTTTTAAAAATTCTCATCTTATCTCAACATCCAAACCTAACCTAAGTTTCATTCTATCAATAGGAAGATTCAACCAGCGAATTAAATTAAACTTTTTCAGTTTAGTCTTTAGCAATGAAATTCTCAAGAAACTTAAAATAGAAACATCATTCAACGTTTTTATGCCCCTTGATGGTTTAATCATCAAATTTAATTCATGCAATCATTTCACAATTTTCCAAATAATGCAAGAAGCAGACTTGATTATACCTTCATATTTGGCTGAGTTTCTTGGATGAAAGGTCTTTACCAAAAATGTACTAGATTGATTTTTACATGAAATTAGTACTCTGTATCGTGCATACTCTCTAAGAATATTAACGCACGACAACATTTACTAAACCGCACATTTAAGCATCATTTGCCCAGCTAGCAGTGGCGGACCCACGTTACAGTTAGAAGGGGGTGCTCTTGATGAGATGGGGAAGAGGTTTGGAATGAGAGGTAGGCATTGGGGGTTGTGGGTGGTGCAGACATTGGCTGGGTTGCCGTGTGTGTCCCTCGGATGAGTAGAGTCTCTGTGGGGTTCCGTAATTGTGATGTTCCAACGACGATTAAAGAAAAATGCTTGGATTCTGAAATGTAGCATTGTCAGTTTATAAATCATTTCTCTTTGTTTACGTGCGTTTGGTACGATTGAGGAGCTTTGACGTTTTTGTATTAATTATTTCAAGCGTCTCTGTCTTCTCAGTAAAAATTGCTTTTACTTTCAACACTGCTAGTTTTATTACACACTAGAGTATGGTAAGATGATAGATCCATGTGGGTTTTGCAGGTCATTAGGAGTAATATCAGGGATGACGGGGAGTGGAGGGGCAGTCGTGACTGAGTTAATGTTGTTTTCAGAATCTAGATTCTCGAAGCAAACAAGCATCGATCTCCCTCATTGGTGTTATGATGATCATATGTACCCTCCCAATCACCCTCATCTACTTCCCTCAATGGGGGAGGCATGCTCTGTGGCCCTGCCTCTGATTTTCCCAACAAAGCTGATGAGGATTCTCACCTGCTCGAATGAGGTTTCAGAAGATGGAGGAATTCTGGTTTTCATTTGTTTAAGCCGTAAGTTCCTTGAAATCGACAGTGTTTCAAGCTAATGACTGTATTTACTAGAAGGTAAAGAAGGCACTCAAATTGGTTCTATCAGGAATAAAGAAAAATCTTGGCCCATACAGAGAAGAAAGTTCATATGCTGCATAAATGAGTTTTAGAAGAGTATCTATAGAGCGACTTTATTTCATTTATGGTACATTTCTCTGCCAAGTAGCTTGAAGAGAGCTCGCCCGAAGAAGAAGAACTGACTTACCGTTGTGGAATTCAAACTTTTGGTTCTTTTTTGTAATGAATCAGGAAGTAATAAATGCCTACTGGAAAGGAAGAAAGAACAAAACAAAAGTATAACAATTATAATGACGATGATGATCCACAAACAGTCGTTCATAAAAGGGGTGCAAAGGATATCGTTGATCCAAAGCCAATGACCTTACTCATATTAAAATTTAAAAGACAAAGGACCTAAACGAATGTTTCCATTCATGAATAGAGCGATCGTGGTTTTGCTTCTTTCATCAAAAGTTGCCTAGAAGATACCTGCTGGCCTTCGTTGGATGGGACTGTGCTGAAACTAAGCAGTAGCACNAAAACCCAAATTTGTATTATGAGTCAATAAGGTGACCCAACAAGTCCCTCCATCCTCTCCTCAACTATCAATTCTATATGGACCAAAGTGCATGTGACTGACTAAGATGCCAAAAGAAGAGTCATTGAATAATTGCCAAGGACATGATCAGATATTGTGCCAATTGTCTCAGCTGAGGTAATATAGGTATCCAAATTCAGAAATGAATACGCAAGTGGCTGTGAGAAACTGCTGCATGATAAGTATGCAAAATACAAAATTGGGAAACAAATAATGAACTGGTCTCTTTTCTGTTCTCTTTTCCTTTCTATCCTTGTACGTATCTCGTGGTAATCTCTATGGCCACAAGACAATATGCTATCACTACATGGGCATACAAATCGGTGGTCTTGATGACCATTTTTAATATCTATTGGTGGAACCAACTTGCCTCAATTAGAAAAGTACTTGAAACCCCAAGTAAAACATCCCACGTGTCCAAAAAATCTGAAACTAGGCTCTGTATACTGAACATATATATAGCATTTTTGGATACCATAAAAACTGGAGTAGACATCTTTGAGATTTTGCAACAGGTATAAGAAAATATATGTATATATATATATGAAGGCAGATAGGCACACACCTTTGCTTTGTAAAAGTGAGGCGTTTGGCGCATAGATTGATGACATAACTGCAGCATGTAAAGTTTGAAAGCTCATCAAGGAATGGTTGTGCTTAGTCGTGTTTCTATTTTTAACAGCAATTTTTATCTTTGTTTTATATGCATATAGGCCAACATGAACAAAGAGTCCACTCCTGAGATTTCAACCTCATAGCTTAAATAGGACCAGATTGTAATCTGTAGCTCCCTCACCCAGCTAAGCCTTAATTTTTTTTTTTATAAGTACCCAGCAAAGCCTTTTTTCTCAGTTAAATTCAAAGCAGCTGCCCAAATTTAACAGACCATCGGTCTACTCCCGAGTATGTATTACTATATCAACCACTAAATTGTCATAATAGTACTGGTGATGATGATAATACTCATAATAGCAAGGATTATGCATAAGAATTTATCAACAACAATGAAAATATATATCCTATTAGATAAACACATACTAATTCAAAGTTAACTTTTCACATTATGTTCAACACAATTCAATAGATGTTCATCTTTCAAAAATTCCCCTAGTTCTTCAACTCACCAAGCAAACACCAAGGGATGGGTTGCCACCCAATAAACCCCTTTGTGCATTCCATAATCGATTAGAGTTTAGAAAGTTCCTTATTAGACTTTCTCTTAATGCATAAATAAAACAAGGTGAAAATGGAATGCATCCTTACCTGATCAACAGAAACGTAGACTGAAAGAGGACTGGGATTTGTGCTGAGAAGTAATAAAATGATTTTAATTGTAATTAATGCAATAGGATGATCCAAGTTTGTCAACACAAAAAGAAAGAAAAAAACAGGTAGCCAGAACTTCCGGGCAAACATCCAGAAGGCCAGCGGATCTTCTTCCTCATCTGAAGTATCCGGCAAGCGGTGATCATCCATCAAGACATCAAGACCTATATTAATGAAAATATGAAATTCAAAGCATGAAAGTTAACTATGGATACAAGATAAGAGTATTGATACTTGAAAAAAGGAACATAAAACCCATAATACTAGCCGAGGTGTTCTGCTCACCATCCATAGCATAAGCAACATGAGGCCAACAGATTTTTGACCCTAGCACAACTGACGCACCAAATAGGCTTCCAACACTTGGTTTAAATCCTACAAGAATGTCATCGCAACAACCCAATTACTGATAGAACAAGTTACATATATAAAAAAATAAAATAACATAATGAGGCATATACTGTTTACTGCATTGGTGAGAACCTGGGTCGATTCACCAGAAAAAGAAAACAGTTAATAAGCAAAGTAGAAGTTGGGTAATTGCTGTTAAACTCGGAATTAAAAATAAATAAATTGAAAAGTACACCACGTGACCCATCTCACGATGTAAATCGTTTGAGTTAAAAGGCACTCCCTTCCCAAATAGTGATGCTTAGCCCACTAGATTGAAACAGGATATTCTTGCCTAAGATATGAGTTCTATCATCACGGTGCCAGCACGAACATCATCAGAACACCCCAAAAGATGAAAGCTACACAATATAGAAACCGTATCATTCTCGCCACTTACATAAACAGATTCTAAAATCTAAACATATTAAGTTCAAAATGTGAAACTAGGATTGGGGACACGGCAACACGCCACTTTCAAGTTTGGATTCAAAAAGATACAAAACGTGAGAAATTAATGCAACCTTCACAATTGAACCCAAGATTATACCACCGGATTTTGCATTTATATAGCAATTTCTAAGCTTGAATAAAAGTGAAAAAATAGATATCACCCTATAAGCAACAAACTCCTGGCGTTCACGCTGTAACACTAAGATTGTATTAAAGATGCAAAAACCTGATTTAGACTATATATTAGAATTAGATCGAATCACCTGAAAACCAAAAATATCTTCTCTGTGTAATTAATTTATGCTGAAATGCTGAGGCACGGTTGCGGAGAACAGGCTCAAGGCCCTTTATCAACGTCGTTAAAGGTTCAAACCTGGCATAGTCTACGTGAAAGTAATGGAATGCAAAGAAAATCAGAAAAGCGGTCAATGATGGTTTGGAGAGACAAATTTTGCCAGTGAAATACATAGAGAGAAAGAGAGACTCACAGAATTTTCTCCACTGAGAGATTTGTGGACAAGACGAGGTCATAAGAGTGAGAGATTGTCTAATTGGACGGAGAAACTTTGCTGCGTGCGCCATTTTCACAGTACCATTTCAGGTTCAGAAAAACTTTTCCTTCGAAGACCCGAACGGATCTCCCGGACCAACGAGGCTAGTCTACTACCTATGAGACAGCTTATGTGTTTTAATCCTACGCAACCTATCCAATTTCCGTACATCACTTTTTTTTAAAATTTTTTTTAAACTAATTCAATTATATTTATTTATTATTCATATATTAAATATTTATTAATAAATAATAATAATAATTAAAAAAAATATATTGTATATAAAATTTTTTTTTTTTTTTTATAAAGATTATGTGAATAATAAGAAGTCTATTTTTTCACGTGTTTTACTATACTTATGAAGTTCATTTTGAAAGGAAAACGGGATAACTGTCGTCGTTTTGCTTTCCACGTAGTCGCGTGATTTCTCGGGGATATTGTCACGGAGATTTTAAGGTCGTTAGGGGGATGCCATCGACGTTACAAAGTTTTGGGACAACGATAATGTGTAAATGCCTATTAAGGCGGTACTCTAGCTGCTTCTGATAAAAAGGGGGAAAGAAAGAGTAGGCGATACTCTAGTTGTTGTAGCGACATATGTCACATGAGGCCACCATATGGATAGCTGAAAGTATATATAGAAAATAGAAAAAAGAAAAAAAAAAATCTGAAAGTGGTCCCGGACGCTTTGTCTTCTGCTGACATGGGAAGATGTAATTGTTTACTGGACCTTAAAGTGGAAAAAGGCCTCTAGAAAATATCTTGCTTTTCAAAGATGAAATGGAAATATCCAGGAAGAGGTTCATTCTTCATACGGGCTCCCTGAAAAAAGCTTCCGAGCACGTTTGGCAACTGACAGGACACAAAAGATCAGTAAAGAAGTATGCCGCTCTCTGTTGTCTCAATTTGCCAAATTTCGGTGCCAATAGCTTCCCAATTGCATGGCCGTTTTGATACAAACAAGCCCATTTCGAGGTAATCTAACAATCTTAGTAAAAGCTTGGAATTTTGAGCCTGAATTTGGCAAAGAGCCGTTTGATTTTAAATTGGGTACCATCTCTCTCTTAGACGTAATACCTCAGTTGTATGGATCTTGGTTTTCTGTATGTGATTGCACTAATGCTTCTCCTGTCCTGTCCTATGGTTTTCAAAGATGGAGGCAGAGATGCTCTGTAACCAGATGTTGCTATAACAGAAGAGCAGAGGGAAGAGCAAGAGCAGGGAAGAACTTCTATGAACTTCTTGGAGTTTCTGTTGATTCAAACGCACAGGAAATCAAAGAAGCTTACAGAAAGTTGCAAAAGAAGTATCACCCAGATATTGCAGGCCAAAAGGTCATAACCTTTCAATTGGTTTCATACAAGGCTACTTAATTGATATATTCTTTCTGACTGCTAATTTGAAGGGTGTTCTATCTCTGTTTAGGGTCACGAGCATAGTCTACTGCTCAATGAAGCCTATAAGGTGCTAATGAGAGATGATCTGAGGAGGGATTATGATGCTTCTGTTGGCCACCAGAGAGTAAGATATGAAACAAATTACTCTGGCTTAAGTTACAGTTCATGGAAAGGACCCTTGAGACCCCACGCTCTATTTGTCGATGAAAATGCTTGCATAGGTAATTTCCCTAAATTTTTGTCTGTCATTATTGTCCAATCATGGACCTTTCTTTCTCTAAACGTGCAATTGAACTGTTGGCAGGGTGCAGAGAATGCACACACCATGCAAGTAACACGTTCGAAATGGATGAAGCTCTTGGGTGTGCCCGAGTCAAAGTACAATATGGCGATGATGACCAAAATATAGAGGTAAAGCAAGTCATATCATGGTCTTAATCCTGCTATAAAGGTTCTGCACTTGGGAATGACTCCAAAACTTGCAGGTATCTGTTGATTCATGCCCTGTCAACTGCATCCATTGGGTAGATAGAGAAGAATTGGCAGTATTGGAGTTCCTGATTCAGCCTCAGCCGAAAGAAGGGTATGGTGTATTTGGAGGAGGTTGGGAAAGACCAGCAAATGTTTTCATGGCAGCCAACTCCTTCAGCAAGCAGCTGAAACAGCAGGCTGGCACTCCAAGAAATGGTAAGAACTTTAATCTCAATACGATCTTATTAGATACACTGTAACTCATACAACAGGATACAGATGCTTATAACATGCAGCATTGTAATGTGTTCTCAAGTAATTGAGCTCTAATTTCAGCACGGGCGACTGTTGATGAAGAAACGCCTGCACAAGCTGAGGCCCGAGCAAACGCCAGCATGAAAATAAAGATGGAGAGAATTTCAAGACTTTGGAATTGGGTGAACGAAATTCTTGGATAAGACATGTTGAACAGAGAGTAAACCATGCAATGCAAAGCAAAACGTCATTTGATCAGATATTATCCTGGAGAAGCATAGAGGTGGCATTTACAGACAACTCTTCGATAATGCGTACCGACTTAATTCACGTCAGATGCGCCAGAAGAAAAGAAGAGGAGGTGCGCTGGTTACGGATCATGTATATATGAAAACATAACCAAGTAAAGGAAGAAGTGGCTGATTACAACTTTGTATATGTGAAAATAGAACAATGATTTTATTCCATCATTATGATGACAAATCTTCAATAACAAGTGCCATGGCTGTGATGGAAGCCTCACTCTTACTCATGTGTTTGTAGCGTGTTGGGTGATTGAATCTAGGATTACCTCAAGGCAACACAAAAATCCCAATGAATTGGTTGGTGAAAATTAAGGCTAACTCAAGCTAGCGCTTAATTTCCGAAAGTTGGAATAGAAAATTCCCATCCATTAAAAATAGCATAATCATGAATTACAAGCTAAAAGGCCAAATAAATAGCAGTAGGATTTGACTAGCCCTCCCCCAACCTCTTTTGAATTCCTAATACCAAAACAAATCAAACTCTTTAAATTCATAATCTAAAACAAATCAAACTCCTAAGTTTAAGAAAACAATCACAATGCCTAAAATAAAGAAATAAATTAGGAGATAACTTAAACAAATGATAATAGATAAATCTCTAAATTAAAGCCCACTTTCCAAAATTAGGGGATTTGTCATATTGTCATCCAATCCCTAAAATCAAGGAATTGGCCAACACTTGAGACTTCTCTAATTGCCTTGTCTTGGGCGCTTATCACCTCACCACCCGAGCCATGCATGCAACGCTCTTAGCCTCGGCACACCTAGCCCGCCTAGCGGCATTACGAATGGCTAGTCTTGGATCTCCATCACTGTGCCATTGCTACTTAATAATGACTAGAAGACCAAGCCTTAATAACATGATGAAAGTATCAGGTAAAATAACGAATCAAACACAATCAATATTATTTCACTATTGCATCTAACACAAATCACATCAAGAAATTCGCAGCCGCTGCAACTCCATTAGAGCATTTTTCTCCAGTCAGTCTCAGACTCTCACAGCAACATAGCAAACTCGGGTGTTACAAAGCAATCAGATGACATTTATTTTGAAGAACTTCAGATCAGCAAAGACTGGTAGCAACATCCCATAACTCACTTTAACGACATTCAACAGAAACATACCCCCATATGAGGCTTCACAAGAGCTTCCATTGCACCTGATTTCCTCCGGATAATAGCACATCTCCTAATCACAGCCACAACACAATTGCTTGACTCCTCCGTTTGTATTTACCAGATGCTTCTATCATATTTGATGCTGAAATGGCCCCCCACCATAAGAGAGCCCCGTACAATACGGTTTTGTAATTTATACATTTAATAGAGCCTGCATTTGCTTGTACCAGCACAAACAGCACACTCGTCTGCATCTCCCGCTACATGGCTTAAACAGTGTTGAATCCTATCATCCACGACATCCTGCAATCACAAACTTTTTAAATTTAGAATGAAATACTTGCTGCCCATACATAAACATAACCAGCAAGAACAGTACAAACAGGAATTCCTCTAGAGTGCCCACACAAGGGCGCTAGTTCTCATCAAAAAAGGTTTTTTTCATAGGATTTAGAGGCGGGGAAAAAGTCAATGAACATTTGCAGAATATACTTCTGTGTGACCGATCTAAAAAGACCATCAACAGCTATAAAACTAGAGCACATGCCAATCATAAAGTTGAGCCGGTTTGAAGTTTGAACTTTTGGCAGAGCTTAAGAGATTTTTTTTCCGGCAACACCCCTATAGAAAGGTGCAGGAGGAGATTTAATACCACAAGAAGATCATGAAGACCAAGAGGTGCAGTTATAATATATGACACACTGGGGTGTTCTTTGGCAGCTTCAGCAGTCAAGGAAGGAATATCCTGCAAAATTACATAAAGCAGAAGGCAATTAATCAGGGCCCCTTAATCTGTCTTGTATGACATTGAACATTCTAGAAATCAATCCTAAATAAAATCCACAATCAAGTTATCCAAGAGGTAAGCTGAGGTACCTGGTGCCAATGTCGTCCAGGAAAGAGAAAAAATGGGCTTACAATCACTCGATTTGCACCTTGTTGAACACAAGAACCAAAGGCATCCCTTATAGATGGTTCTGCCAACTCCTAGTCATATTGGAAATAGCTGAACAAATGAGGAACCAGGTTTGAAGACTGAAAAAAAAGCACCACACAAAGCAAGAAAGCACTGTCTTTGCTTCAAAAGTCAAAGAGTACCAAGAAATGTTGATACATGCACCAAAACCTAACAACAATAATGAATACAGCTCTCATCAACCAGCTTAGTGACAATAAAAGGGTAACTAATATGAAGTTTTATTATGGTTTTCAAAATAAAGCAAAACAATTCACTTAGAATCCATTTACATCACAAGCGTACACTAAACAATCTGTATGTCGAGCTCACAAAGACCTAAGGGAAATCAATGAAAGTTCTAGCAAACCCAAATTGTACTCATAATGGGCAAATCTTTGGGCATAGAAGCATAGCTGAAACTGAAATATTTCTGTTTTCCTCAATCTTCATCAAGTAGAAACAAGAATGGACATAAGAGAAACAGTTGCTCCATATTTGGAAAGAGACGATGAAAGAGCCTAGAAATCTCCCAAAAATCTCATTTTAGAAACCCAAAAGAAAAGTTCTGTAAATCTCCAAATAGTACAGGATGACTTCTTTTAAGCTGGCCGTAATGCAGTGAGCTACACTGCAATGATAATAGCCACCTTTGCAAAATTACCACTATCAGCAAACAAGGGATGTGCACATTTTACCGAATATTATGTTCTATAACAAGAAGTGGACTCCTAAAGCATTACACTGTCAAAAGAGATACGAAAATACTAGTTTGTGCTGCTATATGATCCTTTAACTGTATTGCAGACAACATAAGTTCCCGCCAAAATGCTTCTTGATTGAAACAAGTATACAGAACAATGGATTTATGAGCAAACTCCTCATAATTCCCATTTGATTATGGGGGCAATAAAAAAAGGAAGGTAAGGGGCTACCATTTCCTTTGCCATGGAAATAGATGTGCATTAAATGCACCAAACAAGCTAAATACTTCTATATTGTAACAACATAAAATTTGATAAATAAGTTGTGACACCACATATAATAAATATAAGGGTAGGTGGTGTATGGGATCTCACATTGCTTGGGAAGAA
This sequence comes from Pterocarya stenoptera, assembly GCA_003123785.1. Taxonomy (NCBI): domain Eukaryota; kingdom Viridiplantae; phylum Streptophyta; class Magnoliopsida; order Fagales; family Juglandaceae; genus Pterocarya; species Pterocarya stenoptera. Next base: position 13,486 of record QEOT01002361.1, on the reverse strand, counting down.
TAAGTTCTTGCTCTTTATAAGATTCCAATAGGGCTCCAATTGTATCATTGACTAGTCCTTTTGGAGTATAGGACATGTGATTTGGGCCTTCTATTGGGGCGTTACAAATAGTATCAGAGCCTATCACAACTAGAAATATGAGACTTGAACCGTGCCACCTACGACAAACTAGCCCAACAAGGACCTCAGGAGGATAGATTGTGATACCCTATATGATAAGGATATGTTAGGTGGTGTATGAAATCCCACATTGCTTGAAGGAGAAGTTCTTGCTCTTTATAAGATTCTAATGAGGCTTAAATTGTATCATTGACTGGTTTTTTTAAAGTATAAGTCATGTGGTTTGAGCGTTCTATTGAGATGTTACATAAGTATATCGCTTGAACTGATAAATTCAAGTAGAAGAACGCCACAATTGGAGTGAGGGATCACTGAAAAACGCACTAACGAAAACACAAAATACTGTACAAGGATAGTCTCGAAGCAAGAAAGGCCAACAAAAAATTTAATGCAACTTCATAAAACTCTTAAAAAGCTATGCATTGAGTAGCACCAAAAGAACCTATAACTTTGAAATCTAACCATGTCAAAACAACAATAAACAACTAAACTTTCATATAAGCCTCATAAACAACATGTGAAAGGCTAATGAAATAAAACAGCCTGCCTCTGCAACTTCTCCATTTTAATAAAAATTGTATTTCTTCCTAAAAGAAAACAAGACCCAATGGCTTAAATTCATTTCCTTCTCCACAAAAAAAAAATAATAATAAATAAATAGATAATACCATATGAGCTGGCTCTACAATTGCGTAACCAGTTTTGTCTCTGAACATGGTCACGAACTCATCTGAAAATACATATATAAGAGTAAATAATGAGCTCAATACCAAAAAACTAATAGCCAAACCCAGATTTACTGTTCTCTAGATGAATAAGTTAAGCCAACAATTAGACTTGTTACGAATTATAAACTTGAAAAAGCAAATACCAAAACTATGACTGTGATGGGCAAAAATCAAGACTTGTAGACAGGAGGAACTAAGTTTAGAACTTACTTAGCATGAGATTCGATTCCTTGCGCCGTGAACCATGGTCAACAATGATCACGCCGTCTCTCTCACCAACCTCGTGTTGCTTTCGTTTAATCCCACCATTTGTATTGTTCAAACACGTCCTTCTCGACAAGTATTTGATTTTCGCGGGGCCCCTTGTATATTCTAGGAACTTGGGTGGTCTCCAGGAGAGGTGCGTTCTAGTTGTTTCGCTTAATGAGGGCCTATGACTGCATCAAGACGAAAGATAAGCGTAACTTTCAACAGAGAGATTAGCGGGAAGGAAAGAATGGGAATCGAAACTTAACAACAAATATTAATAAAAGCAAGTTTCTCAATACCTCGTAACTGTAAAATGAGGATGGATGGGCAAGGACTTCATGGGAGAAATCTCAAAACCTACTGGCTGATTTTGTGCTTTATTGGTCCCTCTGCTTAGCTCGAGTTTATGCCTGTGTTCTCTTCCGAATTTTGTCGAACATAATGGGTAGAGCACTGAAACGGCACCGTCTAATAGGAAATGATTTGTCCGAGATCTAAATACACAAGTTTCATACAAGTCGAGTCGGTTCAACCTAAAAGCGGATTGTTATGCATAAGTCTACACACTATATATTAATGTATTTTTTTTTAATTTTTTTTTCAATTTTTTTTTTATTTTACTCTTCTTAAAATATTTATATTTTTTTATTCATCATCTATATAATACACATTTAATAAGATAAACAAATAAAAAAAATGAAAAAAATTATGATATGTAGTATAATGTAAAGATTAATTCCTTCCTAAAAATGTGAAGTTCTTCTATACACGTACCACTTTTTCTCATACGGCACACGAAACGTGACGTTGCATTATTTTTATTTTTTACTTTTTTATGTTAAAAATGCGTTTAGACTAAACCTAAAATTCACCCCCCCCGGGGCGTTCACTTTCTTCCTCCCCAGGCCGCAAACATGTATTTCGGATGAAATTTATTTCAACTTCATATACTCACTGTTTTGTCAAATTGTTTCAGCTGTTTTTACAAATTATTTCAGCTGAAAGAGCTTCAATATTCCAAGCTAATATTTTCTTTGAGTCTTTTTTTACAAACACTTGCTATTCACTTACTATTCCAAGCCAATTACCCAGAAAAAATCACCCAACAGCAGCAGAAAAAATTACCCAACATCGAAGAAGCCCAGAAAAAATTTCCATAACAATGAACCTTCTCTCAGGGTTGAGCTCAGTCCGTTGTCGAGGCTTTGGGAGTTGAGATCCGTCAAGTTGCCTTCGTGGTAGTGGCAGTCAAGAGAGGAAGAAGTTGATTCAGGGAGGGAGAGGCGAGAGAAGGAGTGTCGGGGTTTGCAAGAGAGGAAAATGAGTTTCAGGGATTCAGGATTTGCAAGAGAGGGAAATGTATTTAGGGGAGCTCCGTCGAGTTGTCTTGAGAGAGGAAGAAGTTGAGTTTCAGGAAGGGAGTGTCGGTGGGGTAGGGTTTTCCAGGAAGAAATGATTTTCGAATTGGAGAGAGATGAATTTCGAGCTGAACCGGAGGCTAAACACGAATCAGTTTGTCAGGTGATTTTCGTGTGGAGTATAAAAGGCTAGACCGGACTATGACTAGAGTTTTCCAAAAATGTATATAAAAAATATATATTCTTTATTAATAACATTCACCTTTTTACAAAAAATTTATATGTGATTTATCTCTTTAAAATTTATTCCTAACACTACTACTCGGTAAAAATTGAATACCAATCACCGTCGTTCTTTCTGCTCAAAACGGTGGAAATGATTCTGTGAATGCCAATTGGGTAAAAGTTTTTAACTTTTAAACACTACATGTTTAATTGTTTAGTGAAAACTAACTTCTTATAAATTCATTTGTTTCTATTATTTTTCAATTTTTGGACAGTTAATATGTAGTGGTTTGTTATGAATATAGTTGATAGAAAGTACTGTTTAAAAAATTAAAAATTCTATATGCAGTCACTTTTGCTTACTTTTTAGATACTCCACTAATTTGATTGACTGCATTATTTTTTTTAATATAAAATAACTGTTTTGACCAGTCACATCAATAGAGTACACAAAAAATATGTAAAAGTGACTGTATATTGCTTGAAAATCTTATAATTTTCATGGTATCGGTCGACCGAATCCCCGAGCTACAAAATTGCTTCAAGAATTTTTTCCATGAATAGAAAATTTTCTTGTTGTTTCTTGAACCTTACCATGTCCTCCATAAAAGACCGTCAGCTCTAGATACCAGTCGCACGTTATATTGATAGCAGAAATTCTTCATAGGAACCCTACACTTCCGTACAGTTCAAAACACTAGACAATTTCTAGATAATTCATTCTTAAGTGCTCTCTAACTCTATATTCGAGGCTTCCCAAAACAGACTCTCTAACTAACTTGTAAAACTAATAACCTGACCCACAAAAACTAAAGAGCATCACAATAAACTAAACGCATCATTTGGTAAGTCCCAAAACACTGCATATTAAAGCATTGGTAGTAGCATCTTTATCTTTAAATTTAAAGAATATATCTTTAAATTCATCTATATTAACTTATGCATTTTCAAATTTTTACATAACTATAAATAATATTTCTTCAAATTTGAAGAAATACTATTCATTCTTCAAACATTATTTTACTATTTTTTTCTCTCTCCTACTTATTAAATTCAAATTTGTAGAATTTATATTAAAATAATTTTAAAAAATAAATAAAAAATAATAATATTTTATTATTTAATTCAAAGATGCACAAATCAATATAAAAATTTTTCTTCATATACAAAATCATTATTTAAAAAGAGTGATTTTGCATATGAAGATACATAAGCCTCTGCGAATGCTAGTTATTACAAAGACTACAAATTCATCTTCACTTCCATCCTCACTTTCCTCTTTACTTCTAAGGTTTTCTGTCATCACCAGATTCCTAATAGAGAAACCGAAAGAGGATTTTACGGGGTGAGAGAAAGTAAACAAATAGAGCAAGGAGAAATAGGGATCAAGAAATTAGTGTGTGTGTGAGAGAGAGAGAGAGATGTCATTGAGGCAAAGCGACGATGATAGATGAATAGGACGACATGGTAAAGGGTGGTCTACTCACGGAGGGAGAGAGGAAGTGAGACAATGAAATAGAGTGAGAGACGGATGGAGGGAGAGAAACGAAAACCTAACTAGTGAGGAGCAGCAATGGCATGGGGAGGGTGATCGCAGCCATGCGGCGGCATAACAAGAACAAAAGAAGACTGGAGAGCAAAATCGAAGGAGCGAGACTGGGGGGGTGCTCGGTACGATGGGTTAGGGCGGCGTAAAGGCCTGGCAGAGGTGGAAATTGCGACGTGGCGGTGCAGAGAGAGAATGAGAGCACAAGAGATAAGGGTGGAGGACTTACTGACATGGGGTGGCGTTGCAATCGGCGACGATAAAAGCATAGGTGCAGGAAAAAAGGAGACGCAGCGGAGGCGAAGTGCTTACCGACAGGGCCTAGTATGGAAGGCAGCGGCTTGGCAACACAGAGAGGGAAGGAGAGTCGGGACCTTGGGGTTGGGGGATATGGTTGTGCAGAAGGTTACTGTGGGAAGAATGGGAAGAAATTAAAAAAAAAATAATAACGATACAATCACAATATATTGTACAATAAAATTATATAATAAAGATATTTTCGTAAAATATTATTACTTTTATAAAATATTTTATAAAAATATATATCATTTTATAATATTTTTGTATAATATATTGCGTGTAAATCATTTTCTAAAAAAAAAAAAGAGTTTTTGTGAGGTAGTTGGGCCTGGGCCGATTGGCGGGGTCGTGACACTATCACCCTTACACATATTCTTGCAATTTTGAATAGTAATTTTAAGGGATCTAAGTCCATGATCATTTGCCTAGGTCTCAACTAGTCGATGATGGTAGAATAAAATGGTGTCGCTAACGCTAACAGACAAACATTATGTTACTCCCTTCAATCATTATCACATTCGAAATTTTGCCGACCACTGTAAATATGCAGAAGATGTCGGCAAGTCTCACACATTATTCCGTTATTCTTTTTCTTGAACATCTTTTAATTTCCCCTACTATCCTTCTTTCCGACTAACGCATTAAAGGATCACTGATCGCCTTTCATAATCACTATCATTTTATAAAAATGGGTAATGCTATATATAGATTTAAGATGTGTAAGTTTCGCAGGTTTGGTTTGAAAAAAAGTAAACTCATTATTAAAAAAAGAATAAATCTTTACATCATCCCTTGTTTCACATCAGCCAACCCACACCTAACGTTACTTGTTCCTAACCACCCATTCCAAATCTGAGTTATAAGAGAGTTCATGAGATAAAGATTGAGAGAGAGAGACCGAGCAAGAGACAGAGTAGATGAGAGAGAGACAGACTGAGCGAGAGAGAGTTGAGGAGAGAGAGAGAGACGATGAGGGATGAGAGAAAGCTCGGACTAAGACTGAGAGAGACGATGAGAGAGAAAGTCAAGGAGAGAGAGAGATCGAGATGAGGGAGAGACACCTAGAATGAGAGGATGAGAGAGAGAGTCGAGGAGAGAGAGAGACGGTGAGGGATGAGAGGGAGTCGAGGAGAAAGAGATAGTGAGGGATGAGAGAGAGAGTCGAGGAGAGAGAGACAATGAGATTGGAGAGAGATGGAGAGAGAGAGATGAAGAATGATGTTTTAGCGTTTAAAAAAAAACAAAAGATAAAATACACGTTAGGTGTGTGGGGGTGTGTGTGGGAACAGTTGTTAATGCGTAGAAGAACTCTTAAAAAAAAGAATAAAATTACTATGTTGCCTCGTTTTGTCTCTTTATTTTGACCACTCATGCATTTTATCTTTTTTTTTTTCACTTGCTGATTAAAGAATTGACTATTAGTGTACTTGTGTATTTTTTTATTTTATAAAATATTTAAATACGTTTAAAATGTAGATAAAAAATTAAAAAAAAAGAGTGAAATTTGTACTAGTGGGCACGCCCAGTGGTCAAAGCTGGGCGGCACACTAGCATGAATCTTAAAAAATAAATTTTCAAGTGAGTTCTAAATTATCCACTTTTTTCAAAGAGAATATGCAAGATTTGTATGTTCTAAAATTGTAAATATTATTTATATTTATAATTACATATTTTTACCATCAAACCTTACAAAATTATCTTAAATTTATTATGAAATTCCAAAATTTATAAAAGCGTTATAAGTTAATCATTTTTCATAAATTAAAAAAAAACTATAATCTAAAATATTAGATCAATTCCTGTCAAATTGTAAAATAGTTTTGTTGTAATTTTTTTCGCATCAAGTCTGGTGTACATTCTCTTTTCTTGACCCAGCAACAGCGCTGAGCACATGGCTATACGGAGGGATGGCCTCGACTTGCAAGAAGGTCGAAATTCGCGATTGCCAATTGGTTTGCCCGAAGCCAACCCAAAAGCTGGATCCCGGTGGCCTCAAGGCTCAATCCTATGTTGTTGGTGTGGAGTGGACCAAGCAAAAATACGATTCAGAGATCCAAGATGGGCTTTTTACAGAGCTATGCCCAAATCTTAAACACAGATCCCAGTTTAGTCGTTTGGTGAGAGTCTTTGTGCTTAGCTAGGCTAGGCCCGTCTTTAAGCCGGACTCAACTGGATAGTAAGATAATATGAGATAGGTTTAGATTAGTTAAATAAAATATATATTTTTTATTTAAAAAAGTTAAATTGTTTATTATATTTTATATAAAAATTTAAAAAAATTATAATGATGAGATGAGATGGCTTTTGTATCCAAACAAGGTCTTAATACTTGCTTGAGGACCGAAGTCTCTCCCTTTGATGTATTTTATTTTGTTTTCCCACTTCTTCAAGTTCGATTTCAGTCACCCGACAAGAACAATGACAGCCATTTTTTTTGTTATTTCTTTCTTTATAAATTGTTAAGCCAACAACAACATTAACAAGGAGTTATCACTGATGAGCTATTAGTTAGGAAATGCGCCCTTTTTTCCTTTCAAAAGGAACTTTTTGAATGCGGGGGGGCTTCACGATTAAAGATCCGAAGACAGTGTCCAAAACATGAGAGAAAGTAAGATAAAGGTTGGTCGGTTCGCGGATGTCACGGGACGAGAGTGGTTTCTTGGTTTGTCTCGATTTGATTGAGCAATTTAGCAGAAGGTAACACGCACTAAAACCAATTCTACAGTTTGTAACTTTACACGAACAAAAAGTCTTCAAGATTTTATGCCTTTAAATAATCCAAAGATCAGACCAGGACTCGACACTATAGGAACGCGGAAACCGACATTTTAATATAATCTAATCTAATATCTTAATTGACCAAGAACTTTATTTTACTCATCGTGACCGTCATTACAAAAGTGTTGTCCATCGATCCAATGCATGAGTGGCAAAACAAGGGACGGGCATGTGCTCCCCTACCTCCGACTCAAATGGTCGGTTGCGGCACATGCAAAGATTACAGTCTTTGACCCCAGTTTCTTTCAATTGAGCTGCATGCTTTAATTAAAGAGAAATATCTCATCTATCCAAATAAATTATTTTATAATTAATTATCAATCTGATAAATTTAGGAGCCCACTTAGCAGCCACACGTGTACGCACTTCGTAAACCCACCTAAGGAGAGTAGTAGTTGAGGCAGTTTGGTAGTTGGAGCAAACGGTGGTGGTTGTTTTTGTTTTTGTTTTTTTTAAATGGGTCAAGTTTGTCTAGCATCTTCCAAATTTTTGGTACAAACAACGAGTCGATCAACAATGAATTTCTTCCCTAGGAAGTATCCACGTGGCAATATTACACTTGCCACGCGCAAGCTTATCTATTTTTTTTTTTCTGGAATAGTACGAGATTCATGGGGTCGGTGGATGAAGGACTCGGAGCGGTACACGTGGCAAATTAAGGTCGGCACGCCACCGCTGGAGAGTGGACGAATTGATCGAATCAAGTATCTAATGTAACTGCATGGGTAAAAGCACTACACAACAAAATTTGGTTGATTAAAAAATTTACTTTTATAAATTTATTTAATTACTTTTCAACAAATTAAATAATAGACTTTCAAAATTTATGACTATTCTATTAAAATATTAATTTTGATATTTTATTTATTTTAATTCTAATTATAATTTAAATATTTATTTATTATTAAAAAAATATAAATTAATTTTTCAACGTTCATTTTATTCTTAAAAGATAAATAATGAAATTTTCTTTATTTGATAAGGTGCAGTTTATCAAACCAAATTTAACTATATAAACTATATGTAAGGTGTAGTTTTCCAATAGGTTTACTAATATAATTTTTCTTACTTCTATTATTTATTCAATAATGTACCGCAATTTTATTTATTTTTTAAATGCAACGCCTCGTACTCTGCCAATAACAAGAAAAAAAAAGGAACTTTTTTATCTTTTCTTTTTACGCCGGAGGAATAGAGCAACAGAAAGAGAATTGTTTATGAAAAAAAAAATATTTAGCCAGTCCTTTGGACTAGTCAAATTTGGCCAATAAATAAATCTTGAGATAAAATTATTATTCATTTATTGAGTCCATTATAGTAAATTATTTTGCAACTTTAGTTAAGTCAAGTCTACTACTAATGCTATAACACCAATATTATACTATGAAAAATGATAGAAACCCCGCTCCGTATCCCGCTCCGTGTCCCGCTCTGTGTAATAAATATATTTTTATGTATTTTTTAAAGTTTTTTTTTATATAATTTTTTTTAATAATTTTTAATATTTTTAAAAAAATCACAATATTATTAAAAAGTACTTTCTTAATCATTAAATAAAATAAAAAATTATAAAATAATATTTTTATTTTACTTAGTGATTAAGGAAGTATTTTTTAATAATTTTTTTTTTACTTTTTAATTAAAAAAATGCTTTTTAATAATGTTTTAAATATTTAAAAAAAAAATTATATAATTTTTTTTTTAAACACATTAAAAAGGGGTGCTACACCCCAGCGGGACTCCCAGCGGGAGCCCCAGCGGGGATGTAGCATCACCCTTATACCATACATCTCAAAACTTTGTTAAAAAAAAAAAAAAACTCATAACTTCTGGCTCCTCAGTTCTTACTTGACCACGTCTGACAGCTTTCAATTTGCAATTTATGCAAATAGTAGTTTAGGCCTCGCTTGGAGAGTAAAATGAGATTATAATTTTGTGAATAATAAGTAGTAAAAAAGTTTGTAAATAATAATGACATAAATTGAGATGAGTAAATTTTGAATTTTGAAATATGAGAAGAAAAAAATTAAATAAAAAATATTATAAAATTTAAATATTATTTTATTATTATTTTTATTTAGAAATTTAAAAAATTGATTTTTTTTTTTTATATTTTGTTTGAAAATTTAAAAAATTTATAACTATTGATTTGAAAAAATTATAATGATTAATTTTAAATTATTTATATTTAAATTATATTTAAAAATGAGATAAGATAAAAATTTTAATACCCAATAAGCGAGGAGAACACTGCAAGCTCAAGGTAGAATATTATTCATTTTTTTCTTAAAGCTAAAGATAAAATTCTTTATTCTCTTATCGTCGAATCTTTTTATTCATGTAGCTTCCTCAGATTTTGGGACACCTATGCTCAGAAAAAACAAAGTAAAAAGGTCTTAGAAAAGAGGTGCAAAAGCTAGGAGGAGTATGTAGTATGTACAGGTGGCAAGATTCGAAAGATCATGTAAACAGAAACACGTACGTGTATCACCACTTGTTGCGTTTGGATAGTGGGAGTAATTTTAAATATTCGTAAATAGTATAAAAATAATAATAAAAAAATAATGATATAATATTAAATAGTAATAAATAATAATAAACAGTAAATAAAAATTAATAATAAAATAATAAATAATAATAAAAAATATGAGATCGAATATTCCACTACCTAAACTAATCGTTAAATTAAAAGCTACGATAGATCTTTATGAAGTAATATGCTTGATAAGTAACACGTCCGCTCGAATCAGTGGACATATCCATGCATGTTACGTTCTTTAGAAGCTGGCTTTCTATAATTGCTAGAACTGTGTTTATATGTATGTGTGTGTAAGGGTGGTAACATGTGACACGACTCGTTAATTTAATAATAATACGATACGATAATAATAAGTTTGGATTTAGTCTTAACAAGTTCGGATCAAAATGAATTAACCCGTTAATATACAATTACTTAACGGGTTGATAATAGGTCAACCCGTTTTGATCCGTTATAATCCGTTAAGAAAGTTAAAATTATAATTATACTTTTAACCCTAAAAGTAAAATTGTTGGAGTTCTCATTTTGATATTTTATTGTTTTGATTGTAATTTTGAACTTGTAGTTAGTTTTATATATATTTTTTTTATAGATATTGTGATTTTAATATTTATTTAAATTTATGCTAAACTTCAATAGATCAAAAGGGTTAATTTTGGGTCTTTTCAACCCATTTACATAAACGGGTCAGATCGTGTCGTGTTAACCTATTTCGTAGTAACGAGTTAATACGACACGATCCGTTATTTTAACGAGTCGTGTTAGGGTTTGAGATTTTGACATGATAAGTTTAATGGGTCGTGTTCGGATTGATCTATATAATATAATATACATGCATTGACACGACACCAACATGCTCCGTTAACATGATTTGACATCCATACGTGTGTGTGCGCATCAGCTTAATCTCTTAATTCCTTATTTCTAAAAAAAAAATGTTACTTTGCATACTCAATTTGCCTCCTCATATATTTTAATTTTTGTTTACTTAATAGTTAAGGAAGTGACTATTAGTATATTTATATTTTTTGTATATTTTTTAAAAATATTTTAAAATGACAAAAAAATATAAATAAGAAAATTAAAAAAAAAATAAAAACATAATTTTAACCTAGCGGTCAAAATGAGCGGTGATCTTTCTAAAATATGACCTAAGAGTAGTACTCGTACTTATAATAATGAGATATATATAACCAAAATTCCTAAGTGATCTCGTCACGCCCATCATCACCAATATATTGCTCTTCTGTGAAAGCAATAATCACGCGGTTCAAACTGCATTGATTTATTAATACTGAAAAATCCAATCACGAACTTATTAATTCTCTAGACTTACAAGTTTGAGTATTTTAATTTGTTCTCCATTTTGTTTTGGCCAATAAGCTTGAAAAACGACCAATGATCTCCTTCGGCAACACCTTTACCCGATCAGTACGTAGCCCATTGGAAAATCACAATCACAATCACAATTTTTGAGAATTACTACGGTCACAAACATATTATATAAAGTAAACCCGCTCTCCGGGGAGATCGATCAAGAGCACATCTCGGATAGGGTCTTTCTACCGCACTAGCTATATGATTAAGGCCAGTCGTGAAATCTGTTAAATCTATTTTATAATAAAAAATAATTTTACAATTTGAATTGTCTGATATATCACATCAAACTACATCAATCTGTAAGTTTACTTTTATATAATCTTTTATAGTTAGATATGTGATAGATCTAGCCTAGGTGTAAAAGTGGCACTTCTTTAATAGATTCGTGAAATGATTCCTCTATGAAACGGACTAATTAAAGAAAAATAAGGAGAACGTCCGAAATTAGAAACATATTAAAAAATATTCACTTACCCCAAAATGTTTCAATGTCTCATTATTTAGTCGTCATCGATCACCCTGAAAATATGTGAAGAAAAAATATTAAGATTTTTTCCAGAAAATTCCATGGTTATAACATAAAAAGATTGACACCTAAAATATATACTATTTCTCAAAAAGTTTACGTATTAATAATAATTATTATACAATTCACTTTTATAATTTCAATGTAATTAGTTTGAATGTTGTGAAGTTACTTTTACTTTAGGAAAGATTGAAAAACGCATGAATTGGATTTGACCACTATATATTCTAGAATCTTGCCAATTCAATGCATGCGTTCCCAATAAATTAAAGACTTAGGCTTTGTTTGTTTTCAAGATTAAAATTTAAAATTTTAAAAATTTTAAAAATCTCTGATCCTATCATTACAATTTTTTCAAATCTTCTTACAAAATAAAATAAATAATTCAACTTTTTCAAATCTCAAAGTAAATATAATATTAAAAAATATATTCTAATAATATTTTATTCAACTTTTTAACTTTAATCTCATCTCATCTCATCTTATCTCTGAAAACAAACGGGGCATAAGTTTAAATACCGTCCAAATGAAGATTGATCATGTAAGCCCATACAGTAATATTTTTTTAAAATGATTTTTTTTTTTTTTTTTACCTCCATTCATCATGGAACTGCACACGTAATCCTTCACTCAAGACTGTAAATAAGATTTTTATAAATTAAACTAAATTTTTTAGTGTGGTTAAATGAAAAATAAATGTTTTCCTTTTTTAAGAATACCTACAAAATTTTCAAACGAAGTATTAGACTTAACTTACCGTTTAGGTATATTTTTCTCAAATTCCGGATCCTTATCAGCAGTCTTTTCTCTCAATATATCGGTCAAAACCATCTTTAAGGGGCTTGACGTTAGACTTGTCGGTTCCCTCTTGAATATCGATAACATGCCTAAATAAGATGTTTAGCCCGTGTGGAATCGATAAACATAGGCGCATCGATTCATGGATAATCTAAAATAATCATACTTTTTGGAAGAGTAGTACTGACCCGTAGAAATATTTCCTCAAAGTCATGATAACCCCCACTGCCCCACTTGATATATAGTTTTTTTTTTTTACATCGCCCCACTTGATAGTTGATCCTACGCTATCGAGAAATCAAATAAAACAAATAATAAAAATGAGTAATTTTAAGACTTTATATATCGTATTATATTTATATCGTATTATATTTCAAACGAACTTTCACGTCACCTTCCTCCAAAGTCCAAACCTTTGCTCCGCCGCCTATAAAATCGACACTTACCATATTCCTTTAACCATCGAAAACGCAAGCCAAAGATTTCATACAACACACTACAGTACAGAATCGAGAAAGAGATTTACTTTTGAGGATCACAGAGAATCTTCATCCCCATCTCTCTCAATCATTTCCAAATTACCTTGTTTTCTTCTACTATATATTCCACCCTTTGGCTTTCTGCCTCTACACCACAAAACCCTTCTCCTCGTCCTTATCTTTGACGTTCTTTCTCTGTTTGAATTTACAGCCATTTTCTTCCGCGTTCATCAATGGCTCCAAGTTTGAGCAAATCTGGTTCCGATGCCACCACTCTCGTCGATGGCGTTAAACAGTCTCCAATCACGTTGGAGGGTTCAAACTTCTTGGCCAATGGCCACGTCTTACTTTCCGACGTCCCTGAGAATATCACAGCCACTCCTTCACCTTACACCTCCATCGACAAGTCCATCACCTCCATTGGATGCTTTGTCGGCTTCAACGCCACGCATTCAAGAAG
>QEOT01002360.1:348159-361920 GCA_003123785.1 Pterocarya stenoptera | reverse complement strand
AAAAAAAAAAAAAAACAAAAAAAATAATCAGAAAATTGGTTGAATCGGTATAAGTTTTTAAGAATCGAAATCAGTCCTTAATCGGGACGGTACCGATGTTTATATTTTAAAAATCAGTTTAAACCGAACCGAATCAATATATATATATTTATAATTTTTTATATTATATATAACTTTTTGTATTGTATTATATATATTATATGCTAAATTGCTTATTAATATAATATGGAATTCTATTCTTATTATTCAAGCTGTTTATTATTCTTATAACATAAAATTAATATAACATAAAATTTTTATTTTAAACATAAACATTAATATTAAGTTATTAACATGAACTTACTTTTGATATATATATAATGTATTTATACTATAATATAAATAGACTAATAGTTTAATATATGTAAATATCATATTATTACTAATATAGATGATATGTAAAACTAAAAAAATCAGACTGAAACCAAAAAAACCAGACCGAAACCGAAAGTTCCGATTTCGGAAGTGAATCGGTCCGATATTAGTTATTAAATTTCAAAACTGCTATATACCGGTTTAATTATAAAAAATGTATAAAATCGGATTAAACTGGACCAATTACACCTCTAGGTGTGTTGACACAAAACCATAATCAAATGACAGAATTTGTTTTTTCTTGCCTCTTTTTTTTTTTTTTTTTTGTTCTTGCTCATTCTTTGTTTGTTTGTCCTTGGGATAAAATTCGAACCACGAATTCAAAAGTGAACAATCATGAGCTGAGTTGTCTTAACACTTGGGTAGAGAAATATACCCCTAATAGCACACCTCAGCATAGTGTATACTGTTCGAGATTAGGTAAGTCATTGTTTGGTTTTGAAACTCATATCAATTTATCATTATAATTTTTTAAATTTTTACACGCAATATAATAAACAATTCAATTTTTATTCAATTCATCTAAAACCATCTCAATTCATCTCTAAATACAAACAGGACCGCATGTCGGGCCATACAAACCTGAAAATTGATGAACTTATTTCCTGACAAGGAAAACCCAAAAGATGAGAGAAAATGAGAAAATATATTTGTAACTGTGAACTGTGCAACTGCTGCGTAATCATTTTGAAAAAAGTGAATAAAACATGAGACCCACATGAAAAAAATTAATTTTTTAATAGTAGACCACACACTTTTTCAAAATGATTACGCGACGTTTACGTACTTCACGATTGTATATAGAATTACTCAAAAAATATGATCTAACCAGCCATGTAAGCAACTTGAAATCGATGTCAATTGCATATATTATCCTTGGATAAAGCCTTAGCTGGAAAAGCAGTACTCTCATGTGAGCTCAAAGTTTTGAACAATGTTCATGTAGTCAAAAAGAAATTTCATTTTACTTTCATTTTATTATGATGAGATGGTATTGCTTATTAAATTTTGAATTTTTATTTAACAAAATAAAGAATGATTCAAAGATGTAAAAGTGTCTCGTTTAAATAGGAATTTACTATGCATTAATCACTATTCACTCTCCCACCCCACACGGCACACTTATAACTTTTTCATTAGGTGTGTAAGTGTTTTTCATAGGTTATTAGAGTGTTTTTTTTTTATAGGATGTGGGGTGTAGAGTAGTAAATAATAACTGATGAGAAGAATTTTTTTTAAAAAATATTGAGATGAAAGTGTCATATTTAATATTACTTGGCAAAATAGATTGGCTCATTGTTGTACATTCAGATAGATAGACTAAATAGTGTGAGGGGACAAATAAAGTCCATATCGGGCCTAACAACCAGGACAAAAGTTATGAGTGTGGGACATTATGAGTGGGGGACAAGAGATTTGAGTGGAGGACATGACAGGCAAGTGGTAGGCTTCAAAGCATCAACATGAGTGGCACAAGTGGGAAGGGAAGGCTTCTTGACACATGAAATGACAGCACGCGCAAATAGATGTATAAAAGGCCTTCAGCCAGATGACCAAGGGATCAGTTTTCTTCTTCAATTCTCCTTCTTCCTCTTCAACCTCTCCTCCAGCCTAAGAACAGGGAGCTCCAAGGACGATTTTCCTCCAGTAAATGTATCCAAAGCCACTATTGTACAGTGAGGAATGAGAGACTATGATAAACTGTAAACAAGTATATTATAGTAGATTTCTCATTCCCAAACACCCGTGGACGTAGGCATTATGCCGAGCCATGTAAACCCATGTGCATCTTTTTTATTTCTCTATACTTATGTTTTCCATTCACCGCCATAGACGTACGCATCACCACCATACAGCCACATCGGAACACTGTCGGGGGCTCCAAACAACACCGAACGAGATCCAAGTCGCTCCAGTGGGCTGTGAATGATTCTTTCTCTCCTTCCGGCCTGTTGAGCGATTTTTACGACATCAACTGATAGTCTCTATTGAATTAAGATCCAAAGATTATGTAGAAGATTATGCAGCAACTAAAAATCAGGCCAAACCTCAATGAGTGGAGAAGACATAGCAACAATCCTGGACCTTTATTTTCGGTTCTGTTATATGCTTTGATTTACGTTTCTAGATTCTGTTTTTGAATTTTGTATATCGCTTTAGTAGGCATCAGTTACTCATAGCTGCTTTATAAATTCATATACTCTGTACACAATTGACATAATGAAAAATTGAAAATTCTCTCAACCAATTGATTTGTTAAATCCTACATGGTATCAGCCAGAACGACTTATGTCCTTTCCTAAAATTCTTGCTCTCTACTCACACCTCTCATCTCTTCTTTCTAAACTTCTTTCCTATTCCCCTCCGTAACCACCATGGCTGCCTCCCCTAATTCTTTCTCTACTTTCGATAGCACTCCCAACACTCTCTCTACCTTCAATCCTTCCTCTAGCATCAATATCACTAAACTTACCCGCAAACTTTTCAAATTGGAAAGCAACCATGCTTCCCTATCTTAAGGGTCAGAAAGTGTTTGGCTATGTTGATGGCACTATTAAAATGCCTGTGCAAGAAATTCCTCGTAGTGATGGCACCATGCAATCCAACCCAGCCTTTGAAATCTGGGAAACTCAAGATGATATTCTTCTCAGCTATATTAATGCCTCTCTTACTGATGATGTACTCGTGCAAGTAGCGCAATGCACTACTTCTCACTCAATCTGGACATCTCTCCACACTGCTTTTGCTATACAGTCAAAAGTCAAGGCCATCCAAGTCCGTTCGCAGCTTACTATTGCTCGGAAAACTACTCAGTCTATCATAGACTATTTCATGTATGTGAAAAAGTTGTCTGATGACCTTGCTATGGCAGGTAAGGCCCTCAAATGTGATGAAATCATCACATACCTACTCGTTGGTCTAGGACCCAAGTATGATTCTCTTGTTACTACAATTCCTATAAAAGAAAATCTCACCCTAGAAAAGGTGTATTCTATGCTGCTCACTTGTGAGGCATGTGTGCAGCATCATCAAAAAGCTCTCTTGTCTGCCACACCATCGGCTAATGTTGCTACCAAGCAACAATCTTTTTCTAGATCCCGTGGCCGCAACAACAATTCCACCTTTCGAGGCAGAGGGTGTGGCCAATCCTCCTTCCGTGGTAGAGGTAATTTCCAAACTGCTTCTTGTCCAAATAACAACTACAATAATCATCATTTATGTGATAAACTNAAAAGCTCTCTTGTCTGCCACACCATCGGCTAATGTTGCTACCAAGCAACAATCTTTTTCTAGATCCCGTGGCCGCAACAACAATTCCACCTTTCGAGGCAGAGGGCGTGGCCAATCCTCCTTCCGTGGTAGAGGTAATTTCCAAACTGCTTCTTGTCCAAATAACAACTACAATAATCATCATTTATGTGATAAACCTGGCCATACTGTGGCTCGGTGCTTCAAGAGATTTGATAGTCAGTTTCTTCCACAAACTCCTCGACCAAATCCTCAAACCAACATTGCTGCCAACCAACCCACTCAGCACTCAATGGAGCAAGAATGGCATGCCGACACTGGAGCTACGCACCATTTGACTAACAACTTCAACAATCTTAATGTTCGTGGTGAAGAGTATGCTGGAAATGATTAAATTCAGCATTTATATCTCAAAGCTCTTGTTGGTGTCCATGTCTCAGTCTCAGATTGGCATTGTCGTCTTGAGCACGCATCTTACAACACTGTCAATCATGTTATCCGTGCAAATCACCTTTCATTTATTTCCAATAAAAGGCACTGAATATGCGCTGAATGTGAGATGGCGAAAAGCCATAACTTACCATTTTTAGTTTCCGTACCTCATGTTACAAAGCCCCTGGAACTCATATTCAGATGTTTGGGGGCCTAGTTCCGTGATTTCGAGCTATGGCTCTCATCATTACATTTGTTTCTTGGATGCGTTTTCAAAATTTATTTGGTTATTTCCTCTTAAGCAAAAATCTGATGTTGAGAATATCTTCTTACACTTTTAGACGTATGTTGAAAGCCACTTTAACACTAAAATTAAGGCTATTCAAACTGATTGGGGAGGTGAGTATCGTAAACTAAATACATATTTTTCCAAATATGGTATTCAACATCGACTGGCTTGCCCATTCACGCATGAGCAAATGGGATTCGTTGAAAAAAGGCATTGCCAAATTGTTGAAATGGGTCTAGCTTTATTAGCCTACGCTAATCTGCCAAAACCATATTGGAAGGCTGCGTTTCTAACTTCTGTATATATAATTAATCGTCTTCCTAGTAAAATTTTGAATCATTGCTCTCCTTTGAAAAAGCGTACAATCAAAAACCAAATTATAACTTTATGCGTGTTCTCGGTTGTGCTTGTTGGTCAAACTTACGTCCTTATAACAAACATAAATTTGATTACAGATCGAAAACGTGTATTTTTATTGGCTACAGCCTCTCACATCAGGGGTATAAGTGTCTAGATTTGTCTACTGGCAAAATCTTTGTGTCCCGACATGTCATATTTGATGAAGCCTTTTTTTCTTATAAATCTCACACCTCTGTATCCTTAGTTCCCCGAGTCAAACACTATCACCTTACCATCCAATTTATGTCCATGTGTCTTGAATTCTCTCACTCTACATGTAGGTGATGTTACTAATGCCAATCACGTCTCTCCATATGCATTTAATCTTATTCTAGTTGCTGTTCCTACAACTGATGTTTCACATGTAGCGCCACCACCAGCAATGCATGCAGTTCGTCCCTCTGTTGCTGCTGCACCTGCTCCATCTAGAAAGATGACTACCAGATCTCAAACACACTCTCTCAAACCAAAGCAACTATATGTTGGATTCATCAAATACCCACTGCCTCAAGCACTTATTGTTGAATCCTACCACTTAGTGGTTGAACCAACCTCCTTTACTGAAGCTTCAAAGGACCAAAAGTGGAGGCAAGCAATGAACATGGAATTTAATGCTCGCTTACGAAATAATACTTGGGATCTTATACCAGCTAAATCCAATATCAATCTTGTTGGAAATAAATGGGTTTACCATATCAAGACTGACGCTGATGGAACTGTGGAGCGGTACAAGGCGTGACTAGTCGCTAAAGGTTATCATCAACAGCATGGTGTTGATTTTCTGGAAACCTTTTGCCCCGTCGTCAAACAAGAAACCATTTGGTTGGTATTGTCTATTGCTCTCTCAAAGAGTTGGTGTATTCGGCAACTGGACATCCAGAATGTCTTTCTTCATGGGATGCTGGATGATGAGGTCTATATGTGTCAACCTCAAGGGTACGTTCATCCGGATTTTCCCATACATATATGCCGCTTAAAGAAAAGTCTGTATCGCCTTCGTCAAGCTCCCCGTTCTTGGTTCTCTCGGTTGATAGACCACTTGCTTTAATATGGTTTTGTTGGCTCAAAATCAGACCCTTCTCTTTACATTCTACAGACTAAAAATTTCCAGCTGCTCATACTTATCTATGTTGATGATATAATCGTCACAGGTTCTCACTTTTCGGAAGTCACCAAATTAATTTCTTATCTTGGACGTGCCTTTCCTGTCAAAGATTTGGGCCCGTTATCCTACTTTCTTGGAGTTGAAACTCTACATGATGGTGGTGCTCTCCTTTTAACTCAGCGAAAATATGTCATTGACTTGTTACGTAGACTCAAGTTAGATAAAGTGAAACCTTGCAGCATGCTAATGTCCACAAGCTGCAAACTGTCAAAATTTGAGGGTGTTGATTTCAACGACCTCTATTTATATCAAAGTATCGTTGGTGCCTTACACTATCTTGGTTTTACACGACTTGATATTGCGTTTGCGGTTCATAAGGTGAGCAAGTTCATGCATCAGCCCAAAGATGTTCACTGGCAGGCAGTGAAACCAATACTTCGTTATCTCAAACACACCATAAACTATGGTTTACATATTACTAATCAGTCTGTTCATACTTTACAAGGCTTTAGTGATGCCGATTGGGCCGGTGACAATGATGATAGACGAAGTGTAGGGGCATATTGTATTTTTCATGGTTCTAATTTAATTAACTGAAGCTGCAAACAACAGCAAACTGTGGCGCGCAGCAGCACTGAATCGGAGTATAAGTCACTGGCCAACACCACTGCCGAATTACAGTGGCTTCAATCTCCATTGAAAGAACTCAACATGCCTCTCCAACGTTGTCCAACTCTTTGGTGCGATAATTTTAGAGCGACTTATCTATCCTCTAATCCAATGTTTTATGCTCGTACTAAACATGTTGAAATTGACTTTCATTTCATACGAGATCAAGTTGTGTAGCAGAAACTTCAAGTTTCTTTCATGTCTACGCATGATCAGCTCGCTGATTTGTTAACTAAACCTCTGGCTACCGCACGGTTTAATCATCTAAGAGCCAACCTTTATGTGCAGGAGCTGCCCATTCGATTGAGGGGGTGTATTGAATTAAGATCCGAAGATCACGTAGAAGATTATGCAACAACTAAAAATCAGGCCAAACCTCAATGAGCGGAGAAGACATAGCAACAATCCTAGACCTTTATTTTCGGTTTTGTTATATGCCTTGATTTATGTTTCCAGATTCTGTTTTTGAATTTTGTATATTGCTTTAGTAGGCGCAGTTACTANTGAATTAAGATCCGAAGATCACGTAGAAGATTATGCAACAACTAAAAATCAGGCCAAACCTCAATGAGCGGAGAAGACATAGCAACAATCCTAGACCTTTATTTTCAGTTTTGTTATATGCCTTGATTTATGTTTCCAGATTCTGTTTTTGAATTTTGTATATTGCTTTAGTAGGCGCAGTTACTCATAACTGTTTTATAAATTCATATACTCTGTACACAATTGACATAATGAAAAATTGAAAATTCTCTCAGCCAATCGATTTGTTAAATCCTACTGTCTCAAACTGAGACTGCACAGAAGGTCAAAGACAATAATTAGGCCTTCTCTTTGGCCCAACACCAACCTTAGTCTGAGAGTGCTGCATTATTGATGTACTCTACATGCAAGCATGCAAAAATGTGGGGTATTGACAGCGTCAAAATTAACTCTAGAATGGCGCAGAGGTAAATGCAGCAATGAGTCATGGGTCGGATATCAAACCGGTATGTGAATGAAGCTCGTAATAATGCAACGCAAACAGGACCACCAGCCAAAAAGGCGCTGACCGCGCAATCTATATTTCTGAGCAAGCAGAGTGAGACTGGTGTCTTGCATACGGCCCCGATTGCTGTTTGCTGCCTAACGTGGGTTATTGTGAGCCGTCCAATTCCCGTGAGGAAGCTGGAGCGTGTGGCTGGTTGCATCATTCACATGCAGTATTGTATTACCACTAATAGCAAAGCGAGCGGGGGGCCCAGAGTTTCAGACAAAGTTGATCTTGATATGCCACCAACGGAATGGAAGTTAATCACCGCATCTATATCAAGCAAAGAGACAATTATAATGTTTGTCTTTACAATGAAGCGAGATGGAAAAGAGGGTAAATATTAAAAAATCTCTTTTTAACACCATCTTTTCTCACTCTACTCCAATGTCTGTCTTATATCCTCGGCAATTTAAGGCGTGTTTTGGCAGACCTTTTCGTTAGATCTTACATTTGTAGCATTCTTTCTGGTGTTCTCTATTTTCTTTTCTTTTTCTATATCCAGGGCATAAGAATGGGAGGATGAGAGAGTATTCTGCATGTCTCAGGCTGTGAACTACTACTGAGAGATTGCAAGGGAAAGAATTAACTTTGAGATTTTATAATGCCAGTTCCGCTTGCACCATATCCGACACCTCCAGTTCCATATACACCACCTGCAAATGGTATCTCACTCAGTTCTGCAGTAGATTGAGCTTTTAAAAGTGTAGAATCTCTTTCTTTTCGTTGCTAAAGATTAAGAAGAGAATGGTTTAGAAAATCTAGGCATGTTTCCACTACCTGGTGATGAGCCAGTTGTGGTAAGATTAGATTGTTCCGTTCCTTTTTCTTTTCCCTCATTCCCTATCCTGTCTGTAAATTGATAGACTGAATAGTCCATTGGCTCCGAATATAGGTTCAAAGAAGAAGAATCCATGCAGTTCATTAGAATAATACATTATTTGAGGGGTCAGTCAAATCAGAAGCTATAACATTTAGAACTGAAAATATTGAGCATGGTGAACTTCTTAAATTAAAAATAGTTGTTAGTTACTTAAATCTATTTGCCATGCTCTGTTCATCATCGAAGCAACTACTCTTCTGGGCAGCATCGATGCTGAAAGTTTTCGGTTTTTTGCATTAGTACAAAATTGCCATGCTTCTATTATTTATTACTTCTGAGATAGTTTATACTTTTGCTGACCATCAGGTGCACAGAGCCAGCTTGTGTGCTCTGGATGTCGAAACCTTTTACTGTATCCGGTGGGAGCAACTTCTGTATGCTGTGCTGTTTGCAATGCGGTCACAGCTGTGCCACCTCCAGGTATGTTTCTTTCTATGAGTTCTTGGCTCATATAGCTCTGATATTTAATCTCAATTGGGCTAAGCTAAGCAAGTAGACAAGGACAAGAACGCCAAAGAAGACTCACTTGCTGTTTGTTTGACTCTTTCACAGGCACGGAAATGGCCCAATTGGTTTGTGGAGGGTGCCATACCTTGCTTATGTACATCCGTGGAGCAACAAGCGTACAGTGTTCTTGTTGTCACACTGTCAATCTAGCCTTGGAAGGTAAACACTATTGACTGCATAAACTGTTTTGCGAAATTCATCTTCTTTCCTACACAAATCTTACCAATTGAGTAACTGCTAATTGGGAAAGCAACATGTATTGTAACAGCAAACCAGGTGGCACACGTCAATTGTGGGAACTGCAGGATGCTATTAATGTACCAATATGGGGCACGATCTGTGAAATGTGCTGTCTGCAATTTTGTGACATCGGTTGGGGTCAGTATGCATTTCTTTTACACAGTGTACACTTTTATTGAACTAAAGAGTTTCTTGCTAATGTATGTGACTCAAAACTAAAACCAGATTATGATCAGGAAATTGGGATTTAACAGCTGTTTAAGGTTGATGAATAAATCCTATAGATATCCTAAATATATATGATGTTGAGAATTACAAGAATGTGTCTGATCTCTGGCACCTCACAGGAATTCCAAGCAGTTCATATTGAATATGTAAAGGGGTAATAAATTCCCTTTTTTTGCCTCTGACCTTGGGAGATGAGAGATATATTATGTAAAATATCAGCAGCATGAGAACTATATAGTTGTAAAACCTTTCCCTTTCTGTGTATTCATATTTCCTCAAGTGTGATGTCATGGATGATGCAGGCCTCAGCAAGCACAACGGAACAGAAATCCCACAATTAAAATTTCTTCACAACTAAGTGGATATTACAAAGTCTACAACTTTGGTTTTGCATATAATAAAATTCCCCATCAGTGCATCTTTCAGCAAGCAGAGGATTCCCCCCCCCCCCCCCCCCAAAAAAAAAATCACTTGTATAGAGTTAATTTTTTCCTGGCGTGAAGTCTTTTATGAATAAAGTATGGGCAGGTTGGATGTATGAAAACTATTCTATAAGAAGACTTTTGAGTGCTTTTGAAACTGTTCAGATATATATGAACTTTATTTTGGTTTTAGCTTGACATGTGTGTATGAATGACATCATAGTACACGCGAAAATTTTACATGATCAGATACTTTCTGCTTTTTGGTTTGTGAACTTGTCCAAATACAAAAAAATTCTTGGAAGAAATTAACACCCAATGCAAATTGTGTTGGGAACCAAGGAGAGATATATATATATATCTATATTTTTTATGTCGGGAATCTCTCAAAGGCAGGGCCTTTCGGACCCACTCCAGCAGAATAAACCTTAATCCCGTGCACCGCATTCTCAGAAGTTTCGCTACAGAAGAGATATTTCAGAAACATTATTGAGGTGAGCGTGAGGATTGTCTGAAGAAGCAGGTTATTAAATGGGTGGTGGTGAATGGCCAGGACTTTCATCAGTAACCTCACAAGGATTATAGGATCAAAAGAACCCATAAAGAATCTTTAACTAAAGACAACATGGCATTTAATTCAGGACTGGATAAAAAATTTCGTATGGTGGATTTGAAACCTGATGTGCAAGAAAACATTTAAGAGCATAGCTTTTTGCCAAGATAAAGAAGGAAAGCTTTCCCAATGAGGTAAAGAATAGCACTCATCCATCATGAGGTTTAAGTCCAAATTCATACTTATCTAGAGAATCGAAGGGGAAAAAAAAATACCTAGCATATTTCACCATATTGTTATGTATCTTACTCTCACCATTAAAATAAGCCAAGTGGTATTCAATTTGTTGAATACGTTGCAAAGGGGGCTACCAATAAGGGGACGAGACCTTACAACTAGAAACATGTCAGTATTTGTTGATGTGCAATGATTCTTCTTTGTAGCACATGATAAGGATATCTTAATTGAGACCCCTCTCATTTTGTCGCCAAATATGCAATTATCCAGGTCTCACAAGGGGAAAGCGTTCTGGTTCTTTGACATAAACATATCCAGTACCACCACATGACATGATCATTCTGTATATACTTTGCTTTCAGTCATTTTCTATAATGTCACTTTATAGAATAAAAACTGTTTTGATGAGAATTAAAAACTTTCCTTCAATTATACATGATCGTAAAGCTCACACAAGTTGGCTGCAAATCGTACATTTTGGTCTAGATATAATTTCCTTTGAAGCGTTCAAGTTCTATTCTAACTTGAACGACAACCATCATGTCGCCATCAATAGAAACTTGGCATTGGACATCTTGCTTGTTACATTTCTGATATCATCAATTAGCTGGGAAGTTAGAACAAATTATGCAGTCCACTGGATCTAAACACCTCAGATTTTCCTTTTTCTCTTTAGTTGTTTTCTTGACGTAACAAGAAAACTGATATCATATCCGTGAGATATACCTTGTGGTTGTTAATCCATCATCTACTTTTGAATGAGTATCAATTTATAGCGCAACCATAAAAGCTGAAAACAACTATAGAGTTCCGTATTATCTGGTTTTCACCATTGCTTTCATATCCATATGGTTCCGGGTTCCACATACCCCATTAAAAAAAAGCTCAAAAAATTAACTTGATTTCATATCTGAGGTCTTTTATCGGAACATAATATCAAGGAGATATTTTCCCTATGACTTGCTCTATCATCAACGTTATAATGTCAATAACTTCTGATATCTGGTGGTCCAGGGCACATCAAGTATTTCCACGGACCATCAATGGCGAAGCATGCTTAGGCCATTGGTGAAGCATGCTTAAGCCTAGATTCAATTTTACCCAGTTTCGAGTCCTTAGATGTGTAATGGCTAAACGCAATTTCTGACATGATCTGCTGGTCCAGGCACATCAAGTCAGATTCCTTGGACCACATTTCTGTCGTAGGAAGATAGTGAATACAAGCAAAAAGTTCCACATTTTCAGTGCCATTGGTGAGGCATACTTAGACCCAGCTTCAATTTTTATAAGATCGTTAGATGCTGACCATCCCTGGCGAGTTCTGTGCATGAAGCCCTGTTTGATGCTGACTATCTTAACAGGAGATCAGATATGCAACGGTTTGCATAAACCCGATTTTTTTTTTTTTTTTTTTTTTTTTCTGTGTTACTCAGAAATGTCTCTCTCCATCTTTCAGTTGTATTAACCATCAGATGTGGCTGCGTACTTCAACCAACATGTTTGAAGATAACTCCTAGAAGATCACCGATTAGGATTTGGACAACAACCATTTGAGGCATTAGGGAGTGTTGCATGGCAGTGATCTATATGTGTAACTAACCTTATAGACTTATAGTTCCATTTGAACTAGGTTAGAGTAGCTTTTTCTAGGCTCCCTAATTTTCTGCAGGATAACCAGTTCGGGGTTCTTTGTATACTAATACGTCATGTCTGTTTGCTGTATAAACTAGATTTGCCTAACATCTTCTATAGGAACGATATAAGAGCTGCACCTCTCAAAATAAGATGAAACTGAAGATACTAGTGTCATTTTCACTTGGAAGCAAACCACAAGGATGTTCCTATCAATAGTTTCTATTGTTTTTCTGAGGCAAGCTATGAAATGATTTCATGCCCATCTTCAAATTAGGTAAAACAATTTCTTCATAAAGAGAGTTAAAAAAGCAAATTTCTTCATCAGGGTATACTGAGGCAATCAAATTTGCTGTCGAAGTTTAAATTTTCAGATTTTTGGGCTCGCAGTTGTCATAATCAATGTTTTTGAGATTCAGTAAGAAGAAAAGATCAACCATGGTCAATTTCTGTTTCAGTTGAAATCTCTGTCTCAATGCATTTTAGTGGCATCTAGATAGTTAATAATGCTAGATTTTTCAGTATGTGGTAGAGAGAGGTCAGCTATTTTTGTCTGCATTTCAGTGCCCCCACAAAGGTGAGGATTATTATAATTATGCCAAATGATTCTGTATAAGACAAATATACACCATTCTGAAGTAGACAACCAAATAGCATATTTAACAAAAGTAAATACAAATAAAGTGTCGACTTTAACATGGTACCCTTAGGAAGAAGCAGTGCCATGTTTTCTGCATCTTTACCCTCCAACTCAGCAGCATGGTAGGCCCAGCTTGAATTCCACGAACAAATCCTCAAAGGACTCATCATCCTAATTTCCTCATGCAACCATTCAAAACCATACTCCCTGATGTCCTCCGGACACAACCACTCATCAAGTAATCCTGATAAAATACCATCTAGAGCCTCTCTTATCACAACTTAGCCAAAGAGTTTTTAATTATGTGGAGCTGCTATAAGAAAAGGTAGAAACTCTTGTCACTTCAAAATATCTGTGTCAATTACAATCTTGTGGCCCCAGGACAAGTTGATATACTTTTGAGGTCAGACAAAAAGGTTTAGCCTTGAACTTGTCCTTTATATTGACATTAAATTATTCAGTTTGTTATCTACCTTGCATTCGTAATTTGGACAAGTTATCAACAATAGACCTGCAAGTGAAAAGCATTCCTGATCATAACAGTAATACCAAGAAGAAGAGGAAAATGAACAGATCAAACATGGCTGTGTTTTGAACTTAATGGATAGTTGTGTTTTGAACCATTGAGCTTGAAGACAGATCAAACATGGAAAGATGCATGCAGGGGAAAAATACAAAAAAATATTAATGAGAAACTGGGATTTCTGTCGTCATATTTTCTGAACCTTTTCTTATACATACCCCAGTACCACATAATAGCTTGCTTACCAGAAATAATTTATCGAAAGAAAAGACGGAAATAGTTTTTTCTTTTTTCTTTTTTTTTTTTTTT
>QEOT01002360.1:335800-347978 GCA_003123785.1 Pterocarya stenoptera | reverse complement strand
TGGGGGGGGGGGGGGGGGGGGGGCTTCGTCCTAGAAAGAATAATGTAACAAATCCAATCAACTTGGGCTTAAATGTTAACTGACACTATCTCGTTAATTAGATCTAGAAGTTAGTTGGGCTGGGCTCACTGACTTTGACTGGCTCAAAAGGTTATAGACTATGTTATTTCTTTTGTTGCATTTTATTAAATGGGCTAGGCCGAGTGTTGCCCCAGTTGTCTGTATTTCCTTTGATGTTTGTTGACTTCCTATGAAGTCCTTGCCGGGAAATAAAGAGTTACGGATCTTGATTCAGCCCTTTTACACAATCTTTGACGTGAAGTTAAGTATTGAATATATATGCTTGCAGGAGAGAGATCTACCAATTGGAGCAACAAGAATTGATATACAATGATATTTGCTTGAAAGATGAGTAAAACGTGACTGAGACCAAGGTATATGAAAGTGGTTCTATCTTCTTTATTGGTTTGGGTTTGGTGGTAATAGAAGATTACGGACATGAAGTGAAGAAGGCGAAAATTGAATACATAACAGAGTCTTCGGAATCAAAGCTCACATAGCGCATGGTGCTCAACCCTGTGGACTGCAACTTAGATTTCAATATTGTATGTAATGGTCTTCAAGGATCTGCACTCCATGAGCATGCGTTTGCTTATTATTGGTCTTNATGAGTAAAACGTGACTGAGACCAAGGTATATGAAAGTGGTTCTATCTTCTTTATTGGTTTGGGTTTGGTGGTAATAGAAGATTACGGACATGAAGTGAAGAAGGCCAAAATTGAAGACATAACAGAGTCTTCGGAATCAAAGCTCACATAGCGCATGGTGCTCAACCCTGTGGACTGCAACTTAGATTTCAATATTGTATGTAATGGTCTTCAAGGATCTGCACTCCATGAGCATGCGTTTGCTTATTATTGGTCTGGTGCTAGTGGCATTTCTAAAGGGGATGATAGTGTGGGGAACTTAGGGGAAACTGGACATAGCTTTGGTTTTGGGGATGTCCTCGAATTTTTGGGCACCTTATGGGAGTTTGGCCCTAGTGGTGTCGTTATGGTCCCTAGTCGCTTAAAACTATCCTTGATGCTAATTTTATCCTAGCATATTAGACTAATGTTATACACTATACTTTCATCTTACTTTCATCCTACTAAATAAGATGTGGCACATTTATTACAATTAAATAATAAAGAAGCATTCAATAAATAATCATTCAATGGTGATAAATATGTCAGATCTTATCTAATAGGATGGTAGTGTAATGTATAGAATTTTTCAATATATTATAATCTAGAAGGCGATGGGGTAGCACTTCATGAAGATGGAGATCTACATGCAGTGATGGAGAGGTGCCCGGAGTTTTTGAGCATTTTCATTATTGCCCAGATAACAATGAATCCTGGACAATGCATGAGGAAATGATTAAAAACTTCGATGATTTCTACAAGACGCTGAACATACCCTATCAAGTTGTTGCTATTGTTTCTGGTGCTCTTAATGATGCTGCTTCAAATAAGTCTGAATTGGAAGGATGGTTTCTTGCATCTCAGACGTACAGTGAGCTAGTGTCGTGCTCAAAATGTACAGACTATCAATCTAGAAGATTGAAGATTCAAAGTGGGCAGAAAAAGAGCAATGAGCAAGCAAAGAAATATGTTCACTTATTGAACTTGACACTCACAACAACAACGAGAACAATATGCTCTATACTTGAGAGTTCTAGGGGTAAGAACATGAAAACTCAGGTATCTAAAGTCTTTTATGCTTCTTTAGTAATCTCTGGTGGTGGGCAATTGAAAAATCTCATAGGTCTGCAAGTTTTAGTAGATAAGAATATTGTTTCTCAGTTGCTCGATGAAATGTCACTTAGGGGTATGTTTGGGTGTTGGGGGATATATCTTAAAATTGGATTGGTTTCTTGGGATTTCTTATAATGCTTGTTTTTCCCCTGAAGTTCTTATAATATCACCTCATTGGCCTCTTGATAGAGGAAGAAGAATAGACCTTTTCACTTAAGCTCTCCATCAATGTGAACTATGATGTTTTGCTGTAGACGTGTCTCACATCCCAGCCCAAGTTAGGTCTTTAAAGATCTAGAATTAGTTCTAATTGGGCCTAAGTGAAGTATAGGCCTAAGGGCCATAAAGATTAAAACCATTTGAGGTGATATTTTGTCCTATCTTTTCTTAGTTAGTGTGTAGGCACCCAAGGGCTAAGAGAAGACCCTAGGTCCAATGATTTCCGACAACCATGAGGAAGAGGGCTTGAGAAAGCCCATTAGGGTTTTAGAAACCTAGTGGAGGTGCCACTTGGTACCAAGCAATAGGGAAACCTTTAATTGGGATTGGGATTTTAGTTTTTCCAAGTGGTACAAGCCAATTTGTAGGAGTGAGAATTGACGCCTTTAGCACGGTTTTTGGGCAAAACAATGAGAGGAAATAGGGAGGAGCAACTGACCGTAATCGGTCGATGAAGAAGAGAAAAATTGGTCGTATCGACTCTGGCAATTCATGGTTGATTCTCAATTTGAGCTAGCTGCGATGGTGGTCTGAGAGAGTAGAGAAAGAAGGTTGCAGAGGAGAGAGAGAGAAAGAGAGTATGAGAGAAATTGAAAATCAATCGGGGAAGAAGAAATGAGGGAAGAAGATGATATAACATCAAAACAACGCCGTTTGGTTTCAAATCAAACAATATCGTTCCACTTATTTTTTTGCATACGTTAAGGATAAAAAACTCCGTTTGGTTTAATACCAAATGACGTCATTTCAGTTGTATTTAAAACATAATTACAGACATAAATGACGTTGTTCTACTTAAACTTAAGTGAAACGACATCGTTTCATATATAAGACTACTTATATATACCATCGGCTGGTTTGGCGGTTTGATAATGGTTCAAACCGGGACCAAATGGGCCAACTTCAATTTGAGCAAATATCTGCCGCATGCTGATCGGTTCTTCATCGGTTCCAGTCAATTACGGCCAGTTTGGTCAGTTCTTGTACACCCCTACCACTTGACAAGCTTGTAAAGGCATTATGGTTTCAGATTTAAGAAGGCACAGGCCACCTCCTCCACTCTTGCCACATGACATTTATGAATCCAAGAGATGTGATGATTAAGAAGGGTAGCTAGAGAGATTTTCAGCCAGAGTACAAAGGGCCACATGGCGCCCATGTGGTAGGTTTCTCGAGACTTTTCAATTTTCCTGAAGTGAGTGATGATAGGATAGAGAATAAGTGAGAACAAGGAAGAGTATAAATAAGGCCATTTATGACCCGTGCCCATTTATGACTAAAGTATTTCTCTTTGTTAATTGTCTTTTTCTTTTTCTTTTTCGCTTGTGATCTTATGTTTCTCTTTCGTGGATAATACTTCTATGTTTTAATAGTCTTTCCTCTAAATTACTTTTTCCAATTCATTTAAAAAAAAAAAAAAAAAGTCTAATTCAAATGCATGCTATGTGTGGTGTAGAGATTACATACAAACCTGTGATGTTAAAATTTAATATCAATAAGAATGGAGCTTTGATCAATAATTAATACACAAGTACGTGATTAGCACTCTAACCGACATCATAAATCTCAAATACAAATATCACAAATATATATATTGTAGTGTTATATGTACTTATAATTTTACTTATAATTTTATATACGAGACTTATTTTATCAGTTTCTTTTTAATTCAAATTTTAAATTTCATAATTTTTAACATATCAATAGTTGACAATTCAGCACATATTATTTTGTGAGTAAACATTATAAGTACAAATAAAATTTTCATACATATGACACTTATCGTGATTCAGCCTGCCATTAAATATTCTCTATATTCTCCTTAATTTGATATCTAAATTTAAGAGTTAGATATATATATATATATATGCGTGAAGTAAATTTGATTCATGAATATTTAATGTCGGTCACAAAATTTACATTAACAATAATACATAACTCTCTCATTGACACACAAATTCAAATAATAAAGTTTTGAAAAAAAAAAAAAAAAAAACTTCCTACGCAGTAGTACTCCATGCAAGAGCACTCGTACGTAAGTAGTTTGTAAATTAAGCATTGTCGTTGGTGATAACTTTGAACTGATAAAGCTCGGCCAGCATTGCAGCACACATCTCAATTATTAGCCAATAATTTAGACATATCTCTTTCACTTGTGATAAGCTCAAAGCTCTCATGTATTCATGAATCTCGTACGTTGTGGCAGCATAATAAGCGCATCAATCTGCATGTTTGCCACGCGGCAATCTACGTGTCCCGCCCCACGACTCTCGGTGGCTTGCCCGCCGTCTTCGTCTCCGACTATAAAATAATTAGGATGATTGAATTTAAAAGTGCATTGATGCCTTGTAATTAGAGCAAGCTTTGGTTCATATCAGATCAAAATTAAGAGAGATTTAGAGGGAGAGATAAAGATGCATTCTGCAAAGGAGAAACTCAGCAACATGGCAAGTGCTGCCAAGGAGCACGTAAACATCTGTACGGCCAAAGTTGAAGAAAAGGTATGGTTTTTTTCGTTTCTTTTTTCAATACATATGTTTTTGTATATATATATATAGTCTTGATATGAATATTCTTCAAGTATAGATCAAGTGAGTAATTATTATATATTGGATTGAGCGCTGCAGGCGGAGAAAGCGTCGGCGAGAACTGTGGAGGAGAAAAAGATAGCGGTGGAGCGCAGAAAAGCCAAGGAGGCTGAAGCAAAAATGGAGCTGCACCAGGCTAAAGCCAGGCACGCGGCCGAGAATCAGCCCGTGGTTGGAGGTACATATGGGCAGCAGCCCGTTGGAACTGCGGCTCCAACTTACCCGCTAGGAGGGCACCCTCCCGGGCACAAGTATATGTAGATGGACCATGTTCATGATTTCCATTAGTTTTGGTGTGGGTTTTTCTTTTCTGTTCTTTTCTTCTCTTCTTCTTGAAGTGGTCGGTTAATTTGCATGCCCTGATCTCTTCATCGATTGATTTTGAGTTCTGTGTGAGGAGCTTTGGGTTTTAGGTTGAAAGCGGTTAATATGAATGCCTTAAATTTGAACAATTGCATTTTATACTTACGCTTGAGCTGCTTCATAGGCTAGCTCTCATGGTAAGGACACGACATTGAAATGAGGGCTATGCACAATCTACAACCTTTTTTTTTTTTAATGGTCGGGAACCTGTCCAAGACCCACCCTAAAGAGTAAATTTCGATCCGGTGCTCTAAACTGGTTAAATCACTAACTTGGTGAGGTGTGGTCTTAAATGATCGAGACTAAAGCATTTTTATTTACAATTTCTAACACTAATTAAATTTGCTTTTCGGCTCCAATTCTATTTTTGACGAGTTCCATCGATCGAATGTATCCTGAAATAAACAAGCTCGGGCATCCACAATCTCAAGGAGTCGGGGTTTCAAATGAGGCATGGGTGGTGGAAAACATAATGCTAAAAAGTTTGTAGCTCACTGCAATTCAACTAACGAGTCACAAGTATTCATTAATTTACGGCAGCCAAAATTGAAGCAGCATATATATAAGCAATAGTTTATCAAATCAATCATAAAAGTTGATCAAATCAATCATAAAAGCTTACTTTATATATATACGATTAGTGATCGATCAGGAAGATTCTGACAAAATCCTTTAGGAAGTTAAACCCAGACATTGATAAGAAGGGTAGCAAGGTTCCACAGTGCAATAACAAAAACATTAAGATCTTTTCTAAAGCAACAAATTGACAACATGCTTGTACAAGAACAAACCCTACCACCCGAAGCTTGGTTTTAGTTTAAATGCACTTCATACCCACTGTAATCTGCCTTGGTGTTCCACACACTGAATTCTCCCATCAGGTGACATGACCAGGTTCTTCACTTTAGCCCGCCTTGAACTATACTTTACTTCAAACCTTGGAAATCGACTTTGATGATCTTCTATGTTAGTTGACGTCTCCAGCAGGACCTCTTCAAGGAACTCATCTGCTACATCTCCATCTTCATCTATTCTCAGCCGGTTTGCATACCATCTCAGACCCTGAATCCCAAAGGATAAGAAGTTATAAATTTAACTACAACATGACACCAAAACATTAACAAAGGAAATATATGATGTAAACATGTGCGAGGGCAAGTGCATCCCCATATGAATCCAAATTATTTTCTGAAAACCAAATGCCAACAGTTGAGGGAAGCCAGAACTTCTGTCCATTTCCTACACCAACCACAAATTCAAGTTTGGCAAATACATTGTCAAGTGTTAGACCATATTCTCCATGGGAATGGAGAAGACTGTCACTAATATGTTTGTATTCTCCAACCAAACATGAAAAGAACCCCAGCAAAACGGGTGGTGAATTCTATATTGGATTCTTCGAAAATATGCAGATCACAAGGACAAGTTTTGGCCTTGAGTAAAAATAATACAATATATTGTAGAAAGCAATGGTAACTGCATTAGGACTCAGGAGACTGGTTCCTCAGAATTTACAAGCCCTACGTCACCACCATAAACAGGACTGACATTCACGACATCACTGCAGCGCATAACTGCAGCCATCCATGGCAACAATGAAGTATAAGGTTCTAATACAACGCATCCAAGCCTCACCGGCCATTGCAAAATCTAAACTAGAACGGTAAGACGAACACAAACAATGGAGACCTGAGGTTCCTTGCAACAACAACGGAGAATTAAGCAGGGTTTAGAAAACAATCCTAGAGGAGCACCCGCTCTAATGCCTTAAAGAAAAAACAAGTTGCGGAATGACTGAATGATGAAAAGGCTATTAAACTGGAGAGAGGCCAATTTGCAATGTCTAACCAAGAGACCACCCATCACTTTACTCTATACAAGCTGATATGAGCAAGCAAAAGATCCCATGCTCTAATCATAAACTTCCACTAAATTCCTAATGACATAGTCGTACAGAAGAAACAAATCAAAAGAGAAACCATCACTTTTCCTCATTGATTATCAGTGTTTTGTTGTTGAGTATGCTGAGCGTATATTCGTCTTTATGACAGAATGTAGAAACAAAAATCCCATAACAACAAGGCCTTTACTCATACCCCAAGAAAGGAACCTCTATGACCACGCTGAACCCATAGTTCAAAAGAGATATGCACTCACAACTACTTTAATTAGTCACATCCAATCTATTTCTTTTCTTTCCTTGGCCTGCATTACTCTTCGTGAACTTCTTTCTTTTTGGCTAAACAAACTCTGGACAGCTATGAATATCCCACAAGAATTCAACACAGAGACACATCAAATGAATAAGTATCCAAAGGCAAAACTAAATAGAATTTTGCCATGGTCTAGATGTTTCAGCAATAAAACTGAAGAATATGGTCTCAGTTATTCAATGTTTTTGGTAAATGTAAGTTTCAACCTGCTGACTAGCAGCACAGAATTTGAGCTCTCCCCAAACATGCAAAAACCATCTGCTTTCCCTTTATTAGAATTAAAGACTTAAGCTTTGAGGTGGTAACCTTTAAAATGAAAACTATCCATCAGAAGAACATCAAACAATTAATCTTCAGAATATGCTAACACTGAGAATGCACAAATCTTCCGTAAAACCCAAAGAACCGGTCTTGGAATCACATGGGTTAAAGAAAAACTCTCTTATTTTATAGAAAAATAAATTTTTTATAGGTAATCTGCGCTTAGACTGAAGGTGGCACAAATGCTTTAATGTGCCTGGCGCTTTCACAAACACTTCTTCAACATGGGGAGAATGATACAGGCTGAATTTCACCAAGAGTTGGTGGCATTAACAAGCAAATGCATCTGACTAACGTATTGAGTATTAAATTCCATACCAGATACCTAGGCATAGGTTTCATATTGAGTATTAGATGCATAAAAAGATCAAATTTGCATTTGGATTTCCCAATTCCCAAGGCTGTATGGATTTATAACAATGCCTCTAGCTTTTTCTTCTAGATGAGCATACTTTAAGGTTCAAAGCACATGGGAAAGATAGTATCAAATCTGCAATTGTTATATCCGCCATCAGTTCTTGCTTCTTACATGAGGTTTCTTCTTTTATAGGAGGAAGGCAAGTACTTAGTGAATGATGATTTGATAATCATTTAATCGGAAAGATTACAATCACAGTTACTTCCACTCTATATTCTTTCCTGCCATTAGAAACAAAATCATTAACGCATCACATGGTGATGGAAAAATTCAATAATTCAATGAGGCACCATTCAATATTGACAATATACCAATTGAAGTGCAACTGTAACTCATCCAGCTTCAGTCTCTTCAACGGCCAAGTTTTACACACAACCAAGCACTTATTATCCATACAATTTGGATTTTTTAGATTTTGGACATTTAGCAAAAAGCGTGATGCAAACCAACTAAGAGTGCATGACAATAGAGAAAACAAATTACTTAATCTTCCTGCTTTGTACCACCTACATGAAAACCATTAAGCAACTAAATCTAAAGTAGCAGAATAATAAAAACTAATAATCTCTATGTAACTTAAATTGTGCACAAACTAAAGTAAACCGGTAAATAATCAGAATTAAGAGAACTAAGCAATTGAATATCGAAATGGGAAGAGGAATGAAATGATTGACCTGGACACCACCATCACCAGGATTACAGGGGGTGAGGACAGGGCCAACCTGGGGCCGATCGACGACGACCTGGACCGGCACACCGAAGCCTCTGCGAGGAAGCCCGGTTTCTTGGAAATGGGCCCGATCATGGGTGTGAGTATCGGGATTGTTGTTATCGTCCTCTTCATCTTTGGGTTCGTGGCCATTGTCCTTAACAAACCCTAGAAAACCAGCTAATTTCCTGAAAATTCCCATCGGGAGGAATCAACTGAGAGATACAGAAAAGACTGATCGAATGGTGGTCCGGTATTGTGGGTTGAATATTCAAAATAAAAGGAAAAATATAGGCTTTCTTGAAGATGAAGATCTTGGAATGGAGAGAGAGGAAGGGTTTGGGAAAGTGGGAAGAAAGGGCAGTAGGTGGTTTTTTGGGGGTTCTGGCTGCTCTCAACTGATTACCTCCTTAAGCTGTTTGTTTGCACTGAATTTGGGAATGAGTTTTCCGGGAATTGATTGTTTTTTTTTTTTTTCCTTTCTTTTTTCTTTCTATCGTCTGGGGAGGGAAAATTAAAAAATGTGAATAGAATAAAAATAAAAATGAAAAGAATTTGTATAGTATTTTTTTTTTTTTTTTTTTTTTATGGAATTTGTATAGTATATTCTATTTGGATTTGGAGTTTTTAAGAGACATTATTTCTTTTAAGGTCGTTCATGTAAGTTATGACTATTATATGTTTTGGTTATAAAGAAATTTTTATAAAAGATATACTTTAGTTATAAAAAACTTTTCACAAAAATAAATATACAAACTGACCTATCTTGACAAGTCAGATTGTAAAGTAAATATAATTTATAGTTTAATTTTATAAAATTTCTTTTATTGTAATTTATAGTTTAATTGTAGACATCGGCGAAGAAGAATTAAGGAAGATGCATCACAAGCTAAGAAGCCTCATGGACAAGCATGAGGAGATGGAATAGAAGATGGGTGCCTCCTTGTAGGTGGACCAGTTGCTCACCAACACACACTTACTTTACAGTGCTGAGGTGATGGCTACACCGCTATCACCAAAGTTCAGAATCCCTTAAATGAAAATGTATGACAGGTCCAGGGACCCCCACTAGCACTTGGAAACCTTCAAGGCTTGTATGACCTTGTATTGTTTCCCTGGGAAAATTTCTTGCAGAGCCTTTCCACTGACCTTGAAGGGGGTCGCGAGAGAATGGTTTGGGTCGTTGTTACTCGGGTCAATCGATAACTTCGGAGAACTAGCCCGCTTGTTACTCACGCAGTTTATGGCCAATAGAATGAGAAGGCACCCATCAACGTACCTCTTAACCGTCAAACAAAGGGAGGATGAAAATCTGAAAGCATACCTGGCCATATTTAGCAAAGACTGTATGAGTACGGACGACTAGGATGAGAAAATCACCCTAGCGACACTCCTGGAAGGCATATCGCCCTGGAACTCGTTCATAGTAGAGTTGGCAAGAAGAACTCCCTCCACGCTACAGGAATTCATGGACTAGGCTTATGGCTTCATCAATGCCAAAGACACACTCTAGGCCCTAACCGAGCCCAAGAAGACAGAACTGGAACAGGGTGATAGGAAGGCCAAGGCGTCGGCCAAAGTCAAGACCCTTATAAAGACCAGGAGAGGACAACAAGACAAGAGATGGGATGAGCCCCCCCCCCCCCCCCGGCCCCACGAGAGGCATGGGACCCCGGTATGACAAGATCACACTGTCTCTATAGGAGGAAAGCAGACCAACTACCTGGGAAGAAGGAAAGCTAGGGCCGTGATAAGAAGGTCTATATGTTGTCACTGCAAACAACCATTGGGCTCCTATCGACTTCCAAACTCCCAAGGGAAAGAGCTACTGCTCTCACTTACAGAGGTTCTTCTATTCAATTTGTAAACGTATATACAAATGACAAATGAAATTATACTCTTCTTTTAGAATTGTGTTTTACTTACCTTCTCATTGGAGATCAAGAGACAGGTCCAGCTCCAGACTGTCGACCTCCCTCATGGTGAA
The DNA here is from genome assembly GCA_003123785.1 of Pterocarya stenoptera. Taxonomy (NCBI): domain Eukaryota; kingdom Viridiplantae; phylum Streptophyta; class Magnoliopsida; order Fagales; family Juglandaceae; genus Pterocarya; species Pterocarya stenoptera. The sequence goes on along the minus strand of QEOT01002360.1, from coordinate 337,361 downwards.
GCGTGGCTCTAGCCCTTGCCTGTCGAACTACTTAACTTCCCCATGAGCGTCAACAAGTGGGTCCAGCCCCAGATTGTCCAACCTCCATCACGGCGAAGTGCAGGTCCAGCCTTAGACTGTCCAACCTCCCTCACGACGAAGTGTAGGTCCAACCCTTGACTACCCCACTACTTATGCTCCCATTAGGGATCAAAAGGCAGGTCCATCCTTTGGACTAGTTCTACCTCCCTCACGGCAAAATGCGAGTTCAGCTTAACAACCCGACTATTTACATTCGCCATGAGTGTCAACAGGCCGGTCCAACCCCAGACTACCAAGCTCCCTCACGGCAAAGCGCGGGTCCAGGCCTTGGCTGCCCGACTACTTACTTCACAGTGGGAATAAAGAGGCGAGTCCAGCCTTTGGATTGATTCAATCTCTCTCACAGCGAAGCACGGGTCCAAACCTTGGTTGTTCAACTACTTACCTTCCTGTTGGGGACCAAAAGGTGGGTCCTGCCTTTGAACTGATCCTGCCTCCCCCCATGGCAAAGCGCGGGTTCAGCTTGGCTGCCAAACTACTAACCTTCTTAGTGAGTGTCAACAGACGAGTCCAATCTCTCAACTTACTCGACATCCCTCACGGGGAAGTCACAACACACCTAAGACCTTCGCCAAGCAATTCAGGCAATTCAGGTTTACAAGTCTCGTATTTATAGTTTGGATTATCTACGCTAACTGATTCGTTTTGTCTTAACATAGTCGCGCACTTCTTCCAAACAAAGGACGAGTCACTACCTCATTCACCATAATGTCATGGTAGGTTTAATCTCTTGACTGCTCGGCCTCCTTACCTTCTTATTGAGAGGCGACAGGTGGGTTTAGCCTTTCAACTACCCGGCCACCCCCCTGAAAGGTCATGACAAAGACAGAAACAATAAAGGGAACAACCACATTAACTCCTAATGACTAAGGGTAAGTCAGTCAATTCCTTGCCACATCAATGCCTCACTTGTATGCTATGGTGGCAACAGTAGAGGTCAGGGAAGGCATCCAAAATCAAGTTCTTGCCTATGGAAGTGTCATGCTTTAGCGTCGCTTGGTCTAAGGGGAGAGATGCCAGATCAAGGGACCTCAGATCATCCTGTTGGTTCACCAGCACATGGTCCCGCATCCTCGCCAAGCCCTCCGTGCAACCGTAGGACCAAGCTTGGTTGTAGACAAGCTTGGCCAAAGACAGATGGCTTTCTAGGCGAGGGAAACATCTTGGACGTTAGCCAAGTCTAACCTGAAGTCATGGATAACGATGTTGCGGGCGGCCAACTGGCCCTCTGCCATGGCCAGCTTAGCCTCCAACTCCTCTACTCGCTTCTTCTCTTCTTGCGTCGTGGCCTGGGCAATGGTCACGTCAACCTCCAGGTCCCTCATCTATTTGGTCTTGGACTCGAGTTGGGACGACTTGGCTCTTCACGGACTTAGATAGGGACATGTTGCTTCTTCAACTTCAAATTCTTTGCCTAAAGCTCCCACACTAAATCCTTTAGCTAGTCAAACTCCTCTGCCCAGCAATCCAACAAGCCCTC
>QEOT01002360.1:292968-324063 GCA_003123785.1 Pterocarya stenoptera | reverse complement strand
AGTGCAGTATATTGTAGTGTAATGCATAGTTGCATAGTGTAGTGGATAGCAGTGTACTGGAGTGTGTAGCAGTACAAGTTTCTTCTTTTGGAAAGTAATGTGCATAATATATAGTGATGGAAATGTATAAAGTAAGGTAGGACTTTCGTGTACTGAATACAAGAAGAGAACCTTTTCTCCCTTTTCCTTTGTTTTGTTTTGTTCCCTTCTGGTTTTATACTTTCTTACATAGACCAAAAACATCATAATAACCAATTGAAACTTTTCTTATTATCCGCAATTATGTGGTCCTAAGAACATCAGTGGCTCACCGTTTGTAGCCAATACCCAAAATATACTAACTAACGAATCTTACACGACAAAACTTTGTGACAAAGTCCTGAATGATGCAACTATATTTAAAATCAAACAGAATGATCAACCATAATTCAAAATCAAAAGGCTTAGACTGATGCTAAGTTAAGTTGCCAAAAACCCATATTGTTCACATAGAGACAAAAACCTATAGTGTTCATATATATATATATATAGAGAGAGAGAGAGAGAGAGAGAGAGAACAGCAGACTTTGATAGCTTTGCACTACGACGGAGTTCAATAGAGAAAGACAATCATACTGGACTTCGATGGCCATGCACCACGATGGAGATCTATAGACAGACTTGAGGAGAGAGAGAGAGAGAACGATAGACTAAGGGGGGAGAGAGAGAGAGATAGGCTTGACAGAGGGACTAAAAGCACTGGTAGTGGGCTTAACAAACTTTGACTAAGAAATTCAGTTTTACAAATTTATCTAACCACTTTTCAACAACATCAAATAACTGGCTCAACAAATCTTTCATTATTCTATTAAAATATTGATTTTGAACTTTTCATTTATTTTAATTCTAATTGTAATTTGAATATTTATTCGTTATTAAAAAATTACACATTCAAAACTACATTCAAAACTACAGTGGGAATTTTATTAAAAATTAATACATTCAAAACTGCATTCAAAACTACACATTAAAAACTGCATTCAAAACTACACATTAAAAATTGCATTCAAAATATTTATTTTATTAAAAACAACATTCAAAGTCAAAAGTTTAGATATTGGCGTATTGGTGTAAGCTTGGGGCCCAAGGTTGACATGTATAATTTCACTTGTTATTTCGCTGTGGCCAAGTGAGGCGAGAAGTAGGCAACGGTTTTTTATTTCATTTTTTCTTTCATGCGCGGGAGAGAAGCAGCGAGGAGAAGATAATTTTTTAGTCTAAAAATAATATTTGGCCAGCTCCTTGGGCTCAATAAATTTGGCCAGTAATATAATCTGTAGCTAAAATCACTGTTCATTTGTTGAGTTCATTATTGTACTTTATTTTGTACCTTAGCTATTCCTTAGTAAAAATTTAACTTTGTTGAGCTCACTACTAGTGCTCTGAGGGGGAAGATGTAACAAGTGAGTTTTATCAACTGTATTTGAGTACTTTACAATAAGGATATTGGAAAGTTGAGGTGTCCCCTCTCATTAGGGAGTGTAAAATTGTAAATCTCACCGCTTCTGGTTTGAGAGTTTTCCCTTTTCTAGAGCTATATTGATGTCTCACATTTTCCTCATGTCGAAGCCCATTTGGCCACTTTCAAAAGGCTCTAATAAAATCATTTGGCCCGAGTGGTTCTTTAGCATGTTTCTACGAGAGATATTTGCACATTGTGGGTAACAAGTAATCTGAAGCAACCTGCACTTGCCTAAACTCATTGGAATGTCGACTCATTTAATCACATATATACTTTCTTTATTTTAAAAATGGACCCTAGAATAATAATAGATGAGAAAAGATATTTGTAACTGTGAATTGTGCAACTGTCGTGTAATCATTTTGAAAAAAGTGAATAAAATATGGGATCCACATGAAAAAAATTAATTTTTTAATAGTAGATCTTACTCTTTTTCAAAGAGATTACGCGGCGTTTACACACTTTACGGTTGTATGTAGAATTACTCATAATTGATATCTAATGTTCTATATAATATTATTTTGAATGTTGTAGCAAACAAACTTGAATGGGTACTTCTGCCCCATGTAATATCGCTTAATCAGAATGTGTACATTGCTTTGCATACCATAAATTCCGGTTCAAAACCTAAAAAGGGCTACATTGCTTTGAAGTTAGGCAGAGTAAAACGTATGATAAAGTTAAATGGAACATCCTTTGATGGAAAAACCTAAAGAAAGGGATGTGTAAAATGGGCTTTGATAGATGATTCATTAGTTTAATAAAGAAATGTATATCTACAATCTCTTTCTCCATATATACTCTTAAAAGGATTTTCATAAGAAAGATTTGTGTCCTCAAGTGGTTACGATAAGGATCAAGGGAATCCATTATCTCTCCACATTTTCATTCATAATGGAGATAAGAAGGGATTGATTTAAAAAGTAACAATTGCTAAAGGAAGAGTGAAGATTAAGGTTTTTTTTTTTTTAATGATATTTTGGCTTTTTGTCAAGCAAATATTATTGAATGGTGCGGACTGCAATAGATACATGAATTATATGAATGTGCATCGAGGCAAAAGATGAATAAAGGAAAAACATGACTCTTTTCAGCAAAAACTTTATTACCTAGATTTTAAACTGGTTGTTAATGAGTTGGAAGGCTATCATTATTCTTTCAACATACTGTTTGTCATTAGAATGGGCAATGAGAAGTCGTAGAGGACTCGAAATTCAAGAAGGAGAAATGTTATAAGGAAGTTTTACAATACATATATCTACCTAATCAATATATGATTTGTCATTTCTGTCATTCCGTTTAAACATACACATATTTAAACACTAAGATAGAATAACAAAAATGACAAATCACTTGTTTATTAGGTGAAAGTGTGTTGTACAAGATTTTCATGTAAAATTTCTCCAATGACAAAACATGCATGAAGACTTCTCACTGAGAACATTAGCATTGGCTTAACTAAATGTGTTTTTATTTTCAAATTTAAATAATATCATCCACATTTGACCCACATTAAATTAGTCAAACTGATTTCATCTAAAATATGAGCTTATGCAAAGCAAATCTTCACCAAATCCTTTGTTTCGAGAAGTATATGGATGGCGCTCGAAGGATTGATATGGGGAGTTGGAAATGGAGGGAGGATTGAGGGTCAATTGCAGCCTTTTGGATTGTCATTCCACACATCATCCAAACATCCAAAGCCTCCTTTTTAAAGAATAGAAAATAAAGTTACTGGAATTCACCTTATTATAATGCCCCAAAGATCAGTCTGTCTCTGAAAGATGAATGGTCTGTTTACAATAATAATGAAAGAAATAATTAAACACAGAATATGAGAGAATACACATGCAATAAAAAGAAAGCTTATTTTCTGTCGAAAACAAAAATAGAAGGCTTTATTTTCCTTTGAACCGCACGTGCCTGTGTACAAACGAAGACCCAATGGTATACGCTGACCGCAGCTGCTCTGCGGCTCGAGAGTCGAGACTTTTCATTTGGAGGAAACGAGATAGGAAAAAATAAAAACAGTTATTTCATATTTGCGTTCTTCATCGCCATCGTCGTCTTCGATTCTCTATCTCAAAGCGCGACCATTTCCGGTGCAGTAGTCTCGCACCCAACGCCGTCTGTTCTGCAGATCTGAGATCCCACTCTCACCCATCAGCGTCCATCTTAGTGTTTTGTATCTTGATTTTGGACGCGATCCACTGGATCAGACATGCCGGTGGCCGCTTCGGCTATATACTTCCTGAACCTCAGAGGGGATGTTCTCATCAACCGCCTCTACCGCGACGACGTCGGGTAATCACACACACACACACACACACACTCTCTCTCTCTCTCTCTCATTAATTCTTGGTGCTATGGACGTATACTTTGATTGGTTCTAATATTTTTTTAATTCAATAAGTGATGCTTCGATATGACCATATGTTGATGCTGATAGTTGGTTTCTGTATTCAAATAAGGTTCTGAACAATGGGTTAGCTTTATTTCGGGGTTTAACTATCTGGGTATTGCCTAATTCTTCTTTCTGTTTTTGGGTGTTTCAATGTATCTGGTTAATGGGTATGCTGTGCTTTCATTAGGTCCCAAATAAGAAATCAAATTGTACGACATATTGATCGGATTTTGGACAAAGTCCGTAATTTGTTCTGCATACTATACAACTGTGTAGGCGTTGTGATCTTGCAATTCATGCGGCCAGAATTGGTGATCTGGAGTAGGTTTTCTTTTTTTTCATGGGCTTGATTAAAAAGTACCTTATTTTTTGTGGTCTGTTTAACTACTCACATAGGATTTTGAAGAGGATAGCAATTTGGAAAGGCCTTTTTGGTTCAGGCACTGGTATATACTGTTTCCGTTTCTCTGTGTTTAAGCAACTTAAGAAATATTGGAGTAGTTTCTTGTGGAGTAGCAGTGATAAGAGTGTTCGGCTAGCAGGTCTAGCTTATGGAAATGGCACATTACATGTTTGCGTCTTATTACGTGATTTGCTGCTTTGGCCTAGGTGGTCTGCTACCTTTCATGTTTTTAATCGGTTTAAGCATGAACTCTTGTTAGAAATAATGCTTTTGGAAAATGTTACAAAGTCTAATTTTTGGATTTGTTTCAAATACGCGTAACAGAGTGGTACCCTTGTGGTCCAACTCTCTCACGGACTGATTGTGTTATGCCTCTTGAAATAATTGTATAAACTATGCTGTGTACATTGACTAACTGCATTTTTTCTAGTTGTAACAAGAGTGCATCCTTGGTGAAAATTGATGTTATATTAGTTGAAACTGTTATGCTGACCACTTGTGACATTGAAGCTTCATGTAGAAATTTGGCGCTTGCTGTTTATTTTGGGTATTAGTGAAATCAAATATCTTGTTTAAGTTTGTCATTTTCTAAGTAATTTCATTTTATTTCTTGCCCCAGAAGTTAAAATTTATTTCATGGCTTTATTGTTTGTTTTCTATATACCAACCCTAATTTTTTTTATGTTAGGGGAAATATGGTTGATGCTTTCCGGGTGCATATAATGCAAACGAAAGAACTTGGTACATGTCCTGTGCGGCAGATTGGTGGTTGCTCCTTCTTTTACATGAGAATCAGTAATGTCTACATTGTGATCGTTGTCAGCAGCAATGCTAATGTAGCTTGTGCTTTCAAGTTTGTCGTTGAGGTAGTTAGCTTCTTCTTTTCATTAACATTCTTGGTTGAGGTGTTTTCGGAATTGGTAATTCAAGACTTTGTTGCCCACATGTAAGTTTTTTTTATTATTTTTTTTCAGCCAGGTTTTTAGCAGCTTCTGGAAGTACCTCATATATGCATTAATGTGTGGATAAAAGCCAGTTATATATACTCATTAAAAGAAGCCGGTCATATTTAAACAAGTGTGTTGAATTGGGTGGATAGTGAGGTTATGAGTTCAAGTCTCATTGGGTGTGAGGGTAACATAATCCTTTTTTTTCAATGACATGGAACCCACCAAAGCAAGACCAAAACCCACCCCTAAGGAGTAAACTTGAATACACGACTCCACTTGCTAAAACCGTGTATCATGTAATCCAAGAGAACTCCTTGTGCAAAATCAAACCTGGGATGTTTTGAGTCTACAGCTCATCCCAAGCCTGTCTTTTAACCACCAGGCTGCACCTTGAAGGGAACATAGTCCAAAAAATAATGTAGAGGCATTCATCTTCCAATGTCCGTATTTCTAATCATTTATCTGAGACAGGAAATATGTCTTGTTATGCTCACGTTGTAGTTAGCTGATGGTTAAGGTCTTCAGCCTTTATGCTAGCGGTTAATAATGTTTTCAACATATTTCCAATTTTCGTAAGAAATATAGTTGCTGATGCTAATGATTCGCTCTGTTACCATTGCAGGCTGTTTCACTTTTCAAATCTTATTTTGGTGGGGCTTTTGATGAAGATGCGATCCGTAATAATTTTGTTCTTATTTATGAGTTATTAGATGGTATGTAACTTGAGAGGCAATGACACTCATTATTTCCATATGTGTAATTTTACTCATGGTTATTAGACGGATTGACCTGGATGGTTTGGGCTGGTGAACTGGTCACATGGAACTTAGATCAGTCCATTTCTTCTGTTGCATGAGGTGTGACCATAAACCAGTCAAAGCCATTTTACCTAGTGGGTACTTTAATGATACGTGTGACCTGAGACCTGACTGGTTTGCTATGAACCTGTTTGGTTTTAGTTTGCAGCATAAACTTGTTTTTCATTGGGAAAACATATGAGGCATGAATTGAACTTAATACCACTTAAAAGGTAGTATAGCTAAATAACCAATTATGATCAGGCTACAATGATTCTCCTGTTTATAACATCTTCTTTATATTTATGTATTTTTCTCCATATGATTTTGGTTGCATACACACATTGGAAAATATAGATGGATGTAACTACTCGATAATTAATTGTGAAGGATAGTATTAAATCCTGAATTAATCATTCTCGATTGTGGGTGTGTTGTTTTTCTAGCATTAGTCAACTATGACACAGTGTGTCTATTCTGTTGCTTTTTAAAGAATTTACTTATGTTTGTAAATCATCATTTGGCAGATGAAAGGCCATCTGTTAATCAGAATAAATAAAATTGTGTAAGTGTGCTAATGATCAATGTCACTATAATTGCAGAAATTATGGATTTTGGTTACCCACAAAATCTATCTCCTGAGATTTTAAAGCTTTACATCACTCAGGAAGGAGTGCGCTCACCATTCTCATCCAAGGTTAGTTGTTGGTTATATATTCCAGGATTTGGTCCCCCATCAATGGCTATTAGGAATCTTCTAGGAATTTGTTTTGAGTCACTTTTATGTTTTAGGTACATTACATTGCATGTCTGATATGCTTGTAAAAGATGAATAAGTGATTTCCTCTTTTTTTAGATATCATTTTAAAACGCTTTGATAATTTTGTCAATCATGCCTAGGTGTTGCCCTTGTATGTGTCCCGTGTACTTGGGCTATGCCTAGTTCTCATCAAAATTGTTGTTTACTGAAGAAAGAAATATGATTTGATAATTTTTTCTACCATATGCTCACAAAAGCCTACAGATAAACCTGTTCCCAATGCAACCTTACAAGTTACCGGTGCTGTTGGTTGGCGAAGAGAAGGCCTAGTCTACAAGAAGAATGAGGTGATTAATATTTCCATTTCTTTTCTGCATTCAATAAAGCCATGCTGGATTCTTTCAAGATTTATCCTGTACAGGTCTTTCTGGATATTGTGGAAAGTGTAAATCTTCTTATGTCTTCGAAAGGTGGGTAGTGGTTTTTTGTGGTATTTTGCATGGCCTTTCTTAATTTTGTCACTTCTAATCAGTCTGTTCAATATAGGTAGTGTTCTGCGTTGTGATGTAACGGGGAAGATTCTTATGAAGTGCTTCCTGTCTGGAATGCCTGATCTTAAGTTGGGTTTAAATGATAAAATTGGCCTTGAGAAAGAGTCACAGCTTAAATCCCGTCCTACCAAAAGGTAATTTGATGACACCTGTCTAAATCTTCCCTGTTCTTCGTAAAAATGCCTTTTTATTGTTCTATTACTCATATTATCTGCTTATTTGTTCCCTTGACAAAATTTTATTTTGCCTTAATTTTTGTTTAGTTGTTTTAACTCTTCACATACAGAATAGGCCATAGAAGAGGACTACTTGACTTGACTTCTACTTGTGCCTCATCTGTTCATTCTCTCGATAGTTACAATGTGTGATTGCCATTAAAAATCAGATTTGTCATTAGATTGTTTCTTCCTTTCCTCATTGCCTCCTTGTCTTCTCTTTTCTTCTGTTTTTTTTTTTTTTTNTTGGTACGATCCGATTGGTCTTGGAGGCATTTTTTGTACTGGACCAAACCAATCGCTATCAGTCCGGTTGGTCTTATGGCATTCAGCCTGGGCCATGTTCATTTTGGGCCAATTTGCTGTTAAGGTCCAGTTGACAAAAACTGAGCTGAAAAAGGGTATTTGAAGCAATTTGCCTATTTGGGTCGCTTTGTTATTTTTTCCCAACAAAAAAATGTCCCAAAGCACGGTTACATAATTTACTTGGTTACAATGTACAATTTATCACATAAAAATTGTATTATAATGTGTATAATATATTATATAAAAAAGTAATCAAAAAATATATATATTATATAAAAAGATATAAAAAAAATCATATATTACAGTTCGGGATGGAAAACCCCACCCTGAGACTGGGCCAAAGATCAAACATTTCCTAAATGTTGGACAGTGACTGACGGGTTCGGTATATTTCTCTTTTCTATTAAGGAATCTCTCATGAGCACATTGTGTGTACTTGGGATATGCCTGCATTTTATATCAGTTTAATTATTGATTACTTATCAAAAAAATAAAACAAAGAGGGTTTAATTTTAATGGTTGGTAGTTTACAACTAGTTTACAATTCATTTTAAAACAACCAATATAATTGTGACATTTCTTTAAAAAATAATTTCAATTTGAGTAATGCTACTCATCATCCTAACTTCCATCATCCTCCCATTATTCTATGATGTGTCATTAGATGATTGGAGATTATTTATTATATTTCACTTGTAAACTTATCATCTACTGCCACATCATGGGATGATAGGAGGATGATGAGAGTTAGGATAATGAATGGATTTTTTCTTTCAATTTTACATAACTGCCCTTCATTTTAATAGAGTGGTAAAATAGTTGTAAACTAATTGTAAGTTTATCATTTTCCTTTTAGGAAAACATTTGATCCATTATTGCACATGCATTTTGGCCTTGCACAAATATACTTCAAATTACTAGTTTTTATGCAGTGCTGGATTGTTCTGGACAGTATTTTTATAGTTTTTGTCTGATCACTTTATCATTGGTTCTTTGACAATGCTATATTTTGCAGTGGTAAAACAATAGAGCTCGATGATGTTACTTTCCATCAATGTGTGAATTTGACAAGGTTTAACTCAGAGAAGACTGTGAGTTTTGTGCCACCAGATGGTGAATTTGAATTGATGAAGTAAGCTCACAAATATTCTCACTTAACAATATGTTATATAATCTGTGCAGTATCTTTGATATGCAGTAATGTATGCAACTAGATGCACTTCCCTCCACCCCTTCCCCCTTTGAAATTCTCTTTTGTAAACTTGCTGATGTGCTTATCCAATTTACGTTATCTGTTATCTGCTCTACGTAAGAATTTTTTTTTTTTTCAATCAAGAAAAAGGTCAGGCAATTCTGATTTTTTATTATTAGTGATCTCTTGTAAGTTGTAATAATGGAATATTTAATTATATTTCAACTATCCATGAATCTGGTAGCCTGAGGATTACCAACTTTCTTTTTTATTTTATAGCATTAAGTTTACCAATGACGTTGTCAATGGTAAAACAACCTGATGCTATCAAGCGTGATATCACACTAGTCACGCCCTAACTCTTGGAGATCAAAAAGGAAATGCCAATAAGCTGCACGAACTAATATGCTATTTGCGATTTGGGTCTATACATCATGTCAAACTTCATTCTCTACTCTTCCCAAATGTGTGCCCTTTTGCTTAAGTATCCATTTTATTTTAGGCTTTATGATCTTTTTTATATTGTTTGTGTTGAAAACATCTTTGACAGCCTCATTTCATTCCTCACCTATCATGGTCCTCACCTAGCTTATATTTATTTAATCTCGTGCTGTTCTGTCTCAAAAATTGAAGTTATCCATCTTACCTCACCTTTGCAGCTATGCTGGTTCTGTTGCTTTCACATTGGAAGGGCTTTTGCATAACCCTTTCTACAATTCAGGATTTTTGTTTTCAACTGCTTCTATAACTTGGTGTCTCACAATTTTTATGTGATTAGCCTCCTATTATCCAAGTATTTGTTATTTTATATTTCCTTATCGAGGGTCCATTTATTGGGTTTTAATTGCTGCCTATCTCTGTCATTATATCTACCATAGGTATCGTATTACTGAGGGTGTTAATCTTCCATTCCGAGTATTGCCAACAATTAAGGAACTTGGTAGAACACGCATGGAAGTAAATGTTAAGGTTTGTAATTTTTAGTTGTCCTGGCTTCCAGTCTCTGAAACTGACTGTGAATGGTTTCCCCATTAGCTTATATATGTTTATATTCAGGTAAAGAGTGTCTTTGGTGCAAAAATGTTTGCCCTTGGCGTGGTCATCAAAATTCCTGTACCAAAACAAACTGCAAAAACAAGTTTCCAAGTGACATCAGGTCGAGCAAAGTACAATGCAGCTATTGATTGCTTGGTTTGGAAGTGAGTTTCTTAGTCCGATACCTTCTGAAAGTTTAAAGTTTCAGTTCCTTTTAATATATTTCAACTTTGCAACATGGTATAATTTTATTAAACTTTTGTATGTAGAAGATTGCTGTATGCATTCTTCTCATATTAAACATGGAAGCGCCCCCAAAAAATTCTGATGCAGGCTGGGAATTATTAAATATTTTCTTCAATGTAAAAAATACTCTTTTGTAGCTGTTTCTGTTTGTTCCTACTGTACTTCACCTCTTTTCCTTTTACATTTTGTCCCAAAGCCTAAGATTTGACACTTTTAGCTCTGGGAGGATTGCTGTTTTTGTAACTGGTTTGCACACCCTTGGTGCTTTTTTAATGTGTTTTTATACGGAAAGAAAAAAAGAACAGAAAAGGGGATGGGGACTGGAAGGGGCAAATTTTTGGTACGATGATTCTCTGCTGATTCTTACTGCACTCCAGAGAAAAAAGGAAAGAAAGAATGTGGAACCATATATTGAGTTGAGCTCAGTGAGACAGATAAGAGACCATACATAGGCTATTAAAGCTGACCTTCTAACAGCTGTGGTGTTTGGTTCTTTAAGCAACATGGGCCCAGAGAAGAATGTTGAGGATTTGAGTGGGAGGATTTTTATGTCCCACTAAGTCCCACGTTGGGTGGGAGAAATATGATTGAGTTGAAATCAGAACTATTAATATATACAATATTTACTTATAAAAAAATATACAATATTAGAGAAGCATGGCCCCTCTGGTGCCGTCTCTAAGCCCTGCCTCTCCCCAACCAAAAAAAAAAAGAGGAAAAAAATTATTACTGAAAATAGCTTTTACTCAGTACCTGCGACTGTTTTTTTAGTTGAATTAGCTTGTCACTTTCATTCATTATTTATGTGCCATGTCTGCATGCTTCATCTCTAGTTTTAGTTCAATTGATGTTACTCACTTCAATATTTTCGAAACTTTGTAGAATAAGAAAGTTTCCTGGTCAAACTGAGCCAACTATGAGTGCAGAAGTTGAGTTGATTTCAACAATCGCAGAAAAGAAATCTTGGACAAGGCCGCCAATCCAGATGGAGTTCCAGGTGCTTAATCAGTTACCATTTTAAATTTTTGTCAGTCTTAATGCCCATGTTAAAATAAGCATAAGAATGGGAAGAATAATCTTTCTACATTTGACAAGAATAAATTTGGACTAGGAAAGAGAATAACCAGCCAATTAGTTATAAACTACTAAATGAAACTTCGAATGTCTTTCTGTGATTATTACTATCTTTTTAAATCTAACAGTGACAAATGGAAGTTGTGGGGGCTCCTTTTTTCCACTACTCTTAAAATATGTTTACTGAGATATTATTTGACAATCACAAGTAAAATGATGAGGACGGGCTCTTTTAATAGATGAGTCATAAAATGCATTTGAAAGATGCCAATGGGTGTGCAACATTAAAGTCGTTGATTTGGCTTTCTTGAGATCTGTAATGNAGCTTCATCTCTAGTTTTAGTTCAATTGATGTTACTCACTTCAATATTTTCGAAACTTTGTAGAATAAGAAAGTTTCCTGGTCAAACTGAGCCAACTATGAGTGCAGAAGTTGAGTTGATTTCAACAATCGCAGAAAAGAAATCTTGGACAAGGCCGCCAATCCAGATGGAGTTCCAGGTGCTTAATCAGTTACCATTTTAAATTTTTGTCAGTCTTAATGCCCATGTTAAAATAAGCATAAGAATGGGAAGAATAATCTTTCTACATTTGACAAGAATAAATTTGGACTAGGAAAGAGAATAACCAGCCAATTAGTTATAAACTACTAAATGAAACTTCGAATGTCTTTCTGTGATTATTACTATCTTTTTAAATCCACCATTGACAAATGGAAGTTGTGGGGGCTCCTTTTTTCCACTACTCTTAAAATATGTTTACTGAGATATTATTTGACAATCACAAGTAAAATAATGAGGACGGGCTCTTTTAATAGATGAGTCATAAAATGCATTTGAAAGATGCCAATGGGTGTGCAACATTAAAGTCGTTGATTTGGCTTTCTTGAGATCTGTAATGAGGTTGAGAAAAGAAGAAATGTAGAATTTGACATCTGATATTTAATCATTTTTGGGCTTGCTTTGAAATTATTATACTATGTCAGTCATCATTTAAAATTTGTCCACCTAACATGAGAGGGATTGCTCATGTAACATGTACATTTTGCATTACCAGATTGAATTATTAATTGGGCTTTGGACTTCTAGTGAACTTGAATCTTCCTAGTTTTCTGCAATATTGCATTTCGGTCCTTTAACATGACAAATATTAAAGGACTTAAAATATAGTGGGCTAATAACAAATATGACACATTTCCATCCTTTGGGTTTAAGTGTCGAGCATCACCTGCATGTACATGACACATGTCATTGCACTCTGCGCAAAGGTGGACAACTGAGTGCTTTAAACATCGTTTATGCAGGTTCCCATGTTCACAGCATCTGGTTTACGTGTTCGATTCCTGAAGGTAATTTTTCTGGTTCAGAATGTCATACATGTCTACAAAATGCAGCATTTACGTTATTTAAAATTCTACTTAACATTTTCTGCAGGTATGGGAAAAGAGTGGCTACAACACTGTTGAGTGGGTCCGATATATTACAAAGGCCGGTTCTTATGAGATTAGGTGCTAGAAGCTGGAAAATGATGTAAGGTTTTTGATGACTTAAAATGGTTGAGATTGAAATATTGTCAGCCTGTTGTGAAGGATTTGATTTGTGGCTTTCTAATAATGTGTTTTCTTTTATGAAGTCTCATTTTTTCCTGTAACATATACTATATAGTAAGAAAATGGCTTTTTTAGTGTGTGAATTAAATGGTATTGTGACTATCCTGGTACTTGTAGTTCTTTCAGACTTAATGAAGCATCAAGTATAATTGAAGAGAATACATTGTAAAATCAGACCGATACATTTGTTCAAGGCTTAGGCTTGCTAGTTTTGGAGGAGAATGGGAAGAAGCTCAGTTTGTTTTAGCCATGAGGCATCCATCTGGTGCTGCAATTCAGTGAGCTTTGCCTTATACAATCCAGGTTTCTGTAAGGGCCTTTTATGCCTTTGTTGTGTTGACCATCGATAAAATACCCCATGAATTTTGCATTCCATGCATCTGAAAATAACACCAGTGGCTGGAGATTCTGTCGACTGTGTATGTTTTTTGTTCCTACTAAACTAATTAAGCTATTCTACTAATCTTCCATACACCACATTTGGTAAGGAAAATAAAATAAAATTATGTGTGGTGTGTGGTGTAAAGATGATGAGTAGAATTTGTTTGTCTAAACTCGTTTAAGAATGTAGTGATGCATAAGGACTTAAAACTTACCCAAGAAAGAAGTCAATGGAAAATGAGAAAGCAGGTAGAATTGTAATCATCTCTCGAGTGTAAAATGAAAAGATCCTTCCAACTACACCCCAATTTGGCAATTTGTAATGATCTCTCAAACTATCAATTTGGCAATTTCACTAAATTATCAAAATTACAAAACATCCCACTTTCCCTTAAAATGACAATTATTCTTTAAAACTCTAATACAAATAAAAAATCCCTAATAAATTAAGAAACAGAATAATTGTTTTTTATAAAATATAATCTTTTAAAAAGTTTAATTAAATTTCTGAATTTTAGTTTTGAAGTTTTCAAGCATTTTGACTCTTGTCAAACTATCCTGGTGATGTTGAAAAATAGCACAACGGGCTGGAGGAAAGAAAGAGTAATTATGGGCCCACGATGGCGATACAAGCCTCGATTGGTGTGGTTTGGAGCCCCAAGAGGTAGTCCGGTGCAGCTATAAGACATTCGTGCGTACATCCATAGTAGTGAATAGAAGATAAATGCAAGAAAAATAAAAGAGATGGAGACACAGATTTATGTTGTTCAGCACTAACCCTACGTCCATGGGTCGTTTGGAGGGCAAATCTACTATAACATGATAAATTTATAGTCTCTTATGGTCTCTCATCCTCACTTTACAATGGAAGTCAAAGACCTATTTTCTAGTGGAGATTTTCTCTCTGGAGCTCTCATCATCAAGTTGAAGAAGTTAAAGCTCAAATCATCTCCCCCCTCGTTTGATCTAATCCTCCCTTTTTATCCTCTACCCATCCTTGCTTTTTGTCCCCTCCTTTCCTCTCTTTATGTCACATCCCACCTTCCCCCTTACACACCTTATTTTTCCTAGCTTTTGTCCCTTCTTTGTCCTCTTCTCTCTTCCCTTTTGATGGGAT
Source organism: Pterocarya stenoptera (assembly GCA_003123785.1). Taxonomy (NCBI): domain Eukaryota; kingdom Viridiplantae; phylum Streptophyta; class Magnoliopsida; order Fagales; family Juglandaceae; genus Pterocarya; species Pterocarya stenoptera. The sequence goes on along the minus strand of QEOT01002360.1, from coordinate 309,522 downwards.
CCCTCATTGGGGTTGGGCTTCGTAGATCGTATTGGGTCTGAGATATTTTATCTCATTCAGTCGTCTACTATTCTTAAGGTCAAATTGCTCAAAAAGAAGGCATTGAGAATTTTTAAGATAAAATATGCGACAGAGATAGTTCACAAAACTCCGTAGAAAATAAATTCCATGAGTAGGTCCTGGGTTTTCTGTTGGGTTCATGTTAAGTAAATTCTAAGAGATGTACTTTGACAATGTTAGGTGCAAACGCGAAACTAAGCTTTGACGAGAGATGAGCTCGACCACGCTAGGTGCAAGTGCGATGCTCACCTTTGGCGAGAGGTGAGCTCGACCACGTTAGGTACTAGCATGGAGCTCATCTTGGCAAGATAAGTGGGAGGTGAGCTCAACTGTGTTAGGTGCGAACGCGAAACTCGGCTTTGGTAGGAGGTGAGCTCAACCGCGTTAGGTGTGAGTGAGAAACTTGACTTTTATATGTGCGAGAAAGGTCAGAGAGTCAAGTGAATTGAGCGCCTATTGGACACTTGGGAGGTTGGACGATCCCTGACCTTTCGCACCTTTGCGGCACGATAGGTGATCAGGCAGTCAAGAGACTTGTCTGCCTGTTGGGCGCTTGGGAGGTTAGGCGATTCTTGACCTTTGAGTTCGTTTGTATGAACGTTTATCGCTAGCAAAGAGTGCCTATCCTTCCAACGTTTTTGTTTTTTTTTTTTTTTTGGNCCAAGGCCGGTTCTTATGAGATTAGGTGCTAGAAGCTGGAAAATGATGTAAGGTATTTGATGACTTAAAATGGTTGAGATTGAAATATTGTCAGCCTGTTGTGAAGGATTTGATTTGTGGCTTTCTAATAATGTGTTTTCTTTTATGAAGTCTCATTTTTTCGTGTAACATATACTATATAGTAAGAAAATGGCTTTTTTAGTGTGTGAATTAAATGGTATTGTGACTATCCTGGTACTTGTAGTTCTTTCAGACTTAATGAAGCATCAAGTATAATCGAAGAGAATACATTGTAAAATCAGACCGATACATTTGTTCAAGGCTTAGGCTTGCTAGTTTTGGAGGAGAATGGGAAGAAGCTCAGTTTGTTTTAGCCATGAGGCATCCATCTGGTGCTGCAATTCAGTGAGCTTTGCCTTATACAATCCAGGTTTCTGTAAGGGCCTTTTATGCCTTTGTTGTGTTGACCATCGATAAAATACCCCATGAATTTTGCATTCCATGCATCTGAAAATAACACCAGTAGCTGGAGATTCTGTTGACTGTGTATGTTTTTTCTTCCTACTAAACTAATTAAGTTATTCTACTAATCTTCCATACACCACATTTGGTAAGGAAAATAAAATAAAATTATGTGTGGTGTATGGTGTAAAGATGATGAGTAGAATTTGTTTGTCTAAACTCGTTTAAGAATGAAGTGATGCATAAGGACTGAAAACTTACCCAAGAAAGAAGTCAATGGAAAATGAGAAAGCAGGTAGAATTGTAATGATCTGTCAAACTATCAATTGGGCAATTTCACTAAATTATCAAAATTACAAAACATCCCACTTTCCCTTAAAATGACAATTATTCTTTAAAACTCTAATACAAATAAAAAATCCCTAATAAATTAAGAAACAGAATAATTGTTTTTTATAAAATATAATCTTTTAAAAAAATTTAATTAAAATTTCCGAATTTCAGTTTTAAAGTTTTCAAGCATTTTGACTCTTGTCAAACTATCTTGGTGATGTTGAAAAATAGCACAACGGGCTGGAGGAAAGAAAGAGGAGTTATTGGCCCACGATGGTGTACAAGCCTCGATCGGTGTGGTTTGGAGTTCCAGGAGGCAGTCCGGTGCAACTATAAGACATTTGTACGTACATCAGTAGTAGTGAATAGGAGATAAATGTAAGAAAAATAAAAGAGATTGAGACACAGATTTACATGGTTCAATACTAGCATACGTCCACAGGTCGTTTAGAGGGCAAACTCACTATAATATGATAGATTTACAGTCTCTCATATCCTCTCATTCTTGCTTTACAATGGAAGTTAGAGATCTATTTTATGGTGGAGATATTCTCTCTAGGGCTCTCGTTGTCAGGTTGAAGAATCTGAAGTTGAAGTTGTCTCCCCCCTCATATGGTCTGATCCCCCCCTTTATCCTCTGCCCATCCTTGCTTTATGTCCCCTCCTTTCCTCTCTTTATGTCACATCCCATCTTCCCCCTGACACACTTTTTATGAGATCCTTCCTTAGTGTTGAGCTTGGTATATCGTATTGGGTCTGAGATATTTTATCATTTTCAATTTGTTGATGCTGAAAAATAGTACAACGAGAACAAATGAAAAAAAGAGTCATTCTCGGCCCACGATGGCGATATGGGACTGGATTGGTGTCGTTCAAAGCCCCCAACGATAGTCTGGTGCGATTGTAAGACATTCGTACGTACATCCATAGCAGTGAATAGAAGATAAATGTAGGAAAAATAAAAGAGATGGAGACATACAGATTTATGTTGTTCGGTACTAGCCCTACATCCATGGGTCGTTTGAAGGGCAAATCCACTATAACATGATAAATTTATAGTCTCTCATGGTCTCTCATCCTCATTGTACAAGGAAAGTCGGAGATCTATTTTCTAGTGGAGATTTTCTCTCTGGAGCTCTCATCATCAAGTTGAAGAAGTTAAAGCTCAAATCATCTCCCCCCTCGTTTGATCTAATCCTCCCTTTTATCCTCTACCCTTCCTTGCTTTTTGTCCCATCCTTCCCTCTCTTTATGTCATATCCCACCTTCCCCCTCACACACCTTATTTTTCGTAGCCTTTGTCCCCTCTTTGTCCTCTTCTCTCTTTCCTTTTGATGGGATCCCTCATTAGGGTTGGGCTTGGTAAATCATTGGGTCTGAGATATTTTATCTCATTCAGTCGTCTGCTATTTTTAAGGTCAAATTGCTCCAAAAGAAGGTATTGAGAATCTTTAAGATAAAATATGCGACAGAAATAGTTCACAAAACTCCGTAGAAAATAAATTCCATGAGTAGGTCCTGGGTTTTCCGTTGGGTTCATGTTAAGTAAATTCTAGGAGATGTACTCCGACAATGTTAGGTGCAAGCGCGAAACTAAGCTTTGACGAGAGATGAGCTCGACCACGCTAGGTGCGAGTGCGATGCTCAACTTTGGCGAGAGGTGAGCTCGACCGCGTTAGGTACGAGCGTGGAGCTCATCTTAGCGAGATAAGCCGGAGGTGAGCTCAACCTCGTTAGGTGTGAGTGAGAAACTTGGGTTTTATATGTGCGAGAAAGGTCAGAGAGTCAAGTGAATTGCCCGCCTATCGGGCGCTTGGGAGGTTGGGCAATCCCTTAACCTTTCCCACCTTTGCGGCACGATAGGTGATCAGGCAGTCAAGAGACTTGCCTGCCTGTTGGGCGCTTGGGAGGTCAGGCAATTTCTGACTTTTGAGTTCGTTTGTATGAACGTTTATCACTAGCAAAGAGTGCCTATCCTTCCAACGTTTTTGTTTTTGTTTTTTTTTGTTTTTTGTGTTAGCAGATTTTTGGCCCTTGATTTGAATTGTTGTTTGCGTTTCCAGTTTAGTATTGATGCTAGAGTTTGTTTGTAGCAACTCAAACTAGGCGTTCAGGGAGCCCATCGACCCCTTGGGTCCCCCTTAGGCCATTGCCGAGTCTGTCGACTTGTTCCTGAAGGCTTTTTCCTGAAGGTAACCTGTTAACTGCAGTTATGGCACGAGTGTAAACGTTGTGTTGGTGTTTGTGGGAGAAAACGTTGTGTTGGTATTGTTGTCTAGGGGAGGGAGGTCAAGCAGTCTAAAGGCTGGACCCGCTGTGAGGGAGGTCAGGTAGTTGAATGGCTGGACCTGTGTAATGACCCGACCCAATAATTCTAAGGTCGAGATATTTATAATTTTTATTGGACCTAAATTATATTTAATGGGCCGTATTAAATAAGCCCACGAGCGATAAATTATTGAGGTTGATTATGAGTTTTAATTAGGCTCAATAACTAAGTTAAATTTCATTTATTATTTATTGAATGAGTTAGATTCCTTTTTAAAATTTAAAAATTGGCCATTAGAGGTTTATTTCAATAAATCATTACTGATTGAAGTCTACACAGTCTCAGTCACTGCCAATCCTACATTGAATGAATTACTAGATTATGTTTTTAAACTAAAACTTTATTCTTGAATGATGGTGACTGAGTCCAACTCGAACTCAAACTCAAATTTGTCAATATCCTATTCCAACAGGGATACAACTCTACAAGTCATCTTTATGTTAAAACTTTTTAACCGAGTTCACTCAAACTGGTTGTCACACTCTCTCAAATCTCTCTATAAATATCTCTCTTCAACGTGTTATTTGAAAAAAAAAAAAAAAAAGAGACCATAAACCTTCCAGTTCAGCACCGTGATCGATTTTGTGTCGGAAGTTTTAGGAAGCAACACTATAAGACGTCATTGTTTTGAAGCCAGTGTTTACGTACCACGCATGTCAATATATTTGCAAGCACATCATTCATCATATTTCATTTTGCATTTATAGTTATGTATGCATTATGCATCTCATGCATCTCACGTAGTAAGTTCCACATTGCTTAAGGATGATTATTGGATTGCCTTGACCTCCTATATAAAGGTTGGCCTAGGAAGTCAAGACAATTCAAAATCTAACTCTAATAAGTTTAAGTTCTTTTTATATTTATAAATTTTATTTTATTATTTAAATTATATTATAATTTGAGTCTAAAAAAATATTTTTGGACCAAATTTCTTTTTTTAAACATAATGTATTGGCCTAGCAAGGGGTGGGGCGGATGGGGGTTTTTCCCCTACCCCCCATGCACACGATTGTATGGCTGAGAAACTTTCTTCCTTGATGCTAGAAGCTGAGGGCATGTGCTTTGTGCACTCTGTGCACATTTACATTGCCCTTGACAACATGGGGATGAAAGGTTTACTCGTCCAGTTATTTGCAACAATGTTGTCAATAAAATAAAAGTAGAAAATTTGGAAATACTTATCTCGAAAAAATTGATCTGCTCAGTTTGAGATAATTTTGCAAGCTAGAAAATCATCATTCTCACACTTCCAATGTAGAAAATTATTCGGATTCTATAGACGACAACAAATGTTGATGTCGAAAAATAGCACAATAGGCTGGAACAAGAGAAAGATTCATTCCTAGTCCCCAATGGCGATACAAGCCTCAATCAGCATGGTTTGGAACCCCCGGCGGTAGTTCAGTGCGGCTATACGGCATCAATACGTACATCTATAGTAGTGAATTGAGATAAATGCAGGAAATATTAGGAGATGGAGACACGCCTTGCTTTATGTCCCCTCATTCCCTCTCTTTATCTCACATCCAACCTTCCCTTGACACACCTAATTTTTTCCTGTCGTTGTCCGCTTCTTGTCCTCTTCTCTCTTCCCTTTTGATGAGATCCCTCTTTTTGATCAAACACCTTTTTATGAGATCCCTTTTATCCCCTTTGTATCCATTTTTTCATTTTTTTTATATAGTTTTAATTGTTGAATTGCTATTTTTAATTTTGATGTTTTTTAATTTGTATTCATTTTTAATAAGAAATTATTTTTATTTTTATGTCTTTTGATTTTTATATCAAGGGTGTATGAGATAAATTGGGTTTCGGTTTGAGGAATTTTTTTATAATTATTTTCCCTTAATTTATGTTTTGTTTTTGCACTTGGTCGTCCTTTCGAAGTTTAGGCTTCTTATGCAAAATGCTTTATTTTGATAGAAAAATACACTTTTCACATTTCAACTACCAATGTCCTACATCACAAACTGCAAACATCGACACATTACAATCTCCAACTTCTAAAACCTAGCAAATAGTATCATTGTCCAATTTTGGTCAATAGTATTGATGTGATGAAATAGGTGGTATGGCACAATCTTAATAATCAAATTTCGTTGGAGGGTGTATCTTTGGTATTTTAATGGTACAATACATTCTTTTTTATATGTTGAGATGACAAATGTAAGGTAAATTTGGTCACACACCCTTTGTGTTATACCTGACTTTGGGATTGGTTCTTTGTGATGTTCTTTTAGAAATAACACCTTGTGGTTTCAATTAATTACAGATAGGTCCATCCATCAACTTTTTCGTTCATCAACATTAACGACAAACATGCGGCCCAATCACAAACTGCCTCGTGACCTTCAGAATCTTTTAACAAAATGTCAAAAGTTTTTAAAAAAATTAATTTTTATAATAAGAAACCTTATTATAAAAAAATCAAAATAGCAAAAGGACAGTAGTTGGTGTCACCCCAGCGAGCACCATGGGAAGCAAAGTCCTTGTCACCTTGATGATCACTGTGAAGGAGCATAAAGCTAGCCAGCCGGACGAGCACCATGGAGAGCAAAAGTATTTGCCACTTAAGTATTGTGGGAGGCAAAATGCTCGTCACCATGATGATCACCTTAGATGAAACATAGTGCTCGTCACCCCAACAAATTGATTCGGTCGATATGGATACACGATGATGCTTTGGTCCATCCCTAGGTCGATCTAGACAAACGGCGGTAGTGTGGTCTATCCCAGTGGATTTGGACACACAACAGTGCCGTGGTCTATCTGTTGATCATTTTGGATTAATGTTGATGTCGTGGTCGATAAATTGGTCGATCTAGAAGCGTGGTGGCACCGTGTTGTTGTTGCAGTTGGTCTATGGTGCTAACTCTTGTAGCGTTGTGGGTCGCTAGTTCTTGTACCCATGACACCACTGTAGGTTTGGTCTTGATGATGCTCAAACTGATGTGATCTTGATTTTTCAAATGAAGATGAAAGTTTGTTATGATCTATGATTGACTGAGATTTGAGATGGAGATTTGGAGTTGTAGTTGTGGAGATTTCTAGTTGGATTTCAATTTGATGGTTTAATCTTGATTGGGGTAATTTTGTTTAACTTGATCTATTGAAAGAGTATTTTAGTTCATTCTGATATGTAGCAGAGACAATTGAGCATGATCCGTGAACTGTAGCAAGGGTATTTCAGTCTAAAATGGGATCTAAGGGAGGCATTTTGGCCTGAGCTATTACATAAATTCCTATGCCTTATAAAATCTAAAACTCAGTCATTGATTAGAGATGGATGATGCGGTGTAAGTTTTGACTAGTTTTGATAGGTAGGGGTGTAAAGTTTAATCAGAAAATCGGACCGGACCGAGACCCATTCCCTTAGTTCTAAAATTGATCGGTACTGGTCCAGTTCCGATTCTATATTTTTTAGGACTGGACCGGTTCGCTATTTTATATATTTTAAATTAATTTTGTTAATATTATATATAATATATAATAATATAAATTATAATTATATATAAGATAATTTTATTATAATTTATAACATAAAATTTTAATCTTAAACATGAAAATTTATTTGATCATATGCTTTAAACATAAAATAGATATATTAATAACATTTTATGATTTAACAAATTTGTATTTTATTAAAACTGAAAAACCAGACAATATCGGACCGAAACCGGTAAAACTGGAAGTATTAATTTAGGAAGTTAACGGGTGCGAAATCGATTTTCGAAAATGTAAAACCAATGCATACTGATTAAGTCCTAAATTTTATCCAAAATAAGATCAGACCTACCTCTTACACCCCTACAATGATGGGTACCAAGGTGTTTTTAAAAGAAACAAGCTTACCTGAACTCATAATTTCTACCCCTGTTTCCCCAAAAATCATTTGAAGTATGTTAAAAAAAAGCTGTCTGTATGTGTTTAAAATATAATGCAAATGGTGTAGCGAAGTTCCAATTAGAAAGACAAAAATCTTGTGAATGCCAATCGAGGGCTGGAAATCTGCAGCTAGTGCCAAATGGACGCTCAAACGATCTTACTTTTTAACATAACGACGAAATTAGGAGCTACGGACAACAGCATGATGCTAGACTGACTACCTGATCACGTAATCAATTAAGATGTTGATTTTAACATTCGGTTAGACAGTAAGATTAGATAAAATAAGATGATTTTAAATAAAAGTTAAAAATTAAATAAAATATTATTAAAATATTATTTTTTAATATTATTATTATTATAAATTTTTTAAAAAAATTAAATTATTTATTATATTTTTATATAAGAATTTAAAAAATTATAATAATAAGATAAGAAGAGATAAAATTATTTCTGTATTCAAAGATAGCTTAAGGCCAACACAAACACCGTTCATTATCATTATGTTGGTTCCACTACCTCGCTTTATATTAAAGATGCATTGTAACTACCATTAAAAGTCTTCAACCTAATTAGACGGCCCCACGAAACCAGCCAAATTGGATTCAAAATTTCAATAAATTCTCGAACCAACTTGCATATGCATCCGCGGTACAATATATTAAAACTTTATTTCTTCAATTTGTTGTGTGTGGAAAAGTTTCAAAATTGATGCGTAGTTAGATTTATAATCTAAATTTTTCATGTATTGATAAATCACAGTTGTAATTTCGAATCATTAATAAAATGAATCTATTTCCATAAAAAAATATATATATATCACACACTCTTCAACTATTTATATACATCACTTGTTCAGCAAATCATATATATATATATATATATTTTAGATATTAAGATAGATGAAACTTCACGCTTGCGTACTGGTATAATTTTGATGGTCAAATTTTAACAAAGGATTTGTTAATTTTTAGTGAATTAAACAAATCAATGAATAGTGATAATTGGAATATCTCCCTTAAACATGAAAATATCTTAAAATTATTAAAATCTCCAAAAGTTCACGTAATTTCGTTCTCAAGTATCACTGAAATATAAAATATTTTTTTAATTTTAAATTTTTAAAATTTTCATTTAATCATTATCTAATAATTATTTAAACACAAAAATCAATACAACTTTTACAAACTTGAAAATAAAAATAATGTTAAAAATATATATTTAAACAGTTTTTTAACTTGATATGTTTATTTTCACAAATTCCAATATAATATTTATTTTAAAATATATTTTTATTAAATTTCTTATATCTCAGATTTCAAAATTCAATAAAATATCTTCATTCAAACTATTTTATGACTAATATTCACAAAATTTTGAAATGTTCCAAACATCCAAACAGACCCTAACGAGCATATCTCCACTGACGGAGGCGACGGCCGGCTGAGGCTCCCACTTTCCTCCCACCCAAAAATATTTAAACTACTTATTACTTCCTAAAAAAAATAACCTCCCCCAAACAAAGAGAATATCCTTAAAATAAAAACAGTCTCATATTTCTATAAGAATTATTCTCCCGAAATTTATCTCTCTCTTATTCCTAAAAGTTGTTTTAAAAAATGATTTATTCTACAAAGTTCAAAATAACTCCCTAACTCTAATATATCTAGAAAAGTTTCGAGTTTCTCCAAAAACATCAAATAAGAATATACATAGAGAATCTTTTCTATAAAATCTTAAATATCCCTCAACTCAAATCTTGACTAGAAAAGTTTCAAAAAGTTAAAAGATATATTTAATCAAACTAGCAATAAACGATTTATCACTACTATCAACTATATATAGGGATTTTCTGTTTAAAAGGGAAATTTATGCTTTATAATTCAAAAATCTATTACAAGTATAAGTTGATGAAGATGTTGATAATCATCTCATCTAATTATTATAATTTTTTTAAATTTTTACACAAAATAAAATAAATAATTCACTCTTTTCAAATCTTGAAATAAAATAATATTAAAAAAATATATTCTAATAATATTTTATTAAACTTTTAATTTTNCATCGACCCCTTGGGTCCCCCTTAGGTAATTGTCGAGTCTGTCGACTCGTTCCTGAAGGCTTTTTCCTGGAGGTAACCTGTTGACTGCAGTTATGGTGCGAGTGTAAACATTGTGTTGGTGTTTGTGGGAGAAAACGTTGTGTTGGTATTGTTGTCTAGGGGAGGGAGGTCAAGCAGTCTAAAGGCTGGACCCTCTGTGAGGGAGGTCAGGTAGTCGAATGGCTGGACCTGTGTAATGACCCGACCCAATAATTCTAAGGTCAAGATATTTATAATTTTTATTGGGCCTAAATTATATTTAATGGGCTGTATTGGATAAGCCCACGAGCGATAAATTATTGAGGTTGATTATGAGTTTTAATTAGGCTCAATAACTAAGTTAAATCTCATTTAATTTATTGAACGAGTTAGATTCCTTTTTAAAATTTAAAAATTGGCCATTAGAGATTTATTTCAATAAATCATTATTGATTGAAGTCTACACAGTCTCAGTCACTACCAATCCTACATTGAATGAACTACTAGATTATGTTTTTAAATTAAAACTTTATTCTTGAATGATGGTGACCGAGTCCAACTTGAACTCAAACTCAAATTTGTCAGCATCCTATTCCAACAAGGATATAACTCTACAAGTCATCTTCATGTTAAAACTCTTTAACCGAGTTCAACTCAAACTGGTTGTCACACTCTCTCAAATCTTTCTATAAATATCTCTCCTTAATGTGTTATTTGAAAAAATAAAAAATAAAAATCACAAACCTCTCAGTTCAGCACCATGATCGATTTTGTGTCGGAAGTTTTAGGAAACAACACTACAAAACGTCATTGTTTTGAAGCTAGTGTTTACGTACCACGCATGTCATGATATTTGCAAGTACATCATTTATCATATTTCATTTCATATTTATAGTTATGTATGCATTATGCATCTCATGCATCTCACGTAGTAAGTCCCACATTGCTTAAGGATAATTATTGGATTGCCTTGACCTCCTATATAAAGGTTGGCTTAGGAGGTCAAGATAATTCAAAATCTAACTCTAATGAGTTTATGTTCTTTTTATATTTATAAATTTATTTTATTATTTAAATTATATTATAATTTGGGTCTAAAAAAAAATTTTTGGATCAATTTTCTTTTTTTAAACATAATGTATTGGCCTAGCAGGGGGTGGGGCGGATGGGGGTTTTTCCCCTACCCCCCATGCACACGATTGTATGGCTGAAAAACTTTCTTCCCTGGTGCTAGAAGCTGAGGGCATGTGCTTTGTGCACTTTGTGCACATTTACATTGCCCTTGACCACATGGGGATGAAAGGTTTACTCGTCTAATTTTTTGCAACAATGTTGTCAATAAAATAAAAGTAGAAAATTTGGGAATACTTATCTCAAAAAAATTGATCTGCTCAGTTTGAGTTGATTTTGCAAGCCAGAAAATCATCATTCTCACACTTCCAATGTAGAAAATTATTCGGATTCCATAGACGACACCAAATGTTGATGTCGAAAAATAGCACAACAGGCCGGTACAGGAGAAAGATTCATTCCTAGTCCCCAATGGATATACAAGCCTCAATCAGCACGGTTTGGAACCCCCAGCGGTAGTTTGGTGTGGCTATACGGCATTAGTACGTACATCTATAGTAGTGAATTGAGATAAATGCAGGGAAAATTAGGAGATGGAGACACACCTTGCTTTATGTCCCCTCATTCCCTCTCTTTATCTCACATCCAAGCTTCCTTTGACACGCCTAATTTTCCCCTGTCGTTGTCCCCTGTCGTTGTCCTCTTCTCTTTTCCCTTTTGATGAGATCCATCTTTTTGATCAAACACATTTTTATGAGATCCCTTTTATCCCCTTCGAATCCATTTTTTCATTTTTAATATAGTTTTAATTGTTGAAATGCTATTTTTAATTTTGATGGTTTTTAATTTGTATTCATTTTTAATAAGAAATTATTTTTACTTTTATGTCTTTTGATCTTTATATCAAGGATGTATGAGATAAATTGGGTTGCGGTTTGAGGATTTTTTTTTTATTATTTTCCCTTAATTTATGTTTTGTTTTTGCACTTGGTCGTCCTTTCTAAGTTTAGGCTTCTTATGCAAAATGCTTTATTCTGATAGAAAAATACAATTTTCACATTTCAACTAACAATGTCCTACATCACAAACTACAAACATCGACACATTACAATCTCTAACTTCTAAAACCTAGCAAATAGTATCATTGTCCAATTTTGGTCAATAGTATTGATGTGATGAAATAGGTGGTATGGCACAATCTTAATAATCAAATTTCGTTGGAGGGTGTATCTTTGGTATTTTAATGGTACAATACATTCTTTTTTATATGTTGAGATGACAAATGTAAGGTAAATTTGGTCACACACCCTTTGTGTTATACCTGACTTTGGGATTGGTTCTTTGTGATGTTCTTTTAGAAATAACACCTTGTGGTTTCAATTAATTACAGATAGGTTCATCCATCAACTTTTTCGTTCATCAACATTAACGACAAACATGCGGCCCAATCACAAACTGCCTCGTGACCTTCAGAATCTTTTAACAAAATGTCAAAAGTTTTTAAAAAAATTAATTTTTATAATAAGAAACCTTATTATAAAAAAATCAAAATAGCAAGAGGACAATAGTTGGTGTCACCCCAGCGAGCACCATGGGAAGCAAAGTCCTTGTCACCTTGGTGATCACTGTGAAGGAGCATAAAGCTAGCCACCCAAACGAACACCATGGAAAGCAAAAGTATTTGCCACTTAAGTATTGTGGGAGGCAAAATGCTTGTCACCACGACGAGCACCTTAGATGAAGCATAGTGCTCGTCACCCCGACAAATTGATTCGGTCGATATGGATACATGATGGTGCTTTGGTCCATCCCTAGGTCGATCTAGACAAACGGAGGTAGTGTGGTCTATCCCAGTGGATTTGGACACACAACAGTGCCGTGGTCTATCTGTTGATCATTTTGGATTAATGTTGATGTTGTGGTCGATAAATTGGTTGATCTAGAAGCGTGGTGGCACTGTTTTGTTGTTGCAATTGGTCTATGGTGCTAACTCTTGTAGTGTTGTGGGTCACTAATTCTCGTGCCCATGACACCACTGTAGGTTTGGTCTTGATGATGCTCAAATTGATGTGATCTTGATTTTTCAAATGAAGATGAAATTTTGTTATGTTCTATAATTGACTGAGATTTGAGATGGAGATTTGGAGTTGTAGTTGTGGAGATTTCTAGTTGGATTTCAATTTGCTGGTTTAATCTTGATTGGGGTAATTTTGTTTAACTTGATCTATTGAAAGAGTATTTTAGTCCATTCAGAAATGTAGCAGAGACATTTGAGCATGATCCGTAAACTGTAGCAAGGGTATTTCAATCTAAAATGGGATCTAAGGGAGGCATTTTGGCCTGAGTTATTACAAAAATTCCTATGCCTTATAAAATCTAAAACTCAGTCTTTGATTAGAGATGGATGATGCGGTGTAAGTTTTGTTTAGTTTTGATAGGTAGGGGTGTAAAGTTTAATAAAAAAATTGGACCAGACCGAGACCCATTCCCTTAGTTCTAAAACCGACTGGTATCGGTCCAGTTTCGATTCTATATTTTTTAGGACTAGACTGGTTCGCTATTTTATATATTTTAAATTAATTTTGTTAATATTATATATAATATATAATAATATAAATTATAATTATATATAAGATAATTTTATTATAATTTATAACATAAAATTTTAATCTTAAACATAAAAATTTATTTGATCATATGCTTTAAATATAAAATAGATGTATTAATAACATTTTATGACTTAACAAATTTGTATTTTATTATAAATGGAAAACTGGACAAAATCAGATCGGAACTGGTAAAACTGGAAGTATTGGTTTAGGAAGTTAACTGGTGCGAAATCGATTTTTAAAAATGTAAAATCAATACATACTGATTAGGTCTTAAATTTTGTCTAAAATAAGATCGGACCTACCGGTTACACCCCTATAATGATGGTTACCAAGGAATTTTTAAAAGAAACAAGCTTACCTGAACTCATAATTTCTACCCCTGTTTCCCCAAAAATCATTCGAAGTATGTTAAAAAAAAGCTGTCTGTATGTGTTTAAAATATAATGCAAATGGTGTAGCGAAGTTCCAATTAGAAAGACAAAAATCTTGTGAATGCCAATCGAGGGCTGGAAATCTGCAGCTAGTGCCAAATGGACGCTCAAACGATCTTACTTTTTAACATAACGACGAAATTAGGAGCTACGGACAACAGTATGATGCTAGACTGACTACCTGATCACGTAATCAATTAAGATGTTGATTTTAACATTCGGTTAGACAGTAAGATTAGATAAAATAAGATGATTTTAAATAAAAGTTAAAAATTAAATAAAATATTATTAAAATATTATTTTTTAATATTATTATTATTATAATAAAATTTTAAAAAAAAATAAATTATTTATTATATTTTTATATAAGAATTTTAAAAAATTATAATAATAAGATAAGAAGAGATAAAATTATTTCTTATTCAAAGATAGCTTAAGGCCAACACAAACACCGTTCATTATCATTATGTTGGTTCCACTACCTCGCTTTATATTAAAGATGCATTGTAACTACCATTAAAAGTCTTCAACCTAATTAGACGGCCCCACGAAACAAATCAATGAATAGTGATAATTGGAATATCTCCCTTAAACATGAAAATATCTTAAAATTATTAAAATTTCCAAAAGTTCACGTAATTTCGTTCTCAAGTATCACTGAAATATAAAATATTTTTTTAATTTTAAATTTTTAAAATTTTCATTTAATCATTATCTAATAATTATTTAAACATAAAAATCAATACAATTTTTACAAACTTGAAAATAAAAATAATGTTAAAAATATATATTTAAACAATTTTTTAACTTGATATGTTTATTTTCACAAATTCCAATATAATACTTATTTTAAAAAATATTTTTATTAAACTTCTTATATCTCAGTTTTTAAAATTCAATAAAATATCTTCATTCAAACCATTTTATGACTAATATTCACAAAATTTTGAGATGTTCCAAACATCCAAACAGACCCTAACGAGCATATCTCCACTGACGGAGGCAACGGCCGGCTGAGGCTCCCACTTTCCTCCCACCCAAAAATATTTAAACTACTTATTACTTCCTAAAAAAAATAACCTTCCCCAAACAAAGAGAATATCCTTAAAATAAAAACAGTCTCATATTTCTATAAGAATTATTCTCCCGAAATTTATCTCTCTCTTATTCCTAAAAGTTGTTTTAAAAAATGATTTATTCTACAAAGTTCAAAATAACTCCCTAACTCTAATATATCTAGAAAAGTTTCGAGTTTCTCCAAAAACATCAAATAAGAATATACATAGAGAATCTTTTCTATAAAATCTTAAATATCCCTCAACTCAAATCTTGACTAGAAAAGTTTCAAAAGGTTAAAAGATATATTTAATCAAACTAGCAATAAACGATTTATCACTACTATCAACTATATATACGGATTTTCTGTTTAAAAGGGAAATTTATGCTTTATAATTCAAAAATCTATTACAAGTATAAGTTGATGAAGATGCTGATAATCATCTCATCTAATTATTACAATTTTTTTAAAATTTTTACACAAAATAAAATAAATAATTCACTCTTTTCAAATCTTGAAATAAAATAATATTAAAAAAATATATTCTAATAATATTTTATTAAACTTTTAATTTTTATCTTAACTTTGCAAAAATAAACCAAACCTAAATCAAAACATGACAAAAAGGAAAAAAAAAAAAAAAAAACTTAATTTGTAATTAGCAAAATCTTGAACGCGTTTAAAAAGATATTAAAATAGTCAAATCCAACAAAGCTTAACCTTTATTTTTTCCGTTTTTTTTTTTTNTCTTGACTAGAAAAGTTTCAAAAGGTTAAAAGATATATTTAATCAAACTAGCAATAAACGATTTATCACTACTATCAACTATATATACGGATTTTCTGTTTAAAAGGGAAATTTATGCTTTATAATTCAAAAATCTATTACAAGTATAAGTTGATGAAGATGCTGATAATCATCTCATCTAATTATTACAATTTTTTTAAAATTTTTACACAAAATAAAATAAATAATTCACTCTTTTCAAATCTTGAAATAAAATAATATTAAAAAAATATATTCTAATAATATTTTATTAAACTTTTAATTTTTATCTTAACTTTGCAAAAATAAACCAAACCTAAATCAAAACATGACAAAAAGGAAAAAAAAAAAAAAAAAACTTAATTTGTAATTAGCAAAATCTTGAACGCGTTTAAAAAGATATTAAAATAGTCAAATCCAACAAAGCTTAACCTTTATTTTTTCCGTTTTTTTTTTTTCCCCCACCTAATAGTAATAGTTCATAATTTCCATCGTCGCTTAACGCGCTTTGCTGTGTCTTTGATGTTAACCTCTCCCAATGGGACGCGTTGAAGTGGCTCGAATCGCACATTGAAGTCGATCCAGACCAAATCCACCCTGACAACACCTTCCACGCTGCAGACACACGCGTACTCGTAAATACTAGTTTCTCTTCTCAAGTGATTGTAGATAGATATTGTCTTGCGATGTATAAATTCTGCACGCTATTTTTATTTTTAAAAATGAAGGTAATAATTAAAAAAATATTATTTTATATGATTCTTTAGATTTATTCATTATTTTTTTAAGACTCTAAATATTATATT
>QEOT01002360.1:248066-280468 GCA_003123785.1 Pterocarya stenoptera | reverse complement strand
AAATATAATAATATATATTTTTTCAAATTCCAAAAGAATCTTTCCAAATTCCCACACCAAAATATAATAAACAATTTAACCTTTTCAAATCCCAAAAGAATTTTTCCAAATTCTCACACAAAAAATAATAAACAATCTACTTTTTCAAATATTAAAATAATAATAATATTAAAAAATAATATTCATAAAATATCTTATTCTATTAGTCACAAATCATTTCAGCTCATCTCAACTCTCCAACCAATCCAAACCGCCCCTAAGAGTCACTTACACCCATTTGTGCATGATGGAAAGTGGGGTTGTGTGGCAAAATACTTAAAGGAAAATGGTTGGGTATGTGGCTTCCTTCTCGCAAAAACTTTGGCATCGTAATTACTCATTGAGGATTCTATGTCATCCAATAAATGTCCTAACAAAACCCACTCAAACCGAATTGCTAGAACCCTATTAGTTTAGAGGGGGCGGCAAGTGCATGTTTGGGGGGGGTTTCCTGAAGCAGCTTATAAATGCGTTGTAGTTTCCCACACATGAGCTCTCCATTAAATGTAAGATAGTTCCCCAGCAGCTCCATTAATGACTCTTTATAAGTACTATACAATTTACCGCACACTCCATTGATGATAACTCTTTAAAATCTCTTATCATTTCTTAAATACTGTGCAATAATTGATGGAGTACCATTATTCTAAGTATCTTGGAACATCCGATAAAATTGGCCAACTTAGTAGGTTACCTTAGATTTCATAAGCCTTTCCTTACGCACTATTCAAGTCCAAAATTAATAAACATAATTACTAAGTTCTCGCTTTGGCTTGGGAAGTCACATCAACTTCAAGTGCTCAAGCATTTTCTAAGATTGACCTTAGATTTGGGTATCATCAATTGAATATCAAAGAAGATGAAGTGCCCAAGATGGCTTTTAGAACCAGATGTGGTCATTATGAATTTCTAGTCGTGCATTTTAGCTTGACTAATACCCTAGGTGTATTGAATCGGGTATTTCATGACTTCTTGGATAAGTTTGTTGTTGTTATTATCAATGACATTGATATACTCCAAGAGCAGAAATGAGCACGAAGAACATTTGAGACAGGTACTTAGGGCACTCAAGGATAGAAGTTGTTTGCTAAGTTGAAAAAGTGTGAATTCTGATTAGAGTTAATTGCATTTTTGGGATATGTAGTTTCACTTAGTAGAGCCTGAAAAAGTTTAAGTGGTTAATTGGTCATGATCGATGAATGTGCATGAGATTAGAAATTTCTTGGGATTGTGAGGATATTATCATTGACTCATTTAGGGTTTCTCTAAAATAACAGCTCCCCTCACTGCCCTCACTAGGAAGAATAATAAGTTTGAGTGGGTTGCAAAACGTGAGGAAAGTTTCTAGGAGTTCAAACAAAGATTGGTGACTATAACACCCGCTCTTGTGGTGAGACTTTAAGAAATAGTTTCAAAAAATGAGACGAAAATTATTGAAATTTTTAAAACTTTTCATTTCCTCCCCAAGATATAAAATATTCTATAGTTAAAATTTAAAACCTGCTTATAAATTAAAATAGAGTTGCGGTAGTATTCATTAAATTAAAATACAAAGTCTTTTTACAAAATATGCTTTCATATATTACATAAAATGTGCCCAGGTTTCAGTCATATTTTTCTTGGGGCATGTCTGTCCTGGGAGGGGAACAAGTATTTCATAGCCTCGATCATAAACATCATTATTTCATTTCATGGAACATAAAAACAATAGTACTATATATAACATCAATTTCACGTGCATACAATTATTCTTGAGGTACGTAAAAATGGGCTGCCAAAGAAGATCATTACATACATATATCTTAAAACATTAATACTTTAGTATACTTTGATAAATCATCATTTCATTTTCCTTCATTGCATAAAAAGAATATTTTCTTATAAACGGATTTCAGTTTCATTTTCATATCATTTAGAAAATTCTAGAAATGTATGAATATAATTTTTACCTAGACTCCATGCCATTTCAATTTCATGTAATCCAGTGATATGCAAGTCAGATGGCAACCTACATGCATTCATAACTTAACATCATTTCCTTTTCAAGTGCATATGTAACTTAAACTTAGAACGTGCATAAACTACACTTGACTTAGACTTCCTTCATTTGGACCCATTCAAATATCCAATTCATCCTCCATACATCCATTTACTACACTTTTCTAAGTCTCAAAGCTATAGCTTGTGACCCATTAAAGTCACACTTAAAACAAATGACATTCAACTCCATGTTCTTATACTTTAAAGTGAACCTCTACGATTGACTTTAAAGGACATACTACCACCTTCATCATTCTTTCTCTACCATCATTTCAATTTTATAACTTTAACCAAGTTACACAACTCATTCTTAACCAATACATGCATCACTTCCTCCATTCATATGTCAAAGAACCCAATACTTTATCATGACACAAACAAAGACTTCAATCATTTTCACAATATAATAAAAGAACAAGCATAATATACAACTTTAAGCCAACTTTGATACTTAAATATTATACATCCAACTGTAAGATAGATTATATATTACATATGGTAAATCTGTCCGATTTACAACTAACTTACATATGTACCCTACCCTTTTATCCCTTAAGTTCAACATACTCCATCAAAGAAAAACTTATTTTATAGGCTTCATACAGACCAACACTATCCCAACTAACATATCACTTCACACAACATGTCTAAACTACATAGCTTATCCCGACACTTCACACGACATACAACCACATCACAACTATACAATAATCCCATCACTTCACAATATATTGCCATATCCCAAACTGAACAACAATTTCTATCACTTCACAAGACATAGAACCACATCAACACTACAATCACTTCACAACATAAACCCATATCACAAACTACATCATTCCCTATTCACAACATAGAGCACATTTCATAATTCACAATTATCAACAACAGAGCACATTTCACAATACCATTTCAGTTTCACAAACATAAATAATCCAAAGGTAAAGGGATATGAGCATATACTAAAATTAGAGCTAAAAGTTGCTACCTGCCGCTTGAAACCGTACCAAAATGGAGGCTTGTTGGTGGTGGTCTGAGGGAGGTTCAAGGCTATGTTACTCGAGATAGTTGGGTCTACTAGTGGTAGCAGGGGCTGTCTCATGGACTAGAGGTGTTGTCATGGCCTGAGGTGGAATTGTCATGGCTTGGTAACGGTTGATGATGTGGGGGCTTCTGATGGGCGGTGCTGCCATGACTAAGGCATGAGCTGTGGGGACTGGACTACCATGGGGGAGGTTTGTGGTGGAGCTTGGTTAAGGAGCAAGGAAACTAGCTCTAATTCGGCTAGGGGAAACAAGGGTAGTTGTGGCTTGCATCTGCTACTCACAGTGTCCTAAGCTAGGGCTGGGTCATGAGGGAAGAAAGCCTACGTGGCTTGGTATGGTAGAGTCACCACTATAACACGAAGGCGTGTGCATTGCTGAAGTGAGAGAGAGGAAGAGAGAAACAAAGAGTGAGATACGGGAAGGGGGAAGCTAGGAGTGGCACTGGAAATCGCAAATGCTATGGCATTGAGATGAGAGAAACAAAGGGAGATAGAGGCGTACGGGGCTGGGTGTGGGTTTCCTGGCGGTTGGTGGTTGAGTTTTCATCTTCACTGCTGTCATGAGTAGTGTGGACAGCGACAGCGGAGTCCTAACAGAGTGGAGATATATATATATATATATATAGAGAGAGAGAGAGAATGACAGAAGGGCTAGGTTGACGGTGCGTGTGCCTTGCGGTGGCACTGCCAGCTAAGAATGAGAGAGAAGTTGAGAAAGGGGGATGGAGACGACGCTAGAGGTGGAGAGGGAAAGAAATGAAAAGAAAATGAGAAAGATAGGGGAGGTGAATTAGGGTTTGGGCAAAAGCAATCCTAGCCCTACAACTTAGGGTTTCTAACTTTAATCTAACGAAGTAGATAAACTCAAGGGCAATAAAACAAGATTAATAGAAAATAAAGAGTAGGAAATAAATTATAGGGAAGTACACTAAATTTCAAAACCAAACCTTTTTTTTTTTGTCTAAAAATAATATTCTTGATCACAAAATAAAATGATGCGTTTTAATAAGTATTTCTAAGAGAAATAAATCTATCTAAATAACTATAGTTTTTAACATAAAATAAAATGATGAATATTAAATAATATTCCTAAAGAAATAAAATCATTTAAATAAATGATTTTCTAAAACTATATTATTTTTGGGGCTCCAAAATTAAATAGGTTTACTTAAAAAGTTAGTTTGGTTCAATAACACTAAAAATATCCCCATTAACAAAATTTTTGACCTTTAAAAATATTCGGACAATTTTTTATACTTGGCTTATTTAAAAATCAACCACTAGATTTAAAATAAATATTTAATATTTAAAACGTTTAGTTGAGGCTTGTGACCAATCTGAGAGGAAAATGAGCGGTTGGTCTCAGTGACAGCTCTAGTTTTGACAGTTCCCACTAATAGGGAAGGATTTATGGTTTACAGTGACGCATCAAAGTTGGGTTTGGCTTGTGTCTTAATCTAGCATGGGAAGGTTATAGTATATGCTTCCCAAAAACTGAAGGCATGTGAACAAAACTACCCCATGCATAATTTGGAGTTAGCAACAGTCGTATTTGTACTTAAGATTTGAAGACATTATTTATACAGAAAAAAGTGAGAAATTTACATCGACCACAAGAGTTTGAACTATTTCTTTACCCAAAACGATCTAAATATGAGGTAGAGAAAATGGTTTGAGATTAACAAGGATTATAATTGTACCATCAACTATCACCCTGACAAAACCAATGTAGTAGCAGATCCACCAAGTCGGAAATCAACTAGGCAGTAGTTGCAATTCTCATTACTCAACATCATTTATTGATGGGTCTGGAAAGAGTAGGAATTGAAGTTGTCACTGGTGATCAATAGGCTTTCATAGCCAGCTTGATGGTTCAACCAACTTTGATAGAGAGGATAAAAGCTACCCAAAAAGAGGACTCGAGGATAGTGAGACTTATAGAAGAAGTCTACAAAGGAGATCAACCTGAGTTCAATATTTTTGATGATGGGCTATTGAGGCTCAGAGGTTGATTATGTGTGCCCGATAATGATGAGATAGCAAGGATAATTCTCGAGGAAGTACATCGTTCTCTTTACATGGTCCACCTAGGGAGTACCAAGATGTATTGGGATTTGAGAGAATCCTTTTGGTGGAATGGTATGAAAAGGAAAATTGCCAAATTTGTAGAAGTGTGCCTAACATGTCAACTAGTGAAGGTAGAACATCAAAGACTAGTAGGGTTGTTGCAACCACCTCATATTCCATAATGGAAGTGAGAGCATATCTCTATTGACTTTGTGATAGGTCTACCACGGACACTAAGGGCTCGTTTGGTTGTTAGACTACACTCAGCTCAGCTGAGTTTGGTTCAGATTTAGACCTCTTCTGACATCCAAATACCCAACTCTCAAATCAATAAACTTATCTCAACTCAAAACCTTTTTACATGTGAGACCCATAACCTTTTTCAATTCAACACCTATTTACACGTAAGACCCACAACCTTTTTCAACTTCTTATAAATATATCTAAACTCATCTTAACATTCAAACACATTTAAACTCATCTTAAGTGAGCCCTACAAAACTCACTCCACCATCTCAACTCACTATTATTCATAAAGAATTCAACTCAGCTCAACATCCAAACGCAGCCTAAATGAGTACGATGCAATATGTGTGATTGTGTACCGTTTGATGAAGACTGCTCGTTTCTTGACTATGAAAGTTTCGTATAAGATGGAAAAACTAGCTGAGTTGTATGTGTAGGAGATAGTAAGATTACATGGGATGCTGGTATCCATTGTATCAGATAGAGCTCCTTGTTTCATTTCAAAGTTTTTGAAAAGCCTATAGGAGGCCATGGAAACCAATTTGAGTTTCAACACTACCTTTCACCCTTAGAAGGATGGGTAGTTAGAGAGAACTATCCAAATTTTGGAAGACGTGTTAAGGGTGTGTGTAATGGATTTCAAGGGGACTTGGATGCAGTACTTACCTTTGGTTGAGTTTGTTTATAATAATAGCTATCAAGCAAGTATTGAAATGGTACCCTATGAAGCACTGCATTGTAGGAGGTGTAGATCTCCCTGTAGTGGGACGAGGTGTGAAAGAAAAATATTAGGGCCATAAATCATTCGAAAAACAACAGAGAAGGTAGAGATCATTCAGGCTAGAATAAAGGCAGCTTAAAGTTGACAAAAAGAGCTATGCAAATAATCATCGTCGCCAATTAGAGTTTGAAGTTGGGGACAAAATGTTTATGAGGACTGCACCGATGAAAAGAGTTATGAGATTTATAAAAAGGGAAAAGTTGAACTCTAGGTATATCAGGCTCTTTGAGATATTTGATCAGATTGGCCCAGTGGCTTATAGGGTGGCCCTACCATCGGCACTCTCGGGAATGCACAACATATTTCATGTGTCCATGTTGATGAAGTACATCTCTGAACCCACCCACATTATTGAATATGAGCCGCTTTAGATTTAGGAAAATCTGACCAATGCTAAAGAACCAATGCGGATTTTGGAGGGGAAAGAACAAGTGCTACGAGCTCGAACTACTATTTCTTTAGTCAAAGTTTTGTGGAATAACCATGCTATTAGATAAGCTTCGTGGGAGTTTGAGAAAGATATGCGAGTCAAGTACATACACATGTTTGAGAGGAATCTTGACAACTCATACCAAATTCCAAGGATGAAATTTTTATAAGAGGAGGATGTAACACCGTAGCCTAGGCCCACGAAGAAGCCAACCTACCTGAATAAACGGTGTCATTTTGGTAAGTTAATCTCCCCTTTTAGTTATTCCCCTCCTCCCCATTTCACTTTCACGCCACTTCAACTTTTCACTCAGTAAATTCTCTCTTGCAATTTACTCCCTCTCTTCTCCCCATTGTGCATCACCGTTGTTAAGGCACGTTCGTCGGTTTCCCCTCTTCATGCTAGTATTTTCAGTGGAAGCGTTAATAAATGCACACCTTTCTTTGTCTGTCACTTGGGACTCTTCCAAAGCCATAATTTAAACACTATTAAAGTACCCACATTCCTAATATTATATATATATATAACAATTTGAGAAATGATATTTGTAGTCGTGGAATGTGCAAGCGATGTGTAATCACTTTGAAAAAAAATGAGTAAAAAGGAGACCCACATGATAAAAAAAAACTAATTTTTTAATAGTGAGCCACACTCTTTTTCAAGAAGGTTATGCGGCACTTGCACATTCCACTAGTGTATATAGCATTATTCTATCACATGATATAGAGTTTTAATTACATCAAAAATAAAAATAAAAATAAAATAAAAAAGTTCATCGCTTGTAGCAATCGGATTTGGTCCTAAATCTTAATATCTTGTAGCAGTACTTATAGATCAGGATTTGTCCCGAATGATCGATCAGTTTCTTCATATAAAAGCACGCATATGATCTTGGTTCTAGTCTTGTCTAACGGTACATTCAGGTCGTTCTTAGTTTGAGCTTGGAGTTAGATTTTGATCAGAGACGATCACTGATTATGGCTGAGTTTGGAGTTATATTGGGTTTGCTCCGTTTGCTTGATTGGAATTGAAACAGATTCTGTATGTATGTGTGATTCCCAAGGAACATGGTCATGAAACTTGAATCTTAGAAATCGAATTGATCACATTGGAATTTATAATATTAAATGTAATATTTGTGTATCTTAGGGGATTTAACATCAGTTACATGATTTCTTTATTATCCATATCAATTCATATATATGTGGCTCTGTATGGATTAGATCAAACAATCTTCTGATATATAATTTTCTCTACTGACTCTAGAATATTGGCCCAACTCTAGCTCCTCATGTTATATTAATTACTTAAAACTGGTTTTTAAAAAACAAGGATCATGAAGTAAATGAAGAATGGCATCAGTTGGGTACAGTGGCCTGGCACATGTGATGGCCTGGTGATAGATGGAACATTTTCTGGTGGAGATAAAAGAAAAAAGAATAAAAATGGCGCCAGTAAGTTAATCGGTCATGATGACCAAACTACAATAATAGATGTGAAAGGCTAAAACTGGCCGCAAAATGGTTCGAAACACATCAAAAGCAAGTTCTCCAATATCCTTCAGTAAAAAAATGCAGTAAAGTCCAACAACTGGACTCTCTTATCGGCATTTGTCATTTGGAGGCTAAAGACACCACATTTTTTGCACAGCAGTTTCCAAAGGAAACCGTCAAGCCAGGTTCCAGCAAAATAGAGGTTTAATTTTGGAGGCACACATTTAGATCAAATATGTTTATGAACAGAAAAAAGAAGGATTTGAGTTTCCAAGCAGATTTGGTTCAAAATCCCCTTGCGCCCTCAAATCAGGCCCATGTTTGAGTCTCAACTCAATGTTAGATATGTCATTCGAGTAGAGCTTCACCACCAAGCTGAGAAATATTTTGTTCTCCTGCTCGTGTTTATAAGAATGTTAGGGGGTTGTTTTCTTCGAGTAAAAATCATTATCAGGTCTTATTATGTATGAAAAGCCCTTAACTTCCGTATTATTATTATTATTTGTTTTTTAAGAATTGAGTCATAGTTCGAGACAGGGATGTTACTTTTGATGGCAAAACAAAGGCAGGTCATGGAGACTAGGAAATTAGCATATTTAATTAAAGATATATTTTCTGTTAAACCTCCATTTTCTTTTGAGACTTGAAATATGTTTTTGGTTGTGAATAGTACTGACTACAACCAGCCATCTTGTAGCTTTAATTAAAGTACTTACACATGCTGCATTGCCCGACTAGCAGCATTAATGTAGAGCTAGACAAACCAATTATACTCACATTGCAAGAACAAACTAACACAACACATGGCACTAGCCAATTATAAGAATAATGCAAACCAATTGCGCATATGGTCTGGCATATAGCATGACTGTGAGAACAAGTGGATATAGCTGAGGGCTGCAAAACCAGATGGAGCTTTGGGTTGCTATTATAGCAGCAAACTAGCAGCATAAGACAGCAATGACATTAATTAAGAGCAACATGTAGCCGGCATCTAGAAAGGACATTAACAGCAATTGTAGCCAAAGAGCAAGGCTGGCCAATTTCCAAACAGGAAATCGTGGACGGCAAACCTAGCTGGTGGAGAGTTGGTTGCCACTTTAGCAGCAAAAACAGCAGCGCAATTGGACAACAGCAAAATAGCAGCAAGACAAAAGCAAACCAGCACAGCATAACAGCATCACAATTAGACAGCAAAACCAGTAGAGTTTAGACAGCTAGCGAATATATAGTGGCATCTTCATCAGGGACAAAGAAGTGTATGCAAGTATAAAGAGATCAAGCACAATTAGTAGCACGAACATTGTAATGATCACCATGCTGCATGTATCTTAAGATCTTCGGGACAACAAGAGGATACTACCAAGATATAGAATTGCTCGCGCGATCAATTAACTTGAAAGATTACATCCCCACCATATCAATGTTCTTGGGATGAACATTATACATAGCCTTCGATCAGAAACTTAAGTTCGACTTTATTGACTACTCTGACCTTGGGTTTCAGTGCTGTACCGCGTATTTCTCCACCCTGATCTATTACCTCCAAGCTCATCAGAAAATGACACATTACACAATTCATCACGTACAGGTTGCCTTGCCGCTAATTTACATATCCGCATCAACTTTCTTTAAATTTTGTAACTTCGATTTGTTTGTTTTTTACTTCATGGTCTACAATATGATTACTGTATACCTTTCAATCGATCGATATTCATGATGATGACGTATTTTGCATCTTATAAGTGCTGTTTACAAAATCTAGGACAACATCATTTCTTAATACATCCATCTTGAAATCATAAATATTCATACTGTGTCTAGAATGCAAGATTAAAATCAAGCATACTGATATGAAATCACTATTTATAAAACAAAGTGCCCCATGAGAGAAGTATTAAAACTGATCCGTAGTACTTTTTCATCATTATTGTCTCCCCCTTAGTGATCACATTACGACCTAAAAAGTCCCCACAAATGTGGTCACACTTGATCACTGTTGACTGGCAGCGTTCATTAAAATACCATGATACTATGATTTCTAGCTGCTGGTACTGGAAATATAAAAGATTTCAGCTGCTCTTGGTCATTCCTTAAAAAGCCGACAGCTTATAATTTAAATTGTGTAAGAGTATATATATAAACACGTACAATTAATTTGATACAATATTTCTCGTGTGACCTATTGATCAGCTAATTAGATTTTTTTTACTCATTTCTGTTGGTTAAAGAATGATTCCACTAAAACAAAAGATGAATTGTGGGGTTTAACTCTCTGCCTTTTTAATGGCTTACGAGAGATTGTATTTGTATATATAGAATTTGTTTACAAATAATTAAACTAGAATCTGTTTACAAGCTAGAATCTGTTACAATAGTTATCATCTCCTATAAATATGGGATTAAGATGAAGGTATCCGAACACTTGAGATGAAGTTCAACTTGGTGCTGTTCTCTTTTGAATTTGAATTGTCCTTATCCTTATCATCCACCACACATCAGCTTGCACTGCTTTGAGTTTTGGTAATTAGCTAAGATCTTAATTTAACTATTCCTGGCCAAGTCCTAATTAAGTAACTTTCAAATCTCTCACAAGCCATTTTTTCTTCTTCTTCTTCTTCTTCTTTTTCTTGTTCCTCTTCTTCTCTTCATCGATCGATTGTCTTCTTTTTCTTATACACCCTCATGATCTCTTGAGTAAGTTGGAACTATTCCGTTGATTCATGATGATGACAATCGAACAGGCAATTACGGGAAGACTAGGGGATCAAAATAAGGCTTGCCTTTCCCCATCAACAACTAGCAGAATTTTTATCACTTCGTATATGTTATTTTTACATATTTTCTCAAAAGAGATGAATAATTTCTGTATTCTTCTATGAAAACGGGTTACCAGCTTGTTTTCAGGTTTCTGGGAAATAACACGTACCACATTGAGTACTTGTCCACTCATCAGCGCTGTCCAATGAGTACATATTCCATTCGCGTGTATCCGATTAACAAGTAAATCTAAAGTTCTTATATCCCCATCTAAAGTAGCAGGCCACCTTCATATATAATTACTTTCTTATGTTTCTTGGATGCAATTTATAATTAGAAATAAATTGCTCGCTCTCCAAAGGCTACTACTTCTTTAAAGAAACGATTGACCATTCCTAGGCCTGCCCCAAAAAGATCCCTTGAATTGATCAGTTTTGACTCCAAATCTGGAGCTATTATAACTGGATTTTATTCTCCACATGGATCTTGGATCAACAAAAACATTGCTACGAGACCTAACCGGCCGGCAGGAAAAGTATATATAGTTCATGATGATTAGTTAAGACTAATGTTTCAAGACATTAGCTTAAAAAATTCTAATAATTATATAAACATACTGATCCACATTGGATAAAAAAGTAGGAAAAAAAAAAAGAAGAATTCCTTGAGAGATCTAATCAGCACATTAATTAAGTTAATTGTAGCATTAATTTGTTTTTCCTTCGATCCATATATATGTACAATAGTTGCAGCTGAGCTACGCTTCACGTGGAGTTCCATATACTTTAATAGAGTATATATGAGGTAGTACTGCACTTATATAAGTCCTGGATGTTGTCTAGCTAGAAGAAATATTTATAGAAATTCTGATAAATTAAGTATTACGAGTTCTTCACACCCTCTAGCTCGCATGTCCTTCAATCTTCATCCTCTTTCGGATCGAGCACTATAATGTCATATGTATAAATACTTCCTTTCACATTCATGAAAGACAGTCGGCATCATTCACATTTGCAACCTATTCAATTAGGTTGCCCTGAAAAGTTCCCAGAAGACATGTAATTAAGCATATTCCTTAACTAAAGTGCGTTAAGGAATCAAATGCAATTGTCCAAAGGCAAGACCCACGAGAATTTGTTGCATCAATGGCACCTCGCATAATCATTTTGAGTGGAGAATAACTAAAGTCATTTGACAGGAGGACAGGAGTTTTACAATATTTAAGTGATCTGCCGCAAACCTATATGCCTAGGAAAATGTTGATCTTGGCCTTTACCATATCTCTTAGCAGAGGACGGAGGCAATGCCTTTTCCCTAAGATTAATGAGTGTCTCCATATAATTCGAGTACCCCATGCAGATTTCCAATAAACCTGACTTATATGGTTACAAAGAACAAGAAGCTAATTCATAATTAGTAGTAGCTGCAGAACATTTTTCTAATTTTTACCTTTTGAAAGATTGAATTGTGTGCGTAATGGCATATCTAGAAGGAGTGGTGTGGGGGGGGGGGGGGNTAATTTAATTTCCCAAGATAAGCATATAATAAAACAGAAACCTTTTAATAGCCAGGGAAGTTGTTTCTCAAATATCAAATAGATCATAACTTGATCATGGTTATTAAATAAGCCATACCGCGTAGAACTTAAAATATTCTCACACAGATAAGGGTTATAGATATTATATCCGAAGAATATTTCAGCACGAGAAAAATGCCTCTGGACTTGATCTCTTTTAAGACTATTCAAAGATCTGTTGTTGATAATGAAATTTATTTTCTATCTACATATATATATATATATATATTTCAAAATATATCGGTTCTCACTTGTTATTTTTTACCTCTCAGTTATTGATAAGTTGGCTAGTAGTGCCTCCTCAACAGAAGCATGGAGGATGTTCAAAACTTGTAAAAGGCATCGAACCCAGCAGCTAGCAGTGTCTGCATGAGGCTGTTTCAACTTTCAACCACAAATAGTGTCTAAAAGTTGTATTCATCGTAGTTTTAGAGTCCGAGGAGATCACCATGTACAAAACCAAGGCTCCAATGGCTTAGCTAATTTCTATATAGAGTACTAGTTTGCTCAGATTTGGAAAAATGCAGGATAGTGTCGGACACATACGGTTAAGTGAACAAAAGTGTATCATTCATTCGAGTATGCTAGCTATATTAATGCCTCTTGATTTAAACACAACCCAAACCAGGTAATTGAGAAAGAATTCCAAATACCTTTCATCTCCGAAAGATCATTTGATGGACTGGATAATGCATGCATAATATATCATCCACTAGTTACCAAGCAGAATTTATTTATGTTCGAGAGAAGAGTACTTTTATCACTAGAAACTCGCCAAAAGACATGGTGTCCAGATGTTGAAGATTATTTTTATATTTTCAAGAGATATGGTTGTGAAGAGAGATTTTGAATTCAGTAGAAAACTAAAAGGAGCTCATTCCCAGAAGGAGTAGATAAGGAAAGTCAGGTTGAACATTAATGTAGCTTAATTCTGTTGGTTTGACACCAACTCGAAGTCCATCCAACTAGGAGAATCCTAGGGAGCCCTTGGAAAAACCCTTCTTGTTCTTTTACACTGTTTTATTTATTATTTTCTGAAAACAATGCAAAGAACACAATCCCATGTTCCCAAATCCTATAAGATGTACTTAATGAAACATTTTCACAAACTGATTATGAGGAAGAAAAAAAAGAAAATATATATATGTGTATGTATATATATATGGACGTAAAGAAGGTAAAATATTATAGTTGATCCTAAAAATAGAAAACCTAGTCCATATCAAAAAAAGGGGAAGACAGAGAGAAACCTAGCCGATCTGTTCCTAACAGTAAAGTTCAGTAACTGCCAGTTTCTAAACATGATGACACATGGTGATAGACAAATTTTGTTAGAAAGCTGAATCATCAAACCATTTCAAATTAATAAGTAAAAGAGAGTTCCACCATCACAGAAGACTATTTCCAGATATCAACGAGACCAAAATCCAACGAGGAAGTGGCACTAGAAGAAGAAGAAGAAGAAGAAAGCGTGGGTACAACATCGACAGAAAAGTAAGAAGAGAAGGAAAAAGAAAAAAGAAACTTAACCACGTTGATGACAGTCCATGAATTTCCTGACCTTTAACCAGAAGTCTCTCTTATCCAATGCAAAAAACCTCCAGAAAAGCTCTTAAATCCCATATCAAGGCCGAAAGATCGCATTATGCGAACACCCAGAACTCCATTGCCTTAAAACGGATTACGGCCGGATGAGTTCCCAGCCCACCCATCAACTGGGAGCTGAACATTTGATGGCATATTAAGCGGTAAATTCAAGAAAGGAAACCCCGCAGAAGGGTCCGGAAACGGATTGTTCCCCACACCTCCACCACCACCACCCGAACCCTGTGGAGCTGGCGGCTGTATTTGGAGCTGCTCCTCCTCATCCAGCGGCAACCTCTCGTACGCAACATTAGTAAACGACGCTGCGATGACTATGACTGGCCCTGCCGCGGTCAACTCCCCCACCACGCTTCCTCCCACTACCTGCCCCTGCCCACAGGCTAAGAATATGGTCAGGCTGGTTGCGCCAGGTGGAGCCGGCGGTGGAAGGAAAGATCCCGAGAGGGATAGAATCTCGAACCTCCCACGAAGCGTGACTATGGCTCCTGCCGCTGCCGGCTGCCTGAGGCTGACATTGGTTACAGTCCCGCTGCCACTTAGAATACAGATCCCGCGCTGTCGACGGCGCGCATAGGTGGCCACACACTCGAACACATCGCAGCCAGTCCCCACCTCAAGAATATGGGCTCTGAGCGTGTTCGCGCTCTCTCGGGTAATTATGACCGGTGGTTTAGGCTTGTTCTTTGACCCCGGAGGTCGGCCTCGGGGGCGCCGAGCCACGATATCCCCACTTCCAGCTATGTTTGCGGCCACCAGCTCGAGACCTTGATGGGGACCATCGTCCAGATGATCTCCGGAGTACTGTCCACCGCGGTTGTTGTCTTCCTCCGAATCAGGATGTTGCTGTTGTTGATGATGTTGCTGTTGTATTTGGAGGTTGAAGTCTGGCCTGTGAAGCTGGTGAACGTAGCGAGAAGAAGGACCTAAATCCAAACCAGCCATAGGCACATCAAAGGGAAACAAAAGGAAAACAGAAAACAAGGAAAATATTAAAAATAAGAGAATTAAAAAACAAATGAAACTGTTGTTTTTTTAGCTTTTGTTTATTTTAAGGGAAGTGCGAAAATATTAAGAAAAAGAGAGTGCAGAGAAAAGAAATAGAAAGAAAAGGAAGACGGAGGAAAAGAGATATATAGAGAGCTCCGGAACTCGAAGCCTAGATTTGAAAGGATTTTTTTAAAGAAAATTTAAAAAAGGAAGAAAACCAACGACAAGAGAAGAGCAAGATCGAGTGCAGAGAAAGAGAAGGCAGAGGAAGAAGGAAGATGAGAGAGCTATGGGGGGATGGTGAGGGGACAAAGACTCAAGACGCAGTCATTTCACACACACGAAAAGTTTAAATATGGTATTAGTTGGGAAATTTTTTAATATAGCTTTCTTGTATTGAGAGAGGAGAAGGATCCGATGCAACTCTGAGTCGCATTTATGGTGAGTGAGTTCAACGCTATGTACTCTAGCTGATGATCACAAGTAGCCAGGAAGATATATATTGTTGTGTATTGACAATGGCCTAGAGCTGCAAATAGAACACCAGTAGCTAGGTCATTCCCATGAAACTAATTAATTAAATCTGTTTGGATTGAGAGATGAAATAAAATGAGTTGAAATGATTTATTAATAGTAGTGGGAGTTGTAAGTTGAAATTTATGAATAATAGTGAAATGATCATCTCTCCGTCCAAATCGGCTATAAATTACTTATTCCATTTCTTTGTTAAAAATTACTGATTTTTGCTACTAAATTCAACTTCCTTTTTGGCTCTGATCTCCTACAAGGTGAAGAAAACATTTTTCTAAACAACATGAAACTTGAATCAAGGTTGCATGTGATCATGTCATGGATAAAGATTTGCAACAATACTATATATAAATAACAATGTTGTCTTTTGAAATAGCAAAAAAAAAAAAAAAAACAGTTACCTATGCAAAGTTTGACCCTCTTATAAAACTTCTCAGTGTTCTTATAAATTAAGAGAAGAAATTTACAAAGATTATTAATTTCAAGGTCATGATTGTTAAATGGGAAACTTTAACATAACATGTGTGTGAGATTGAAAACCTGGTTTTCTTTTTCCTTATTTTAAGCTCACTTNGGAGTTGTAAGTTGAAATTTATGAATAATAGTGAAATGATCATCTCTCCGTCCAAATCGGCTATAAATTACTTATTCCATTTCTTTGTTAAAAATTACTGATTTTTGCTACTAAATTCAACTTCCTTTTTGGTTCTGATCTCCTACAAGGTGAAGAAAACATTTTTCTAAACAACATGAAACTTGAATCAAGGTTGCATGTGATCATGTCATGGATAAAGATTTGCAACAATACTATATATAAATAACAATGTTGTCTTTTGAAATAGCAAAAAAAAAAAAAAACAGTTACCTATGCAAAGTTTGACCCTCTTATAAAACTTCTCAGTGTTCTTATAAATTAAGAGAAGAAATTTATAAAGATTATTAATTTCAAGGTCATGATTGTTAAATGGGAAACTTTAACATAACATGTGTGTGAGATTGAAAACCTGGTTTTCTTTTTCCTTATTTTAAGCTCACTTTTACATATTTTTAGACAACTTTTATGCTCATACTACTCTTCAAGTAGAAAAATATAAGACTTCTAACTTCAATATAAATATATATATGCACACACATGTGTGTGTGTTTTTTAGCTCTTTATAATATAATATGCCATAGTTTTCAAAATCATAAATGTTTTGATCATATATATAACAAAAGAAATTAATATGAATATATGTGCAATTAAGTACTTTTAAGTTCAAATCCAATTGATCATTATGTAAACAAAACAAATAAAATAAGAGGTGAAGTAAAGTGGCGCGTGGGAAGATAGTATGGTCCAATGACATGAACATCTGAGGAAATGAACCCTAGAATAAGGCCGGGAAGTGTGTGGGTGGGGTTAGAGGATGAACATTGCTTGTAGGTCATGGTGGGGTTTGGACTTTGGAGTTTCCTGGTGGGTTTAAAATGAACCATGGTTAAATGAGGGGGCCAAGTTGACCAGGTTAGGGTTAAGTTGAAACGTGAGGAGGGGACAAAGTCTCTTTTTTAAAAAAAAAAAAAAATACACAAACGAGGAAGGAATGGGCAAGTGGGAGATGTTGGCTGCGGCGGATGGGTCCCATCCAACGTTGTCTTCTTCACCCACCCTGGACGGCCTCATTCTTCATCTTTGAGCTGCTCGAAGCCTCCAACCTTTCGCTAATTGAATGGCTCTCTGCTGGGGTGTCTAATTGAATGGCTTTCACTAAACCTTGGTTTGGATACAGATGCTTTTATGATCTTTTCGTATTTTATTTCATCTCATTTTATCTTATTTCTTCTTAATATCTAAACATTATAAATACAAACATTTTTTAATTTCAAATTGTTAATTTTTTCATCTAATCTTTACCTAGCTAATTATTACAATATTCCCAAACTTTTAAACAACGCACAAAAAATAATTCAACATTTTTAAATATCAAAACAAAAATAATATTAAAAAATTATATTCTAACAATATTTTAACTATACAACATTTTTATTCAACTTTTTTTCTTTCATTTTCTAAAATCCTATAAAAAATCTTAACTCAAACAATTTTACTATTATTAAGAAATCATCTCACTACTATTCACATATCATCCTAAGTCAACTTATCTCAGCTCACTATCCAATTAAACCAGCCTAAGACATATGCTATGGTAGTATATGTACCCCCTACATTAAGTCCTATTTGGATTCAGAGATAAGATGAGATCATGAGTTGAGATGGTTTGTGAATAATAGTAAAATTTATAAATTGAATTTTGTGAATAATAGTGAATAATAGTGAGATGATCTCAACTTATCTCTCAATCTCTCAATCTCTCAAGTCATTTTGATATTGAATCCATTAAGTGGCGACCAAATACACTTTTGCAATTCCAAGCTATACCCAATTTGCAATATGTTTTTCTAATTATATTTTTAAATTACTAAAAAGCTGTATTTTAATTCAGTAGACCTTTATCTAGACTCGCTAGATCCTTGCTAGGTCCTCATGAGATGTTGCGTCTAGCCAAATTAAACTTCTAAAACTTTCTTAGACTTTTTGGGAAACTTTCCTGTGCTTCCTTATCGAATGTCTTTGTTGATTATTTCTTGTGAGAGAAAACTCTTTTCTAGACTATGTGCATCCTAACCAAATACCTCTCTCTCTCATACGAACAGATCACCCCCAACATGATCTTTTGATCATTTTGTTAATGGAATGTCAGAGTTTATATATATGTCATGTGCTAGAGTTTAGCACAACATACAAGTTTGCTCGTGGGAGAAACTATAGAAGAGGTGGAGCTTTGCAATTATTGCTTTGCATAGAACAAGTAAGTCATTGATCGTGAGATTGCAAGTGAAGTTCAAAATAAAAAGAAAAAATTAATTAATTCAAAGTGCTTAAAACTATTTGTAATAGTACTAACTTTTATATATAATAGTGGATCATCATGTATAGGTCTTTTATCAACAAAATATTCATGTGTTCATTAGTACTTTTAATTTTGTTATTTCTAGGTTGCTTAAAAAAAAAAAAAAAAAAGATTCCTATTCATCACCCTCACTAACGTGTTCAGAATTTGGTCCATTGAACTTTCAAACTGAAGTTAATTAAAGACAATGCATTGGTTACAATTAGCAATTTTATCATGAGGAGTGTGACATATATATTAGAATGCATGTAAATGGTACACATGATTTATCCAAATGTAAGCTTTGCTTAATTGTTTTTAATGTTTAATTAAATAGATTTTACCACTTTTTTGTTAATGCAATATACCCATAGGCTTTATGGATAAACCTTAGTCATTTTTGGCAGAGGAATACCTTGTTTACAAGACAATCCAAAAAATAAATAACCTTATTACCCATCCACGACAAAACAATAAACTTGAAAGTACCAAACCCCAAACTACTTATATTAACAAATACGCAAATAAAGTTATAAAGCCAATTTATCAGTACAAACCAAACCTCAAAAATAACACCATGCACCCCCAACTTCGCCAAATACACGACCAAATATTTTAATAATAAAAAATTTAAAACATCAATATTTTATTATATTACTAGCTGATTATGTGGGATTCTACATACGTTAATTCGTAGAAGAATTCCATATGATCATTGTATGTAAGCTGGTATATATGTTAACAAAATTAGAAACTAATTACAAATAGATTTTTTCTTCTTTAATTATATAATTTGTTGTACTTTGTACTCTAAGGAGTGCAGTCGACAAAGGTTGTTAAGGCCTTTCAATTGACATATGTGTATTGGGTACCTAACCATGGGTTGGAGTAACATTCTATTATAATTAAAAATTAAAATAATGTATGTATAAATAATTATAAGAATAAACTAATAACATAATGGTTTAAGGTCTCTAATTGACACATTTTAATTACAAATTATTGTCTGATCAACTACATTTTTTTAATAAGTTGAAGAAAGAGTAGGGATGATGTATGCATATATATGTATGTATGTATGTATGTATGTATGTATGTATGTATGTATGTATACACACACACACAATGTTCCCATAATTAATAAGTTTGTCCCATTTCATTTGACAAAATGAAACATAAACACAGTTATTAATTCTTTCCTTTTCAAAACATGAAAATNTTCTTTATAATATAATATGCCATAGTTTTCAAAATCATAAATGTTTTGATCATATATATAACAAAAGATATTAATATGAATATATGTGCAATTAAGTACTTTTAAGTTCAAATCCAATTGATCATTATGTAAACAAAACAAATAAAATAAGAGGTGAAGTAAAGTGGCGCGTGGGAAGATAGTATGGTCCAATGACATGAACATCTGAGGAAATGAACCCTAGAATAAGGCCAGGAAGTGTGTGGGTGGGGTTAGAGGATGAACATTGCTTGTAGGTCATGGTGGGGTTTGGACTTTGGAGTTTCCTGGTGGGTTTAAAACGAACCATGGTTAAATGAGGGGGCCAAGTTGACAAGGTTAGGGTTAAGTTGAAACGTGAGGAGGGGACAAAGCCTCTTTTTTTTTTAAAAAAAATACACAAACGAGGAAGGAATGGGCAAGTGGGAGATGTTGGCTGCGGCGGATGGGTCCCATCCAACGTTGTCTTCTTCACCCACCCTGGACGGCCTCATTCTTCATCTTTGAGCTGCTCGAAGCCTCCAACCTTTCGCTAATTGAATGGCTCTCTGCTGGGGTGTCTAATTGAATGGCTTTCACTAAACCTTGGTTTGGATACAGATGCTTTTATGATCTTCTCGTATTTTATTTCATCTCATTTCATTTTATTTCTTTTTAATATCTAAACATTCTAAATACAAATATTTTTTAATTTCAAGGTGTTAATTTTTTTATTTAATCATTACCTAGCTAATTATTACAATATTCCCAAACTTTTGAACAACACACAAAAAATAATTCAACATTTTTAAATTTCAAAACAAAAATTATATTAAAAAATTATATTCTAACAATATTTTAACTATATAACATTTTTATTCAACTTTTTCAAAACAAAAATTATATTAAAAAATTATATTCTAATAATATTTTAACTATATAACATTTTTATTCAACTTTTTCTCTTTCCTTTTCTAAAATCCTATAAAAAGTCTTAACTCAAACAATTTTACTATTATTAAGAAATCATCTCACTACTATTCACATATTATCCTAAGTCACCTTATCTCAGCTCACTATCCAATTAAACCAGCCTAAGACATATGCTATGGTAGTATATGTACCCCATACATTAAATCCTATTTGGATTCAGAGATAAGATGAGATCATGAGTTGAGATAGTTTATGAATAATAGTAAAATTTATAAATTGAATTTTGTGAATAATAGTGAATAATAGTGAGATGATCTCAACTTATCTCTCAATCTCTCAAGTCATTTTGATATTGAATCCATTAAGTGGCGACCAAATACACTTTGCAATTCCAAGCTATACCCAATTTGCAATGTGTTTTTCTAATTATATTTTTAAATTACTAAAAAGCTGTATTTTAATTCAGTAGACCTTTATCTAGACTCGCTAGATCCTTGCTAGGTCCTCATGAGATGTTGCGTCTAGCCAAATTAAACTTCTAAAACTTTCTTAGACTTTTTGGGAAACTTTCCTGTGCTTCCTTATCGAATGTCTTTGTTGATTATTTCTTGTGAGAGAAAACTCTTTTCTAGACTATGTGCATCCTAACTAAATACCTCTCTCTCTCATACGAACAGATCACCCCCAACATGATCTTTTGATCATTTTGTTAATGGATTGTCAGAGTTTATATATATGTCATGTGCTAGAGTTTAGCAAAACATACAAGTTTGCTCGTGGGAGAAACTATAGAAGAGGTGGAGCTTTGCAATTATTGCTTTGCAGAGAACAAGTAAGTCATTGATCGTGAGATTGCAAGTGAAGTTCAAAATAAAAAGAAAAAATTAATTAATTCAAAGTGCTTAAAACTATTTGTAATAGTACTAACTTTTATATATAATAGTGGATCATCATGTATAGGTCTTTTATCAACAAAATATTCATGTGTTCATTAGTACTTTTAATTTTGTTATTTCTAGGTTGCTTAAAAAAAAAAAAAAAAAAGATTCCTATTCATCACCCTCACTAACGTGTTCAGAATTTGGTCCATTGAACTTTCAAACTGAAGTTAATTAAAGACAATGCATTGGTTACAATTAGCAATTTTATCATGAGGAGTGTGACATATATATTAGAATGCATGTAAATGGTACACATGATTTATCCAAATGTAAGCTTTGCTTAATTGTTTTTAATGTTTAATTAAATAGATTTTACCACTTTTTTTTTAATGCAATATACCCATAGGCTTTATGGATAAACCTTAGTCATTTTTGGCAGAGGAATACCTTGTTTACAAGACAATCCAAAAAATAAATAACCTTATTACCCATCCACGACAAAACAATAAACATTAAAGTACCAAACCCCAAACTACTTATATTAACAAATACGCAAATAAAGCTATAAAGCCAATTTATCAGTACAAACCAAACCTCACAAATAACACCATGCACCCCCAACTTCGCCAAATACATGACCAAATATTTTAATAATAAAAAATTTAAAGCATCAATATTTTATTATATTACTAGCTGATTATGTGGGATTCTACATACGTTAATTCGTAGAAGAATTCCATATGATCATTAGTATGTAAGCTGGTATATATGTTAACAAAATTAGAAACTAATTACAAATAGATTTTTTCTTCTTTAATTATATAATTTGTTGTACTTTGTACTCTAAGGAGTGCAGTCGACAAAGGTTGTTAAGGCCTTTCAATTGACATATGTGTATTGGGTACCTAACCATGGGTTGGAGTAATATTCTATTATAATTAAAAATTAAAATAATGTATGTATAAATAATTATAAGAATAAACTAATAACATAATGGTTTAAGGTCTCTAATTGACACATTTTAATTACAAATTATTGTCTGATCAACTACATTTTTTTAATAAGTTGAAGAAAGAGTAGGGATGATGTATGCATATATATATGTATGTATGTATGTATGTATGTATGTATGTATGTATACACACACACACACAATGTTCCCATAATTAATAAGTTTGTCCCATTTCATTTGACAAAATGAAACATAAACACAGTTATTAATTCTTTCCTTTTCAAAACATGAAAATCGAACTAAACGTGAACTAATTCAGATCTATAATTTATTTTTATAAAAAGGAATTTTCTAATCTATGGAAAAGATAGCTAGATAGGAATTTCTAATTTGGATCGATGCATCAATAATTATAATAGTAAAATTCCGGCCGCTGGTTAGATCATCTCGTGTACAGTACATCAATCGGAAGAATTCATTGTCTCCCTTTTTTCCTTCACTCTAATTATTTTGGGATTGAGATTGTTAATTTTCAATTATTTTCTGAATTAGACCAGCTGGGAGATATATATATATATATATATTTAAGCATCATACAATATTTAACGATGACTAACAAAACTCTCTCTCTGAATTTAATTACCCAATTCATGAAGCATGCACATAATTAGTGTGAATCTTAACTCATGATCATTAATGTTGAATTTTCTTTTGTCTTTGTATTCCTGGCCTTTAGTACTCTGTTTCAATCATCATCAGATTTCAAGACAGGCGATCCGGTGGAGGCCGAAGGCTAGCTAGGTCAAGATGAAAGCGGACGATCTAGAATCTTAATTTGTTCTATACGAGCTAGGGATGCTCTCACGTGGACTCTCCCTAATCCCGTCAGCCTTCTAGATACTTAATTGGTCTCCTTATTAGAGTTTGCCATTCTTAATTGTCTCTGTGGCTTTTGATATAGCTTGAGTACTTCTGATTTATTCGAATGGATAAATTACATAGGAAAAGCTAGCAAAATGCTTAAATATTAATAAATTTTAGGAGATATGAATGAGAGACTACAATAAATCAAGATACAAATCAACCGCGTAAGGGGCCGATATATAATAATTTTCTACATGATAACATAATTAATGGTTGAAAAGAACAGAAAAATGTACATTGGATTATACGTACGATGAATTAGAGCTTACCATAATATCTTATAAATTTCCAACCTATAACACTTATTTCTTCATCATGTCTTTGTTAGGGGATCTTGATGATCAAGTGGATTTGCTTTGATATTCCCAACGAGTCTATACAAAAATAAAATATATACATTGATGACTTATTGGATCAGCTTAATTAATTAGCATATATAGGACAATTCTTGTGTGCATACAAGAATATTGTACAGAGGCCCTCCAATTTTTGGCGTTTGTAACTGTGAATTTAAGGAAAGGCTAATGCAATAACGTATGGTTTAGGAAGAGTTATAATATTATTATTATATATAGCTAGAGCTAGGACAGTTAATATATATGTGCATGTTTCGGGGGTGAGACGACCCAAATAAAAAGATCAGAAAGGTTTCTCAAAGTCATCTATATATATATATATATAGAGAGAGAGAGAGAGAGAGAGAGAGAGAGAGAGAGAGAGAGAGAGAGAGAGAGAGAAGAGAAGACCCCAATGAAGTTTAAGGGTTAATTTTCTAAAGGGTCGGTGAGATAGATCAGTAAGTACTTCTTTTAATTAATTACCTAACTGAAACAACTTGCTCCTCCTAATTAAAGATCAATAAGTATTATATATTTAGGATTGACAAGATTCACCAAATAGATTTAACTAAGTGCATGCCAATCAATATCCACCTCGTAAGTAATTAACCTACCAATTTTACCATGCCGCACTTATAATTCTGAATGATAACAGTCATGTGATCTTAATTAATTAATTAGGTGGGTCGTATATATCTAAAGCTAAAATTATTAAGCGGACATTAAAAAAAAAAGTATTAAGGGGACATATGTGGATTGAAAATTGCATGTATCCAAATTCAGGGGTATTTTTAAAAGAGATCAAATGTTTTAGCCATAAAGATCAGATCATATAAAAACAAATCTACAAATTATTGTAACTTGATATAATACGTACATTGGATTATAAAACTAGTTTTATTATAAAGTATATCTAACATATGTATCATATGAAATCATGCCAATTATTAGAATAAATTCATGGAAATATAATCTCCAGCTAATCATATGTTCATTATTCTTTTAAAATATAATCATCGTACGTATTTACCTCACACTTTTTATTAATAAATTAAGTTATAATTGATGTTGTTTATTAAGAACATAAGGTGGGCGGGCAGTTGTTTAATTATGATCAACTACAGGCCGTTGCTTTTCTGTTTCTCTCTCGTAAGAAAGAAAGAAAGAAAGAAAAAACTAAATTATCCATGTTTTTCTTATAACTCTTCCCCTCATGATCACTTATTTGTGAAACAACAATGCTTCCCATGACATGCATTCATTGGAAATGCTAACAAAATTAAGAGTAATGTCAAATATAAACAATCATTTTAAAAAAATAGTGAATTTTAATACTATAGAAAAAAAGTTATAAAAACTCGTGATGAAGTCCATTTTATTCAAATAGTTTACAAATCATTTTTCATAAATTAACACAATATTCAGTATAAAATGATTGCAAAAGAAATGAATAAGGTCTCGTTTGGAATTTGGATAGAATTAAAATTAATTCAATTCCAATTTAATTTTAAGTTAAGTCTAACATTTAAACACTCAAATTTTAAATCACTAAACTTATTTCAATTCAAAACCTCTTTATATGTAAGACTCATAATATTTTTTTTAACTCAACACATCTTTTAGATGCGGGACCTACAACCTTTTTTAACTTTTCATAAATATATCTAAATATTTTTTATTATCTTAAATATGCCTCATAAAACTTACTCTACTATTTTATAAAATAATTCAACTCATAATATGTCGGCATAAGATGCCGACATGGTAAAATTCTTGAAAATAACCAATTAATTTGGAGCTAAACGGGTGGGCATGAGGCATGAGTTTATGGCGCGTTAGGGGAACGCTCTATATATGAAGCTAGCGAAGAGAAAGTTTGGTCATTATTTTCATGCTTTGTCCAGGATGTTGTACTTGAAAGGACCCAAAGAAGATTTTGACAAACGAAACGAATCACAAATGTCATATCAAATTCTTTGGATCATCCACGTACGTAACCTCAACTCAACGCAGACTTACAATTAAAACACCATTATTTCGTACAAGTTTAAGCCCATATATACGTACTAGCTAGTACCTGTATGCTATTCTACTAATAATTTTGTAATTTCTCAAATTATAATTGGAAAGTTGCACTAATTGGGCAATAAATCTTGACCAATATTACATGCATGATTTTGAGCAACGGACTTAATTAATATGAGTTATGACCAATCCTTTGAATACGGTACTGGATATTCTATCGGTCAAAGTACTGAAATGAAATATTTTAATATTGGTATCGTTTCATGTATCGATTCGAGATAATCGATATGTGAATAAATTATATATATAAATGTATATATAAATTATATTTTAAAATAATAGTCTATATATGAATAATTGATATATAAATACATAGATATATAAATTATAAATATTCTAGTCTGAATTGGGAATAAAAAAATGAACTTATAGTTTGAAAAAATGAAAAATA
This sequence comes from Pterocarya stenoptera, assembly GCA_003123785.1. Taxonomy (NCBI): domain Eukaryota; kingdom Viridiplantae; phylum Streptophyta; class Magnoliopsida; order Fagales; family Juglandaceae; genus Pterocarya; species Pterocarya stenoptera. The sequence continues at coordinate 254,215 of QEOT01002360.1, read as the reverse complement.
AAAAAATAAAAGGCCGAAATATTGGCCGGTACAGACCGATACATAGGCCAGTACAGGCCGAAATATCGGCCGGTACAAAACGCTAATATTTCTATACCGGTCCGGTGGCCGGTACGGAAAATTCCAACCGTATCGACCGGTATGGTACGGTATTTGAAATACTGCTTATAACTCTCTCGATCCCTACGTACCTTGTGATCTCATCATGTATTTATCATATTGACTAATGTTAAGTACAAACATCAAATTATACACAAATTTTATTCAAGTATTTTATAAAAAATTGCGCCACGTCAGGAAAAAAGTGAATTTTATTCAAGTATATATTTTATAAATTAATGATTGTATGTGACTTGTGCATTTGATATTTATATATATATATATATATCATTTTTATTCATTCAAAATTATTATTATTTTATTGTTTGGCTCATAGTACTGTTGATTATATCTAATTAAACTCATTCACACCCTTTTATTTGATGAGAAATCCAGTAACTTTGGACTGAATTGCTCCATAATTTGCGTTGAGATTGCCGTTGTTCTTCACTTTTCTCAAATTAACTCAAAAGTAACATATTCTACTTGCTCCTCCTTACTACTATCATGATCTTCTATTAATTAATTGATGCCATAAATAATCACGAGAATATTTTTTTTATTTTTTATTTTTTGTTTTTATATAAGAATCGATCATTTCAAACTTGCTTAACGAGTCTCCAAACTAACAGAGTGCCATTGGAATTAATTAGATCTAAGACTAGGGGTGTACTGTTCCCAATTTTACTTGAAGCATGGTTAATTATCATGATCTTTGATGGCTGGTTACTTCTGATCTAGGGTCTTTTCCTCCACTTTCCTATAGCTAGTCGACGCCACATCCTTGGTGCTATAATGGTCAAATGTTTTCCTAGACAATTCTACTTCCTACTTGTATCGGTGATCGGCATTCGATCTAGCAGATGAAAAGATTCTAATTATCATACGATCTTTGAATAGGGCTTTCCCATTTATGATACTTCCTAATTAAGTATTGTAATTCCAAACCTTTTTTTGATCGTCTTTGCCAACAACGTACTATAATAATATTCATGAGTCGATCCGTCATGACATGGTTTACATATATATATATATATATAATATGGGTTATTGCTCGATGAGCTAATACAATCATCTTTCACTGGTGATTCTGAACTCGAAACTAATGATCTTGTAACAAACATCTTCGAGTCATTTATGCCAAGTTCTTACTGCCCATGATCTTTACTTCAATAAATTAATGATCAATTTATCTAGAAAATATCTAATGAGGGTATTTCTACATTGCCTATGACCTTTGGCAGAGATCGATCTCAAATGGATTATTGTAATTAAATTCCGTCTTTTCATGTTGAAAGGTTAAAGAAAATCTATTAAAATGCCTGTTTTAAAATTTATTTATTACTAGCTTGGAGCCATTTCATGTGGTGAGCACCGCATGGTACCTAGCTAGCTTGTAATGGGGTTTAGAAAGGTCAGTTTTCCAAATTTGCTATAGCCATCATGATAGCCATACAACGATTGACCCTCCCTCCAAAAATGCTTCAAGCCCAATTTTAACTTTTGTCCAAACATTCTCCATTCTTGAGTCTGATCTATTTTATCGAGCATCCTCATTGGATTATGTAAATGCAAAGTCATAATTTGCATAATATCATATGATTTTACATTGGCTATTCTACTCAAAACCTAATCTCACATTGAATTATCCATCTATTATTTAAAATAATAAAAATTTAATAATAATATTTTTTCTAATTTATTTTTTTCATATTTTACAATTCTACCATTCATATCATGTTAATTAATAATCAAATTATAATTAACATATGAATGGTAGAGACAAACTATAATTAAGTACCAGAACCATATATATATGTGCTAATTCAGAATTCATTTTTTAAGCATGGGTGAACAAATTAATTAATAGTAGAACAATAATTTAATGTAAAACAATTTCAATGCAAGACATTTAACGAGGGGCAACAACACTTCAAGTGCAAAGTGATAAAAAGAGACAGGAGGAGCAGCATAAAAAACTCTTTTTTTTTAATATATAGTTTTGGTCTAAACATCAAATATGACCGAAGCAGTTAGTTTACTACTGTACCTAAAAGTCATTTTTGTTTACATTTGCATAATCCAATGTATACGTTTTTATGCTCTATTAACCAAACTTTTCATTTTATTTACATTTGCATAATACAATGAGAATGCCCGAATGGAGGCTAGAGGCTCCTTAATTATTCCTCCAGTTCTTAGAATCGACACCATCTTTTCCCTCCTTGCTGTACTCAAACCAATGGGCAGGAACATGTCCCAAAATCATCAGCATATCCAATTGGCCAGAACATTGATTGTCTGTAGTTTACCTTAAAGTCAAATGACTGATCATCACTACACTTTTCAATAGAACTATTTACATGTAACTGATAAGAGAAGTAATTACTATTTACAGATAATTTAAGATTATCTCAATATCTAAATGTAGTCTTAGGATTGATCAAAATGATCATTCATCATATTAATCCTATTAAAAATGATCAAACATGTTGACGTGGCATGTGTAAAAAATAAGAAAAATAGAAAAGTAAAATAATAAATAAATTATATTCTAAAATATAAAAAAGAGGAAGTTGATGTAAATTTTTAGCTATTTATTAACCGAAATGGAATAATTTTATACCAATTAACCATTATATACACTAAAAGGCAAAATATGAAAAGGGATTCTAAGACCTTAAAAACAAAATAAACTTCTCCTTTTAAATATATTTGATACACTAATCAATTAAGTTCTTTTTAAAACTCGAAAAAAAAAATCTTAGGACTTCGTTTGGATCCTTAATTGAGCTCAATTCATCTTAGTTGAGTTTTGTTTTAGATTTATTCTAACATTCAAATACACAACTCCCAAATCATTAAACATCACTCAACTCAAAACTTTTTTGCACATAAGATCTATAAATTTTTTTTAACTCAACAAGTCTTTGAACGTGAGATCTAAAACATTTTTCAATTTCTCATAAGTATATTTAAACTCATCTTAATATTCAAATATATCTAAATTCATTTTAGATAAGCTTTACAAAACTCACTACACCATCTCTACTCATTATCATTTATAAAAAATAAAATTCAACTCAACATACAAAGTGAGGCTAAATATTGTAACTAATTTTTCACATAATTAACTATCTTTGTATGTCGAGACTCGAAACCTTACATGAATTCTCACATTCTAATTTCTCTTCTCAATACCGGAGTAATTCATTCTCCTCCCCTCTCGAGAAGAATGCTCTCTTTTACACGCACGAATCGTTAGTCCATGCATATTGGATGTCGTTCTCAACAAAGTTTTCCAGAATCAAGCCGTATACTCTCTCTCTATCTGTAAATCTTCGTTCTGACTTGCAACTTTGAGGATTCGTACTTTTTTTTACACTCAATCACTCATAGAGAGAGAAGCTTCACGTGAGGTCTCAGGTAAAAACGGAGCTTGGGGTTAGGGGCACCGTATAGCTGTCGGCCACGAGGCAGGTCTGTCATTTGCCATTGGGAATTGGACTTTCTCTCTCTCCTTCTCTCTATCTCTGTCTTTCACACCAGAGATTCAACCCCTTAAATCCCGGGGGTGCTTTATTATGTGTCCTCCTCTTACCTGCCCCTAGTTCTCCTCTCCACGCACACGTATTGGTGGCGCGTGTTCTCCAAACTCCGGTGAGTATGCATTTTTTTATCTGCCCAACAGGGGGTGTTAATCCCACATGCCGGGTTACAACGTGGGGGGAAAATGTCGCTGTCAGGATTGATATTCCTGTCTTGGCAATAATCCTTGGTGGTGGGGTTCAGAGGGTCTTTCCGCTTTGCTTTGGGCAGAGATAAAGCTTGTAATATGCGATAAACCATGTCCTTCCCAATCCTAGAAAAGCGCCCCCAGAATTTTAGGCCACCACAGAGTTTCAGTACCTCAGTTCTTCAGCCTTTTAACACTCTCTCTCTCTCTCACTCTGTTCATTTTTTTTAAGTAATTAAGTATAGAAGCTTNGGCTAAAAATTGCTCTTTTAAAGCCCATACATCTTAATTTAAATGTCCCATTACAAACTCGCATTTGGTCAGATTTGAATAGATTAATCCACCGAAGTTGTAGCCCTAATTAATTTAAAGTACGTCATGTTTTCATTGACTTGTCATTCGAAAAGATCCAAGGTTTAGGTCCCCATCATTGTTACTTCACGTTTTATGGTGTGCGAACAACTTATATATATGCTTCATGAACGACATGTGGGCATATATATATATATATATAACTCGTCATGTGTCGTCTAGGTGACGATCGAGAGGTTTGATTAATGGAGTCCTCCTCTTGAAACAGTTTAAAACCATAGTTATCTTTGATGCCATCAATTGATTGACAATCTCAAATAATTGAGAGAGAGCGCCTAATTAAGCTCCTTGATCATTGTATATATATGATTCCTCCAACTAGCTAAGACGTTCTCCCACCGAGTCTAAATACATGCACTAATTTGTCATCTTGTATTTAAAATATTAAAATTCATGTCTTTTTTATAATCTTGATGATAGCATCAGCTTGACTAATAATTGTGCATTAACGTGTCTTCGGACTCCAAAGTGTTCATTTCCTTCCGCTTATTATATATATATATATAAGCTTAAATCCGATCGAGATCCCCATGCACAAACAGCTTTTAATTTGTTTACATAATAACTTCATGTTTGTATAAAGCTGACTACTTAATTAAATTCTCACTTTGAAACATTTAAATACTATAGATATATTAATCGCAAAAAAAAAAAAAGTCATACAAACGACAATATTACAAGGCCGTGATCAGTATCATCTACTTATTGGCCATGTAACAGTACTGCAAAACTAAGCACAGCAAGGATATGTAACACTGGATATATAATTAACCATAGCATAAATATTCAACATTTTAAATTTTGTTCCGGTTATTATTCTGGTCTAAGCACTGAATAGAATATTTCGGTACCAATGTATTCAGATGAACTGTTTCGGGATTAGCTATATATATATATATATATATCTTAAATATATAAATTAATAATTAATAAAACATAAACATGTATATGTAAGTGTGTATCATATGTATATTTTTGTGTGTGCCTCTCTCTCTCTCTCTCTCTCTCTCTCTCTCTATATATATATATATAGAAGATTAATTTGGAGATTTAATAAAATCAATTTACGTTGAAAACATTAAGAAAAAAAAGAAGAAGAAGATAGAGATAATTGTAGGTGTTAAAAGATAATGTTAAAAAAAATCACAAAACTTAGGTTGAGACACAAAAAGAAAATAAAGAAAAAATAAAAGAGCCTGGAAATTATTAAAAATAATGAAATTTGAAAAAGAGAGAATTATGTGACATATTTAAAGTTACAAAAAAAGAAAATTATATAAATGCCCTTTAGATTTTAAACTACATTAATATCATATAGATTTGAGATTTACAAAAACGCCATCCAAACTGAAAGAGATTTCAAATTTGCCATTAAAACAGTTCAGAACAGAATGTAGTTCGGAATGCAAATTCTGGTTGGAATGGTCGAAATTGACTGTAATGGGCATGAATTTGAAATGAAATAGAATTAGGCTGATGTATAATGTGACCGTGCACTGGATACTATATCGAAATAAAAAATTCCTACCAGTCCAATCGGAACGAAACCGAATTCAAAACTATGCTACAATTCCTAAGAGAGCTTCATATATATCTTGATCTAACTGTGGTGGGCTACATATATATATATATATATATATTACTTCATAATAAAAAAACCTCCACAAACTGTAATATCCTTATTGCAGTATAGCCCAATGGGATGATCTTAATTATTTGTTTATTTTTTAGATAAGGTAAGTTTATCCCTACATATATAAAGGGCCTGATACAAACCCATAATACACAAACAACTTCTCTGGACTTATAAGCATTAGAACAATATATAAGAAAACTTCTTATTTTCGACCAGTTAATTTCAGTGAAATGACTATTTGTAACTAAAATTAGTTGTAAATAGTTTTTTGGTTACAATAAATTAATCACAAAAGTTTATTTTTTT
>QEOT01002360.1:172490-241171 GCA_003123785.1 Pterocarya stenoptera | reverse complement strand
AAAAAAAAAAAAAAAAACATCTCAATTAGTGTAATAGAAAGTTTGACCAGAAAAATTGGCCTGGTATAGGATGGATATGAGTATACTAGTACTGAAAACTAATGGCTTCATGTTACAAGAAACCATCTGAATTTGATGTTACATTTCATTGACTTTTTATATATCACTGACCAATAAATCGCAAATTAAACTATACATGAGTTAATTTGCATAAGAATTGCCGTGCGGCCAATTGAACTCTGAAATTCCCCGGCCCATACTAGAATAATCGGTAACCGATCGAGTCCTTAATTATTAGCATCTGCGCCATGATCATGAGCTTTTATCACAACATTAATTTGGATAAGAACGAACATCGATCACTCGTGACTAAAGATCATGTGACTAAAGCAAACATAAGATTTAACAAAATGAGGGGAGAGAGAGAGAGAGAGAGAGAGAGAGAGAGAGAGAGAGAAAGAGCGAGCCATTCATGTATGATCTTATCATGAGCGCACCATTTTCACGGCTTTTCTCTCGTCTGTTTGTTTTAAAGTGCCTTTGTTTACATGTGGGATGGGATGAGTTCACTTTCACTTGATATTGGAAGTTGGAACAGCAACCTACTCCATTATTCTTCCGATGATAAAGTTGGACCGACAACCAAAGAGTTTACGAAAAGATCATGGTTGCATTTGTTTAATGTAAAAACTGTATTAAAATAATAGGGTTATTAGTGGAGAGGAAAGCAGAAGAAATTATAGTTATTGGAGCCGAAAGAGTCCAAAAAAAGAGACCTACCTATTCTTTTGCGAGAGGCCGGAAGAGGGCATCATTTGCGAGTGGCAGCCATGTGTACGTGTAGCCAAGAGTGGGTAGAGAGCGACAATTAATCCCTTGCTAAATGCTTTTTTGGCTAATGAAAATAATGGATTAATGTGCTGGCGAAGATGGTGGGATTTCTTGTGCGAACACTCTTCCCCATTATTGGATAGACTCCAGCAAGCACATTCAAATTGAGCTTACGTCCTCCAAGCCAATCATCCCAAGGTCAACCATTGCTGTTGCTCATAGGTTGTGACGATTGGGTACTTCACTGTGCACGAGAGAGAGAGAGAGAGAGAGAGAGAGAGAGAGAGAGAGAGAGAGAGAGAGGCTTATGTGCCAGCTGCCTCGGCTTCCGGTTGTCAAGTTGAGTACGTATAATTGGCTGGCAATAAAATAAAAAAATAATGTCATTCATTAAAATAATGAACTGAAGTTTTCGAGTGGGCCATTGAGCTGACAAAAACTTCAATGCTAGCTAATGAATAACTCCGGCCAGTAACTAAAACGCCGGTGAGCAGATTCATCAGTTGAAGATCATAGACCTTAATTTGTGTGTGTGTGTGTATTACCAGTCCTCATGAAAAGGACTTCATTAAGTTAATTAGTAGTACTTGATCATTAAATTCTACGCGCATTAACAGCCCTATATATATATATATTGATAATGAGAAAGTCAAGAATATTTTCTGACAGGAATATTTTTCAAATAGCTAGATTTTCCATCCCTAAATAAAGGGAAGAAAACATATAAATTCATGGAAAGGGTTCCTACGTACTCTAGCTAATAGGTAATTATATTGCATGCATATATGGTATAGTATACTAAGTTAATCTTTAATTTCTAGTATTAATCTAGCTAGCTAGCTAGGACAAGCAGTCTTTCATGATATATTATATAGCTAGGGTACGTACTTGTGGTTATAAATTTCTTATATTGGGATGACACAAATTTTTAATTAATTAATTAATTCGATCGAGGATAATTCTGATCTCTTATTCTCTTCCTTTTAACAATCATTATATGTATGATAAGCAGTACTTCCAGCGGATCGGTGTACGTTTTTGTACTCAAAACATGATCTCTAATAATAATAATAACACTAATAATAATTATGTGTATGCAATGCTCAACGTCCTAATTAATTTAGAGTAAACTGAAACGAACAGCTATAAAGCTAGATAATCAATAATAACATAAATATTCATGCTCAAGTAGCTAGCTAGCTAGGACTAAATACACTACAAGAAAACTGTTTATTTCTGGCCAATTAATTCCAACAAAATGACTATCTGTAGTTAAAATGAGTCGGTTTTGATCACAAATAATCTTTTCACCGCAAACAAATGGTCACAAAAGTCTATTTTTCTTGTAATGATATATACATATATTAATATATTCCATTTAAAAAAATATTAATCTCATACAACACAACATGAAACACTTAAATTATAATTTAAAATAATAAATTAAATATAAAAGAATTGAAGAGGAATTAACTGACAAAATCCTTCAATTTCAGAGAATAAGTAGTCTGATCTGCTTCCAGCAATAATAAATAATTTCAAACTTCTGCAGATGCAAAATCTAGTTTAATAAAGTCATTGTAAGATATTATTGGTGACGCTCATCATCATCGTAGAAGAATTTAAACCTAACCTGGAAGTAACGAACTGTGAATAACTATCGATCGTAGCAGGAAAAGAAGTCTTAAACCAGGTAAGACTGGGCCTAGATGCTCCAGGTCAGGTTCAGCCCACTACATTTGGACAAACTAAAAACGTACAGATCACACCGGCCTGTTTATGAGTTTACACATACAAAGGACCAATTTATATGTACCTCGGCCTAGGGAAAAAAATTGAAAGAAATTAGAGAAACTGTTTTTAATGGCCATTGATCGTCAATCACTCATTTAACTAAACATCAAATGATTAGGAATTATTGTCCTTTTATTTTCACTCCCCCATCACTTATGTCACATTGACCAAAAACCATAGTCAAAATGCTTGCAGAAATTGTTTTCAAGAAATATTTCTGAAGAGTATTCTACTACCAAGATTCATAGTCCGCGTTAAAATCCCTACAAGGATGTTGGTATAGAAGGGCTCAATTCTTTACTGAATCATGCAGAGGATATTGGTGTGATAAAAGGGGTTGTTGCATCAACAGGTGGTTTAAAAATAGATAATCTTCTCTTTGATGATGATATTGTGCTTTTTTGTCTAAATACAAGATACAAGAGTTACTGCATATATATGAAAAAGCTTCGGGACAATGTTTAAATAGAGATAAAACATCTATATTTTTTAGTTCCAATACTAGGGAATTAAGGGACTAAGCATCAATTGGTGTCTGTTGTTGGGGTGTCATCAATAATAACTGTGAAAAATATTTGGAACTTCCAACAATGGTGGGTAGATCAAAATACCAGGTTTCAGATCTATAAAGGAGAGGATATGGACAAAGATATCTAGCTGGAAAAATACTTTTCTTTCTCAAGCAAAGAAGGAAGTTATGCTAAAAGTTGTGATTCAAGCAATCCCAACTTTCACAATGAGTGTATTTATGCTACTTAAGAAGCTGCTAAAGGAAATAAATTCGATGATGGGGAAGTTTTGGTGGAATCATGATCCAAATTATAACAAGATTCAGTGGAAAAAGTTGGGAGGAGTATGGGGGAATCAAAGAAGAGAGGTGGACTGGGTTTTAGAAACTTTGAATCTTTTAGTAAAGCTATGTTGGCAAAACAATTATGGAGGATGTTGAATGAACCAAATTCTCTTGTGGCAAAAATAATGAGGTAGGAGTACTTCAAATTAAAATGGTAACTTGCTGAATGCTAAGTTGAGTTCTAATCCATCTATGATATGGAAGAGTCTTTGTTCCTCACTGAATTTAGTAAAAACAGGAAGTATGTGGAGGGTAGGTAATGGGAGGTGCATTAGACTATGGAATGATAAATGGTTACCAAAACCTACATGTTTTCAAATACAATCCCCTATATCTATATTGCATGGTGATGTCACAGTGTAAGAATTATCAGAAGAAAGTGAAAGCAGTTGGAATAAAGAATTGATCTCACAAAATTTTAGGCCTAAAGAAATAGAACTAATTTGTAGAATCCCAATAACTAAGAGGGGTGATCAAGATAAGTTGATATGAAGATATACGACAAATGGTAAGTTCAGTGTAAGAAGTGCAGATCATTTGTAACTTTCAATAAAAAGGTAAGAGGAGGGGGATGTTTTGGTATTACAACAGGTATGTTTGATTGGCAACAGATGTGGAGTCTTCAAGTCCCAGGGAAGATTAAACATTTTGTGTGGAAGGTTGCACATGATTCTTTACCAACAATGCAGAATCTGGTGAACCGGAAGATGGTTGAAACGATCTTTGCCCAATTTGCTAGAGGGAAATTGAGAAAGTGCTTCACGCTTTATGGAGTTGTTCTGCAGCTAGTGATGTATGGGCTGAATCACTTAGTCTAGTTACTAAATGGTCAAGCTTAGCTATGGATTTTAAAGCTTTTTGGTTAGATTTAAGCTCCTGTGGAAGCTACACAGCTCTCTTATTTGATTTTGAGAAGGATTTAGATTAGGAGGAACTATGTAGTCTTTGGAAATGATTTCGAAAGTCCACACAAGGTGATAAAGGCTGCTGATTCAGATAGGGATCTTTTCATATAATCACAAATTCACGAGGGTACTCAGCAAGTTGAAGGGACTACTGCTAGAAGTGAATTAAGATGGAAAAGACCAAGTAACAGCTGCCTCAAAACCAATTGGGATGCATCAGTAAGCTTGTAGCAGAAGCAAACAGGTTTGGGCATAATTATAAGGGATGAATTCGAGGCTATAATGGTCTGTGTGTGCATAAATTTTGGATATTTTATGAAACTTATTGTAGCAGAGGGTATGGCCCTAAGGAAGGCAATGGAGGTTTGTGCAGAACTGGGATTTGTGAGGGTAGAATTTGAAAGTGACTCTCAGGTTATAGTAAAGGCTACTAATAGTGATGCATAATTTTGTAAAGATTATGGGGCTTGGATGTATGATGCTCGATCAATGCTAACGGAAAGGTCTGGATGGCAGATTTTATTCACTTACAGAGACAATAATGGTGCTATACATCTACTTGCAAAATTGTTTTATTACAAGAAGATGAGCAAATTTGGATGGAAGAAAGGCCTGAGAAGATTAAGGCTATTGCTAGCATGGAACAATCTATGTAATGACTGCAGTATGTTATTGTAGATATATATCAATGAAGTTCTGTTTTTCTCAACAAAAAAAAAGAGAAAAGAATAGAATAGGTAGTGGACCCCCCACTCAAAAAGCTTCATGCATGATCATAACTGTATAAAGCCACTTTTTAGATAATGGCCATGAGCCCCATTTTTAAGGAATAACCATTCACTCCGAACTATTTAACCAATTCAAAATTGACACATGACAATTATTTATGGGCTCTAAAAATTCTAATAACTCCTTAATATGGAAGGGAATTGTAAAAAAATGGAAGAAAATACTCTNAAGCAACTACCATGGTGGGCTATTTGCCCACCCATCATGGGAGGTAACAAAGCTCCTTCGGAGCAACAAGGTACCCCCACAGGCTAGCAATGAAGCTCACCGGGAACCACGAGAGTAGCAAGATCAGCACAACAAGCACTAAGACTAACCCCTGAGCAATCAGCATGAGAACACTTAGCTTGCTCATGCTCTAAAACTCAAGTGAGTAATGAAGCTCTCCCAATGCTGCTCTCTGACAGTAGGACCAATAAAAATAAAATAAAAAAGGATAGAAAAAGGACCTTAAGGCCGAAAATAAAAATAGGACAGGAAAAAGCTTCTTGAGTAGGAATATGAAAATAGGATGGAAAAATGTCCTAGAGCTAAAAATGAAGATAGGAAGGAAAAATACAATAAGGTGTAAAAATGAAGATAAGACAAAAACCTCCCCTAGCTTTTTTTCCAGAGCAAACTTCTACTTTTGAGTAAGGATATATCTTGTATTTGAGCTTAACATGCGTTAGAGTCTGGCATCTAGTATGGTTCATCCCTACAAGCTAATAACTTAGTGAGATTTGCCAAGTTTGTTCATCCCTGCATGTGGATCGATGAAACTAATAGTTAGATGATAGATTCCCCATATCAATTTTATTGACTCTTGGGAAGTATATTAAGTCCCCATGTCTATGTGGAGTTACACTCCAAACCACAAGCCCAAGGTACATTTTTCTCAAACAATTATATACATATTAGTTGCAGGAAGCACAATATCTTATTACAACAAGCTCAATATTTCAAGCACAATATTTCTATCGTGTTCCACGGCAACAACCAATATGTCATGGCTCGCCCCCCCCCTGACGAGAAATCAAAGATATTCTTAGGAAGTGAAGCAAAAGCCATTTCCATGCTAAATTTGATAAAACTAGTCAACAAAGCTAGTAAACTTTATATAGAGAAAGGAGCAGAGCCCTCTACGAGCATACATCTACATGCCAAGCATTTCAGCCAATTTTTGGAGCTCCAGCATGCAAATTTAGTTTTCCATAATAGCGCAACAATTAGTTAGATGCACACTTAATGAGCTCCGTCCCAAGTTCAAACAATCTTGATAACATTGAACCATGTAAAATTTCAAGATCCAAATTTACAAAAATTTTCGATGCAAGCACTGTAGCCACATGAAAGTGATTGCCAAGAAGCTCCCCCTTGGTTTTCGAACATACCCAAAATCCGAACAAAGTTATGACATGTTTCCAAGCAACTTCAAAAAAAGGATGTTATTACTGAGCTAACCAAGAAGGTCGCAATCACGACCTCCACCTCACCCGAATGATTGAGTGAGATCTCTTGGAAAGATGTTAGTGTTTACTAAATAGGAAACAAAATAAGCCCCTACTCAGGACCATTGAACTAGGCCAATCTCTTACAGCTTCCTTTTGATTACCGAGGATGAAAGAAAATAAGTCATTACTTAGAACCACCGAGCAGAGCTAATCTCTAAAAGCCTCTTCACAATTGCTAAAGAGGAAATAAAATAAACCCTTGCATGGGATCTTTGAGCAAAGCCAGATCCTAGCTTGCGACATCAATTAGTAAAAAAAATAATCCCTTTCTCGAGACCACCGATCAAGGCCAATTCCTAGCTTGGGACCAATGATTTGGAAAGAAAGTAGGTCTTTTCCTGGGACCACAAAGCAAGGCCAATTCCTAGCTCGCAATGAACGTGCTGGAAAGGAAATAAGCCCTTCCTTGGGACTACAGGGCAGGGACGATCTCTACAAGCCTCCTCGTAAACCTTGCTCGAGATTACCGAGCAAGGCCAATTCTTAGCTCGAGATTACCAAGTAGGAAATAAAATAAGCCCTTTCTTGAGATCACCAATTAAGGATAATGTCTAGCTTGCGATTATAGAGGAAGAAAGAAAATAAGCCCGCCCTTGGTATCAAGAAAAACCAATCTCTTCAAACTATTGCTCGAAATCGACAAGCCAGAAGAAAACAAGCCCTTGCTCACGACCACCGAGCAAGGCCCATCTTTACAAACCATCGCTTGGGATCATAGAGCAAAAATTTTTTTCTATAAGATGTTCCATGTGATTACCAAGCAGGAAGAAAAACGGCTATTGCTTGAAATTATTGATCAAGGCCGATCTCTACAAGACTTCAATGAAAAAGATGGGCCTACACTAAAGTAGTGAAACAGGCCTCAATGAAGGCAATAAAATATTTCCTCAATGGCATTAGACAAGACCTCATTCGGGATCAATGAGTGAAGTAAAAAAATTAAGGTAAAATTCTTCATTAAATTATAGTACTGTTTGATATAGAATGATTTGAGAAATTGTTGAGTCACTCTGAATAAGTGACTAGCACATTACCAGCAGCATTGAATGGTAGACATTACCACAACTAAAAGCACAAGATAGATCCCCTAGTTCGATTTGTTAAGCATGTCGACCATGGAAATCGGGGGAGTAACTGTTAGGGAGAAGAATAGTTAGTGGACCCCACTCAAAAAGCTCCACTACATGATCATAACCATACAAAGCCACTTCTTAGATAATGGACATGAGCCCCTTTTTAGGAAAGAAACATCCACTCCCAACTATCTAATCAATTGAAAGTCGACACATGACAAGTATCTATGGGTTGTAAAAATCCTATAAAATGATTACCCCTAAGATGGAAAGGGGAGGGTGAAAAAAAGGAAGAAAATACTCTCATTCTCTATTGAATTTCTGTATAAGTAAAGAGTGACTAACTTAATCATTGAAGTGTCATCAGTCCTTCAAGATCCGGTAGAGTCCAATGGCAATTTTCTTGTTTTGCAGGAGTTTAATCAGCACCAAGAAAGGAGAGGTCATCCGACCATCCTATTGACATCTTGACCCAAAAATGCATGAATAGATATAAATTTTATTTTTCCTTTTTCCAAAAAAAATTAATTTTTGTCCACTAAATACTCATTTGTCATAGTCTTGAAACTTCTAATATTCAAGATTTAAGCGAGGGCGAGGTGGTTCCGCTATCTTAAATGCATTTAATTAAAGAGTAGTCTTATTTAAAGAGCTTTACACAACACATCATCTACATGACATAATTTGATTTATAAGATTCAAATTTTAAAATTTATCTTTCACACCAAATTATACCAAATGGATGCTGTGTGGTGTAAAATCTTTTCAAATATAATTATTCTTCATTAAAACACGCTAGTGCCTAATTTAAAGAATAATGCTACTTGGTCATCTGAAACTTATAGCTCAAATGACTCTCTTGACATGGCAACACCATGTGATGCTCTATTGTTTTTTTAAAAAAATTAAAAACACAAAAAAGGGGTAGAGGAAACATAGAGTTTCAATATTCTTCTTTTTGTATTTTTGGACGTTATTTTGGTTTAAATATATATATAAATATATATATTTTTTAATGAAGCGTGTGCCACTACATGGTAGTATTACATCAAAAGGATCATCTAAACAATAGGTTGTTATTATTATTATTATTATTATTATTATTATTATTATTATTATTATTATTATCATCATCATCATCATCATCATCATCATCATTATTATCATCATCATTATTATTATTATTATTATTATTATTATTATTATTATTATTATAGGTAAACAGTAAGTTTTGGATGAACCAGTAGCAGTACTCATATTTAAAATACAAGCAAGATTTCAAAAATTCCCTCTCCTCTTCTTAAAATGTTTTTTTTTTTTTTTTNAAAAAAAAAAAAAAAAAAAAAAAAAACAAATAGTTCACAAAATTTCAAAATGATCCCTGAAACGTTCACGGGTCCATCCAACAAATATAATAAAATTATGCACAAAGTTTTTATCTTACAAAAATAAAACTTTAGCCTGAGTTTTTAATAGAATGTAGATCTTTTTAATTTAAAGTTTGACCAAAAGGTTTCTAAAGTCAAAATATGTATTTTTCTTAAGACGAACAACATATATATATATATATTTATATAGCTTTTGTATGTAGTCTCTTCTTAGTCGCAATCCCCCTCTAATTACTCTTCTTCATGAGCATAATGTTGAATGGAAATTGAGAAGAGAAACTTATAATTTGTAATTCATAATTTTCTATAGTCGTGACCCATCTTCATGTTGATATTTCTTTTGCATCTTGTAATATTACTATAAGTCTATGAGTTTTAATTTGCTACTCATTATCTTTACACACCATACGCTACATTTATTTTAATTCATTTTTTAAGTATGGTTTGTGGTGTGTGGGGATGATGAGTAGATCAAGAATTTTTCTAATCTATATACAAAATATACCAATAAAAATTTATTATTCATAGTTCTGTCAGTTGTAGGATTACCACAGTCTTCAGTCAGTCTCTTTGTTTATAACCAATTACCTATTGAAACATTCAGCAATGACTTTTGCCAAACAAAAATTAAGATTTTGCTTTACTTAATTAGTTTCTTTGATTTTAGTTTCCTAGTTATAAGTAATGGGAAGTGCAAGCAAGTATGTATATAAAGCAAGAATTTGGCTTACAACTAGTAACTAATTTTTCATTGGAAGTCTTGGCCTATTACAAAATGAATGGATATGATTATAAGATTGAAGGAAAAGTGTACATTTACTGATGGAATCAATCTCACTTTTAGATTCTAAGATTGATTTTGTGTGTCTATTTATATAAATATCATGGAAAAAGTTCTACCAATGAGGGGTATAATACAAGGGAATCTTCTTTTCTCCTATCTATTTATTGAAAAATGCTACGTGCTCGGCCATCTAAGTTTATCACTTAGATGGACTGCTGAATCTGGCACTACCACGTGACACTAGGAGTTCATATTAAAAGAAAAAAAAAGAAAGAATGTAACAATCGTTTTTTTCTCATTTGTCAAGCATAGTCACTTCAAATCCATTTCTCATTCTGTTTTTATATTAATAACTATGATTGTAAAACAATGCCCATCAACTGTAGTTTGTAATATTTCTTTGGCACAATAGAATGTAAATGAAATTATGATTTTGGAAACAAGAGAGATTGATCGAAACTTTTGGCAGCATTATTGTAATGAACTGAATGGTACATCTTGACGGTTTATTAAGGAATTTGATAATAGTTTGTAGTTAGTGAATCATTCTACATATGTTTGCCATTATAACAACTTAATACTAGTAACAATAAGCACAAAAAGAGTTTCACGTTCTTTTTTTTTTTTTAAATGACATGGCAGTGCCTCGTGGCACTGTCAAGTCAATGGCTTATCTGAGCGGTAAACTCAGATGGCCGGGTAGCAGTGTCTCTATTTATTATGCATGTGGAAGCAGTACTCAGCTCTTTGATTTCTTCTTCAACCATAAAGGTACAAGAGTCCCGATCTCATGGGGACATTTAACATCAAGCTTTTATTTTGTTTTCTTGATGACAACTTTATTTTTTGTAAGGAAAAATATAGTGAATGGTATAGGTTACAACAGATTTTGGGCAAATATGATAGACCATCAAGGGAAAACTGAAATAAGGAAAATACATCAAATTTCTTTAACAAAGATATGAAAATGAAGACAAATTAAGCAACTTATTTTAATAAGTTATTCTATTTGTAAGCTAGTGTATAAAGTCCAAGCCATGTTAGAAAAAAGTCAAGCCCACACAATAGAAAAAAGATGGGAAGCACCAAACGGTGGGTTTTCAGGGTTGCCCTAAGCCCTTCTTCCTTTTTCCACTGCCCGATGCCTCCCTCTCTCTCATTCGCCTCCAGTGCACTAAACACCCCCCACAACCTCTCTCTATAACTCTCTCTCAATCTCCCTCTCGGTCTATCTTCTCTCTTTCTCGTTGGCTACTCCTCTCTTCCCTATTTCTCCATCTATTTTTCTGTCTCTGAGCTGCAATGTCTCTCACTGCCCCTACTCTCGCCTCTATCTCTCATTCTCCCCATTTGTGCCTCTATGTTTCTTCCTCTCTCCCCCCATCCGTGTCTCACTCTCTCGGTTCCACTCTCCTCTCGGTTGCTCCCTACATGTCGTGCTGCCTTACTCGACCGCCATCGGTAAGTCCTCTCATCTCTCAGACTCACTCTCTCTTCGATTTATCTCCATCTCTCTATCGCTACTGTCCTTTTCTCTTTGTATCTCAATCTTTCTTTGTCTTTGTGGGTTTGATATGTCGCCACCCATGCCGTTCCAACAACTATCATGTCGTCTAACACGAGTAAGCTTATTCGCCTATCTCTATCCCTCCCTCGACCATTCTCTCACTCTCTAACAAGTACAAAACCCAAACTCATTTTGGGTTCAACACCTTAACCGCCATCGGCCATCCCCACCACCTCACACTGGCATACTTCTCCCCCTATGTCACCTCTCACTTTCTCCCTTCCCCCTCTGTCCTCATCACTCTCTGCCACTCTCATTCTTTCTCTGACCCATAGCACTTTCTCCTTCCCTTTTCACGCTTCGGCCTTTGCCCACCCATCTTCTTCGCCACTCTCTTATGCTTTCTATCTCTCCCTCATGCTCTTAGTCTCTTTGTTCCCACAACACACACACACACAGTCTCTTTCTTTGCTTGAGTCACTCATGACCATAAGAAGGACCACTACATTACTCACTAACGAAAACGACCATAGCCAACAATAGAGCTCGAGATGCCTTGATCATCCAGAAATTCTATCTCTGCATTGTAAGTATCTCTTAGACTAATATTGGAATAACCATCATTGGAATTGAAAATTATGAATGTTGTAATGTTGTAATTGTGAACTGTGTCTAATTGTAATGTGGTCATGTGCTGCATGAAGTGATGGGATTAATTGTGTAGTTTGTGATGTGGCTATGTGCCATGTAAAGTGATGAGATAATTGTGTTGTTTGTGATGTGGTCGGACGTAACATGAAGTATCAGGTTAACTTTTGTAGTTTTGTGATGTGCCGTGTGAAGTATTCATTTTGATGTTGAAGTGTTGTGGTGTCTTGTATATTAAATGTTGTTGTTATGTCATAATATTGTTGTTTAGTCGTGTGAAGTATTCATTCTCTCTCAATCATGCTATTGTTTAGTCAGAATGGGGTGTTGGGACTTCCCACTATTCCATAGGCTTACCTTGTGAATATGTACTGGAAATCCATTTCCTCGCATTGAATTATAGTACATGAATGCCTGTTAGAGAATTTTCCACGTGTATGGTAATTTCTCATGAAATTAACTATTGTATTTTTGGACTACATCATAATTAATCTGTTATTGATGATCATGCATTGAACTGTAATTTTTTGTGTAAATTGAAATCTGTAAAATTGATAGATTTTATATTAAATGGATTTTATGGGTGTGTGTGTTTCACAATCCTAAATCCAGATGGTGTATTATTTTAGTGGAATTCTTCTGGTCACTAGGGAGCGCTTAATACTAAGTGACATCCCTTGGTTTGTCGCAGGACGATAACGGGCACAAGCGAGATGGTAATGCTCTATGGTTGATGATGTTGCCTCTTTGTTGGTGGAGGCTAGAGGATGCTTGGCCACAAATGCGATAGGCATGAAACGGGACATCACTTGTTACGAAGTCACATGCACGGTCTTTACTTGTAGTGTGGTGAAGGGAGCTAAAGTATGTAGATGGTCCATATAAGGGATACCATGGTATGCACATTAATAAAATGAATGTTTTGGCTTTATGGGGGTGTGTGTGTCACAACCCCAAGCTAAGATGAGACAATATCTCAATGGAGCTTCTCTTGTTACTTGGGAGCACATAATGCTGAGTGACATCTCCTGTGTTGTTGCTAGTCGACAATAGGCTCATGTAAGTCGATAACGCTCTCTGATCGACGTCATTGTGTCTCTACCAGTGGAGGTTAGATGATGCTTAGCCATGAAGATGCCGGGCATGGAATTGGGCATTGCTTGCTACAAAATAACACGCACCGTTGTTACGTGTAGTGTGGTGAAGGGAGCTAGAGTGTTTGGATGGTCCATTTAGGAAAGACCATGGTGCACACATTAAAAAAATGGATATTGTGGAAAAATTAGATTTTTGGGTGTGTTATCAATTTTTGTGGCAATATTTATTAAATATTTAAGTCTGTATAATTATCATTTATCCTTGTGTTAAATTTTTGCATAATTTTCTTTCCCACTTGCATATATTTTGAGTGTTATTCTTAGTTTTACTTATTGAGATTTTGCGAAATTTTATTGTGGTATTTCCACTATGGCCACGCTTCTCGGAATTGTAGTTTTTTATGCCGATGAAGAGTTTGGTGATAGTTATGAGCATGGAGACCCTTCATTGTTAGAGGATTGAAGATTGGGGCTTATCTCCATTTTGATTAAGAGCTGTATTTGAATTTTATGAAAAGACTGGATGACTACAATTATAATTATTCTTTTTCTTATGGTTTGGGAACAAGTGGCTTATGGATAATAGGGTTGTGATGTGTTTAAATAATTCTAGTATTGTAATTAGTTTTTAGTGACTGCTTAATTGTACACCATTTGAGCATATGAACATACACTCATTATC
Source organism: Pterocarya stenoptera (assembly GCA_003123785.1). Lineage (NCBI taxonomy): Eukaryota > Viridiplantae > Streptophyta > Magnoliopsida > Fagales > Juglandaceae > Pterocarya > Pterocarya stenoptera. The sequence goes on along the minus strand of QEOT01002360.1, from coordinate 227,327 downwards.
ATAGTGTGCGAGAGGTGTATGACTCGTGTGGCCAACATCCCGATGTTATGGCTTCCGCCAAATCACAACAGGATTGGGATCCACATCAATTCATATCATTTAAACAATAATATTTGTTTTATAATATTTAAATTTTAAGATTTATCTTTTAAATTAAATTATGTCAAGTCTTTATATACTAGCTTGAAAATATAGTTTTTTTTTTCAAGTATTAGAAAACTCAATTAAATCTGGTCCAAGGTCAGATCGACCGGTTCTATCCTTTGATCTACCACTAGTACTCGAGTCCAGACTCCAGGCCCAATTCAGGGCCGGCTACCCACAATATAATAAACTAGGGCCATGATCCTCGATGCATATATAATACATATTAACACATGGAAAAAGATACTCATACCGGAGCTACCGCTGGTGGCTCCCCTTGAAACTTTTTGTTTGTTTTTTTAACCTTTTTTTTTTTTTTTTTTAATATTTGGTGATTAAGAAAGTATATTTTTATAATATTATAATTTTTTAATTTTTAAAAAATATTTAAAAAGTGTTAAAAAAATAATTATAAAAAAAAATCCTAAAATCAATGGTGACTTTCGCATTAATTAATAAAACTCCGTGGTGTCTGTTTTTCCTTAAAAGTTGTCCTTTTTCTATTAATTTATACAATAAAGACAACGAACGTTGTACGTTTTGATGATGACGAGAAACATGAATTCATACTATTATACACCCAAAACAGCTTCAACCCAGAGCAGCGGTGGAATGAAGAATTTGTTGCAGCGTCCAGCAAAATTAAAATTATAATGAAATATTTTTTATTTTATTTTTAGATTAAAATAAATTTTTAGATTAAAATAATTTTTTAGAGAAAAAATTAACATAAAATGAAATTAATATAATCATTTTAAATTATAAAAAATTAATATATATATATATATTTTTCAAACTTTTTGGAGCCATGCCCCCCTATGTAGGTCCGCCGTTACCCAGGAGGTTCCGAATGCAATCTTTTCATCCCGCCCTAAGTATTCTAGGGCCCTTAATTATCGTCGTCTTTTATTAATACTGCTAGCTACTTATATATATAATAAAACAAGATTTTAATAACCATGCAAGAATATCCTTGCAAACGATAAGATCGATGCATATATGGTCGGGTAAGGAATGTGACAGATTTTACAACTTAACTAACTCTTTATAAATTAATCTCAATATCACTTAAAAATATTGATATCTTATATACTAATTATTATAAGTAGGATATTGGAATTAAAATCTGAAAGAAATATATATAATATATAGTACGTACCAACCCCAAGCTATGTATGTCTTGGTACTAAGTGGCAGGGGAGATCCAAGACGATAGAAACTAGGACATGGGAAAGCAAGATTGATATTGTTTCTTGCCGAATTCGCTGGTGAACAAATCTATGCATGGGAGGCCAATCAACGTTTAGTAGCTGATTAATAGATAGTACTTCAGTTTTGGAGAAAGATCATACGATAATCATCATGACAAGGCCAGTATATATATAAATATATATTATATAGTGATTATTATCTTCACAAGATTTAAATTAAAATGATATTAAAGATTAGATTATAAATATTATATGATCTTGCTAGCTCTTACGTACTGATCCAGCTAATAATTTTAAAACGATACTCGAACTATGTGATCTTATCATCATAATTTCAAGTAGCAGATCATCATATGCTTGGAGGGTCATATAATTAATTTGTTGATGTGACAAAAAGAAAGTAACAAAACAGAGAATTCATGTTTGGAAAGGTGACAAGGGTCATTAGCACTTGATAATTTTGTTCTGCCTGACAATCTACATCCAAGAGGCCGGAGTTCGTAGGGCATACGCATTACTGGACTACATTTTTTTTTTATTAATAACGATGAGAAACTAGAAAACATTGGATCAGATCATACAGAAAACATTGGAGATAATATTATATAGAATTGTATGAAATCGTTGTTAACGAAAACGTTTCTATATATGCCTTGGAAATTTAGACATTAAAATATGACTGACAGAAAATGATTTACATAAATTTAAGTATATATATAATTCATTCCATAAAAAATAGACCCACATAAAAAGCACTTTCATTTTTTGTTTTCACGAGTCCCGACTTTTCATAAAGGTCGTCCCTGATCCAAACCCATTTAGAACCTCCAAGCTAGGGTTTCAAAATGATCTGAAAGTATGCTCCAAGCTATAGGTAGCCCATTTAATTTAGAACCTAATTCTGTTCGTAACAATCTAAGAAAACCCTAAACCACATTTAAGCTTATGCTCTGAAATAATTTTTTAAATTTATTAATGTTACATTAAGTCATGCATGAAGCCACATATATAAATTAATTATAATTATAAGCTGTCAAAATTTCATCTTCTCAATTCATACGAGAAATGATAGTAATTGTTTTTATTTGTTTTTATGATTTTAATTAATATATCAAGTGATTTTTGGATTTATAGTTTTATTAATTGGATAGTGCTTAATTTGCATTTATATATATACTAGTAAGGCATAACGTGCTAATGCACGTATGCCCAGTTGCAGAAACGTCCTAAAAATATATATTTTTTTGTAGAAACATGTAATAAGAAAAAACATATTAAAAAATATAGTTATAAAATGTAATAGATGGTAATATCCGATAAATTTATATATATGATAATAAAGTAGATTTTTTATGGCTACCTGTAAATCCACAATGAGTCAAAAAATGAGAGTATAAATCTTTACAAATTCTCGAATTTAACTACAAATGAACAGAATTTCATCTATATTTTAATATTTTGTCCCTAATCATAAAAAAATCACATATGTTATCTGCAAAATATCCATAAGTATAACTTAGAAATTTTCAAAAACACATTTATAACTACACATAAATACTTTGTACCTATATATTACAATGATTGAAAGTTTTGAAAATAAGTTTTAAAACAGTTATTCAAAAAAAATTCTTCTTTACAACACATATTATACACACAATCTGCATAATATTTATAACTATAATACAACGATTTATAAAAACCAAGTCACAACTATGTACATATATTTTTAAAGTATATATGTACAGATATTTCACAAAAAACCATTTTTCAAAACACAGAGACAATCAAAATACTATTTCACAAAAATCATAATTCATTGTCTTTTTTCCTCCCTTCTCTCTTTTGTTTTTTTTTTTTGGTCCATCAAAAGAGCTCGAGCTTCACTTGTTTTTCTAAAGTCTGATCCTTAGAAAAGAAAAACAAGTCTAAGGTCCGATCCTTACAAATATATAAAAACGAAAAATTGATAGCAAATGAGAAATGAGAAAGTGAGGAAATTTTTTTAAACAAAGTTAAAAAAAGTCATGGATTTACATAACTTAAAGTAAACCTAATATAAATTTAACAGAAATGATAGATCCATATAAGTTAGTATTTTATTTAGTTATATAACGGAAAATTTTAATAAGAAAATTTTAATAAAAACTTAAATTAATAATAAAAATATTAATACTAAAACGTTATTACGAATTATGAAATGATGAAACATAATTAAAACAAAAAGTTAACGTGCTCTATCTACTTATATTCATACTGTTCCTATATATATCAAAAGCATAAAGAACATATTTAAATAAAAAAATATGCTTATTACAATTTGAAAATTAAAATTAATGTTAATGATAATTTTGTTAGGTTTCTATATCAAAAAAATGGGGTGAATTCATATGGTTATGGAAGAAAACGTTTTTAAATTACGGATTATATTGAAAGATTATTGAAAGAAAAAATTTGTTTTAATTTTATCTTCTTTTTTAGAAGATAATTTGTTAGTAATTATTTAACATTTATTCATAAATATGTAAAAGAAAAATTCCAACATTATATAAATTTTCAGCGAATGAAAAAAAATAAAAATGTTCTAATATATATTAACATATTCTAGACCATATTATTCAGCACTACAAATAATGTTAAATCATTGTGTTACTCCAAAGGCAGTTTAGCTTTTAGTATAAGAATGTAAACTAGATCATCTTAATTTATTTTAAAAGTTTTCATAACATTTTTTAATATTATTAAAACATAAGCACTACAAAAAATAATAACAATGAAAAACATTAATTTATTTAACATTTTCACATTTGGCTAAATAAAATAGTAATAATTACATATTATATTTTTAAATTATTAAGAAGTTATAATTTATTTCCTTATGAAAATTTTTAATTATACTAAGTAATCTACTATTGTTACTCTTAATAGTTATAGTTGGATGCGTATGTTGTATATTTGTTATTTTCAAAATAAATATATACTGTGTTAATTTTAAAACTCAAAACTACAGGTAAGTATTAAATAATTTAATCATATATTTTATAAAGTCTCTTCCTTTACATTTTAAAAAAATTAAACAAACTATAGTACATTAGAAACTCTAGATATATCTCAAATAGTATAATTAATTTCAGGATAATTAATAAACTATTCAATTTATTTGAAAATGAAAAAAAATATTTAAGTTTATTTCTTAATAAATTATTAAACAAAACTCATTAATAAAATGGAAAAACTAGATTTATACTAAAATGTAACAACTCAATTCGATATTTACATAATTCAAAATTAAAGAAAACAAAATGTTGCACAACATTAAAGTTTAATTTTCAAGATTTTAATTTTTTATTAAAATTTTATGAAGACTTGGTATCAATTTGGAAAAAAAAATACGATAATCCAATTGTAAAGCTCAAATCAATTTGTAACATTACTCATTTTTCACATCTAAAGCCTAAGAGATAGGTTTCAATACGTACAAAAAAATTTACTTTTTTGACTTTTTATTCAATTTTTAATATGCTTAAACATTAAAAAAAAAAATTCACAATATCATTAAAAATACTTTTTTATAATAATGAGATGAAATGAGATGGATTAATAGTGTTTCTATAAAGTCAGGGGCAAAATAGGAAAAAATTTATTGAACAGTGTTAAACCCATTGCCAATTCGCACAGCCGGTGGTTTGAGCCTCTCGCGGCGGTTAACGGCGGCATGATAGAAGCTGAAATTGGAACGGGAGGAACGCCGGACGCAGGCGAAGAGAATGGACCGGCCGGTGTTGGCCACGCCGGCGTGCGGCGGCGCACTGGAGCGGACGAAGAAATGGGCCGGCGTCGGCTTGGATTCGCTCGTGGAGGTCAACGGCAGCACGATAGGGGCTGAGATTGGAAGGGGAGGGACGCCTGCCGGAGGGGAAGAGAATCGCCGGGGTGGTGTTGGTCACGCCGGCGTGCGGCGGTGCTCTGTNATTCGCACAGCCGGTGGTTTGAGCCGCTCGCGGCGGCTAACGACGGCAGGAGAGGGGCTGAGATTGGAAGGGGAGGGGCGCCAGACGGTGGCGAAGAGAATGGGCAGGGTGGTGTTGGCCACGCCGGCGTGCGGCGGCGCACTAGAGGGGACAAAGAAACTGACGGGCTGCGGCTTGGATTCCATTGTGGTGGTTAACGGCGGCACAAGAGGGTCTGAGATTTGATGGAAAGGGACGCCGGCCGGAGACGAAGAGAATGGCTGGGGTGGTGTCGGCCATGACAGCTTTGGGAGGCACACGGTAGTAGACGAAGAAACGCACGGGGGAGAGGGGAGGAGGGACTCGTGCGCAAGAGAAACCAGAGGCAAAACGGGAAAAACATCAGGGGTAAAATCGAAATATAGGAATAAAATCAGGGGTAAAATGGGAAGGAAAAATGTTAGACGAATTACTGTTTCTAAGCTATTCGCACTTTATATATAAGTAGATATAATATTATATGGCTACTGCATAGAGTTAATGTGCACGTACGGATATTGAAAAAATAATGTGATTTGTTAATGTCGTGTATCGTACGCCTTGGGGCTAGGTTCCAGCAACTCGGGTCTTTAAAATTAGGCTTGCAAAAACAAAGAAGAAAAAAGCTGGGAGAGGGCGCCCTTGGGGCCAGGGAGTCTCTGATGCTAAAGTTAATAGAGTATTTTGAAAATTTGTAAATAATGAGAGAGTCTCAAGGCTAGAGAGCTTTTTCGTACCTGAAAATTGTTATTTATATTGGGAGTCTGGGGGACAAATCATGCCTCTCCCCGAGGAGCCCATGTACTTTTTATTTCTCATTTTGTCAAAGTCCTTTAAATGAGGCATGTCTCTATGATGGCGCCATTAATGCGGTGTGACTTTCTGATCTCTCAGGCCCTATTGGCCGTCCGTCGATGTTCCCTTGTCAAAAGATCAAAGCTTCTCCCTCTTTCTTGTTCTGCTCTATACGAGTCCCCGTGAGAGGGATGTGGCTGAGTGGCGTCAAGCCTATCCATCCCATCAGCCATCATTGCTTACTTTCCCTTGTAGACGAGTCGCTTCGTGGACATGTTTGGGCACTGGGGCCGGGTATCAGGACGAATAGAGACGAGTGAGGGGGAAATCCCCTTACAGTTACCTCGTCAATTCATATCGGACGAGTCACCCAACTAGCGCTGCTTGATTGAGTTAACAAATTAAGTGAACTTTTCTAACAATGCAATTTGTTAACGTCGTTGGTCCGATGGGAATTCTTCATTTCCTTCATTAATTAATCAATTTTTGTAACTACGGTTTTATGTGGTAACTTGCTGCTTCACGTTGTAATTTTTTCATTGTAAACTTGCGGCTTCCTATTGTAACTTGTTGCTTCACATTGTAACTTGTTTGTTGTAAGCTTACGGCTTCAAGTTGTAACTTGTTGCTTTTTCTTTATCTTCTGTGGTCATTCGCTTTCGGAGTCTTCCCTTTCTTTTTTCTCTATTTCTTTTAATGCTGGACTGGGAGTTTTGACGCATGGAATTATGGGGTTCGCATTGAACCCATCCCTGACAACCCCACCGACCGATGACTCCCGGCTTATATTGTCCTTGTTTGCCTTCATTAGTCAGTTATCCTCTTGGTGCCTTTAGCGATATCATTGACGAGGCTGATGTCTCTCCACTTTTTGTTTGAGCCAATTTCCTTCTCTTTTGTCGTCGATCTCTCAGATGCGCTTTACCCCGCCTCATCTTTTAGTTCTTCCATTTTGCATTGCCGTGCTTTATTTTGATATGCAACTAGGCCCTTTGGCCTATGACGCGATGTGCTTACCGCTTTTTACCATGTTGTTGATGTCCGCATTCCTTGGTGCAGCATTCAAGCGGTCGAAGGATCCGGCCCACACTCCATTCAGGAGAGGTCAGAATGCCTCAAGCCAACTTGCCTTTTTAACACCCCGAGGAGGTAATTCAGATAGCGATGTGGCTACTCTGCTCCTTCGTCGCGATGAGGGCCATCGTAAGTTTTCGGGCAGCCTCGAGACTGAACCAGCTCTCTGTCGTAGGTGGGACAAGGTGGCCTTTAGCTCAACGTGTCCCTTTCATCCCCGTAAAAGGTAGGTTATTCGAACAATTTGTAATTAGACCTACTCATGTCCGTTCGCATCGCAGGGAAGTGTAAGTTTGGGTCAGGCTGGCACTGATTCCACACTTCATCGTAGCGGAGGTTGGGGTAAGTTATTCGGATAGTCAATGGCTGATCTAGCTCTCCGCCTCGAGGAGACAAGGTGGCCTTTGGCTCGACCCTTCTCCTTGGTTTGCAGGGAGGTAGATTGTTCAGGCAGTCTGTAACTGGACTCACTCCTACCTGTTGACGCTTACGAGGTAGGTAAGTCTTTATCTTCGAGTAGCTGATGACTACTCGCACTCCATCGGGGAGGGGTCAGAATGCCTCAATCCAAATCGCTCATTTTCCCCTCGATGAGGTAATTCAGAAAGCAATGTAGCTAGTCCACTCCTTCGCCAAGATGGGGCTCGGGATAAGTTTTCTGGCAGCCTCAGAGCTGGACTCGCTCTCCATCGTAGGAGGGACAAGGTGGCCTCTGGCTCAACCCGTCCCTTTGTTCCCTGCTGTTGTTTAGGTAATCTGCTATGGGACCCGTTCCCTCCCGTCGACACTGCAGGGAAGGGTAAGTTTAACTCTTCGTCGTAGCGGAGGTCGGGGTAAGTTATTCAAGTAGCCATGGGGCTGGTCCCACTCTCGGCTGAAGGGAGACAAGGCAGCCTTTGGCTCCACCCCCATCTCCTTGGCCTGCGGGGAGGTAGGTTGTTAGGGAAATCTGTTGCTGGACCTACTCCCTCGATTGACGTTTATGAGGAAGGTAAGTCTTTGCATTCAGGTAGTTAAGGACTGACCCGCTCTCTGCCACAGGAGGGATAAGGCAACATTTTTGCCTACATTTCCCTCTAGTATCCCACAGGGGAGGTAATTCGAATAGCAATGCGGCTGGTCTACTACTTCATCGCGATAAGGGTCGGGGCAAGTTTTTCGATCTACCGAGGGGGCTGGTCCCGCTCTCCCGGATGAGGAGGTTGAGCTTCTTGCTCACCTATCATCCTTTGTGGGGAGTTGGGCTGCTTGGACAGTTTGGGACTAAACCCGCTTCTACCTGTTGATATAGCAAGAAAGGGTAAGTTTGGGTCAAGCTGGCGCTAATCCCACACTTCGTCGTAGTAGAGGTCGATGAAAGTTTTTCAGGTAGCCTCGGGGATGGACCCACTCTCCAACGCGGGAGGGACAAGGTAGCCTTTGGCTCAACCCTCCCTTTTGGCCCCTCTGGAGTTACGTTGTTCAGGTAGGCTGTAACTAGACCCGCTCCTGCCTGTTGACTCTCATGAGAAAGGTAAGTTTTTGTTTTTGGATGGCCGAGGGCCTACCCGCACTCCTCTGTAGGAGGGACAGAGCAGTCTCTGGTGTGACTCGTCCCTTTGGTGTCTCATGGGTAGGTAAATAGAGATTACGTTAATTGAGATTCTGTTGATAGAGATTACGTTAACGGAGATTCTGTTACATTCCTGAACCTCGACATTGAAACACAACATCTCTTCCATTAGGGTTTGAAGTGTATGCATAAAAACATAAATTTACAATAATTAAGCTAGCTTTAACAATAAAATTTTCGTAAGTGTACGACATTCCAGAGGTGCAGCAACTCGCCAAAACTATCTATGGAATCGGGCGCCTGAGAGCCGAACCAAACTCTTGCTGGCCCCTTTAGGGTCAACGAGAATGCCTTGCATGCCACCTTTCCCGAGAAGCCATACAACGTTATGTGAGCCCTAAAGGTTTCTAGGTGCTCAAGGGGGTCTCTCCCCCATCGTAGATCTCCATGGTGGGTGTGACACCCCGACTCCCACATACAAAAAGCCTCGAGAATCGTGACGTCAGGATGATGACCACACGGTCACGCATCCCAACGACAAATGCCAAGTGTGTGCAACAAATAAACAGTGCACAATAAATACGCAGCGGATAATAATAAATAAGTCACTACTACCAGAATTTTAGTTTAATACAGATATCCAAATACAAAGTGTTTAAAATATAAACCAAATGTCCCATAAATATACAAGAGCTGAAAAATAACATAACACGAGTGATCCCAGATCACTCCTTCGGCGGAGCCAAATCCTCAGGCTCTGCATCTGCATCACCAACAAAATCTGTAGTACCATTAAATGGTACCACATGTAAGTTATAACCTAACCAATCTTGAAATAAAAACACATTTAATCATCTAATCATGCATGCCCATGATGCAGTATGCAAGAAATGCAACACACGCCAAAAATCACATTTGGCCCGAAAACATTTCCAATAAATCATTTCCACCATTTTCCCAGAAAATGGCCCAAAACAATTATCCATCAGTTTCCCAGAAAATGACATACAAAATCCAACTCACGCTATTTTTCCAGAAAGCAGCTATTTTTCCATTTATCCATTAATCCATATGCACCATGGTCTCCCCTATGGACCATCCGCACATCCTGGCTACTTTACGAGCGATGCTCATTTCCGCACCCAGTGCATTCGTGGCCAAGTCATTCTCTAGCCCCCGCCAGCAGAAGGGCTACGGAGTCGGCACGTAACTCGTCCAATCCCGAACCCAGGGGACGTCACTCAGTATATTCCGCTCCCGAGTGACCAGAGGAGCTCCACCGAGATAATGCCTCATCTCGGCTTGAAGTCGTGATACACACGCACCCACAAATCCAATCAACACATGAAAACCCAGTTTTCAAAATAACCACATGATCATGAATGCAATTACACAAAAACTCAGTTTTCATTTTACAAACATGAACATTCGTGCAATATGCAATGTACCAAACCACAACAACCATATCCAACAACCAACCATATCACAACATAACCAACACACAATTACTCCATCCTCAATCCATCCACCCCCAAATTCTCTTCAGACTCAGTCCGGAACCAACCAGAATACAGTATAATCAATTAGTGCAAAAATATATTTAAATCTCAAAATATTGCTTAGAAAATACTTACAGCGCTATAAAAATATTTTCGGAGGATCACGGAGGAGTAGAAAGTACCAAAACCGCAACTTCACAATGTAAAAACACTGTGGCCGAAATACACAGTGAACCCAAATTTATACGGGTCAAACGAAGACTTGAGAACGGTAGGGTAGGGCCTATGAGAGGTGGTGAAGCTAATGGTGGTAGCCTTTGGCCGTGGATGGCGGCCGAAATGGCGGTTTAAGGCCGGAAAGGTAAAATCGGGTGTGAGCCTGGCTGGGCTTCACCGGTGCCGGATTGGGGTCGGGTTTGGGTCCAAAGGATTGCTAGAGGGCCGGTGAAGAAGTGGTGAAGAAATGGTGGTCAATGGTGGCCAGACGGCGGCGGTGGGACGAAAAGAAGCCCACAGCTTCGCACAGCTCGCGGCGGCGTTAGCCGGCTTGAAAATGAAGGGGGTTGGTCGTCGGTGGTTGGGGAACCGAGTGGTGCCGGCGGTGAGGCACACGGGCAGCCGGTGGCGGTGCTGGGTGGAGAGAGGCCGAACGCACGGGGAGAGGAGAGAGAGAGGGTCGAGCTGGGAGATAGAGTACGCGGGAAAGAAAGGAGAAAAAAGGAAAGAGAAAGGAAAGAGAAAAGAAAAAGAGGAGGGAAAAAAGAGAGATTCAGACTTTCATCTTGGGTTTCGAAATGATCCAACGAAGAGGATTTTAAAACTACTAGTTAAATAAAATAATCCAAACGCGGTGAAAAGTTCAATTAAAACAATAATAATTTTAAACTCCAAAAATAAATCAATTTAAATTAAAGATCACTTTAAATATAAAACAATAAATAACACTAAGAAAACACATAAGAATTAATTTTCACAACTTAAAATATTATAAAATAATATTTAAAAACTCTCATAATTTAAAACAAAAAAAATAATCACTAAATAAATTAAATTAATCCTTTATTAAAAATATATTAAAATACGAGATGTTACTGTGGGGACCCTGAACTTTGGTGGCAAGGGCACAATCAACACTTTTTTCGTGTAAGGTAAACAAGTGCTTGTGTGCTGTTGGTCCACCAATGATGACGTGCCCACTTTCTCTGTAATCTCTTTGTATTTTCCTTTGATATTGCGGAGGTTGTCTTACATGTTCTTCCTCTCCTCCTCCACATTCGCTCCAGCTCCCGCATTTCAAGACTCCATGTGCTCGCTATTACTGGGCTTCGCCATTTCGTTTTGTTCTTGTTAAGCTTTCCTAAGCTCCTCATTCTCCTTGTAAAGTTTTTGCACTTCACCTGTTAAATTTGTTATCCAGTCCTTTATTGCTTTCTATCTGCCTCTATGGCAACTTCTCCTATGTCCCTCCCGAGTTGTCTGGAACGGATTATCGCAGGCATACGAGGTACATGTAAGATCTACGAAGGATGTCAGATATAGCGGCACTGTTAAGGTTGTGTTTCGTACGCCTTTGGGCCAGATTCTAGCAACTCGGGTCTTCAAAGCTAGGCCTGTGAAAACGAAGAAGAAATAAGCTGGGAGAGGGTAGCCTTAGGGCCGGGGAGTTTCCAATGCTAAAATCAGTAGAGTATTTTGGAAGTTTGTAAATAATGAGAGTGTCTCGAGGCTAGAAAGTTTTTTCATACCTGAAAATTGCTATTTATACCGGGAGTCTGAGAGGATAGATTGTGCTTGCCCCCATAGAGCCCATGTCGTTTTTATTGTTCCTTTTTTTAGAGTCATTTAAATGTGGCGTGCCTCTGTAATGGCATTATTAATGTGGCGTGACTTCCTGATCGCTCAAGCCTTGTTGGTCGTCCGTCGATATTCCCTTATCAGAAGATCAAAGGTTCTTTGTCTTTCCCGTTTTGCCCTGTACGAGTCCCCATGAGCGTGATGCGGTCGAGCGGCGTCAGGTCTGTTCTTCCCATCAGCCATCATTGCTTACTTTTTCTCGCAGGCGAATAGTTCCGTGGGTAAGTTTGAGTCCTGGGGCGGGGTATGGAGGTGAAACCCATTACATAATGGCTGATGAGTGAAGGAGATATCCCCTTACATAATTCTTCATATATTAATATATATGACAACAAGCTTATAATTTTGCCTTTGTCCGTGCACATTTCGTGCAGTAATATCTGTCTGTATACATATCATAATTTCCAAATACATTAGTTTTTGCTTATGAATCTACGTATGAAAAGCTGTATTATAATTATGGATGTTATGTCCATTAATTATGGTAATGGCTCTAATGCTCACTACAACAAATTTTCATTTTAAGGACGAAATTGTTTAGGGAAGAACTAAATTTCATCCCTAAAAGTAATTATTGAAGACGAAATTTAAATTTCATCTAAAAAAATAGATGACTTTATAAAAACATTTGAACAGCTAAATATCCATTTGAATGGCTAAATATCCATTTGAACTAGATCTTTTGTGATGAATTAGTTCATCTCAAAAAGTCAAACACGTTCGAATGGTAAAAAATAAGTTCAAACAGTGAATTAATGTTTGTTTGAATGGTTTATAATCTGTTCGAATAATAATCTTGACGGGGAAGTAATTTATTTTGCTAGAGAAAGTTCAAAACTATTCAAACTGCAATTGATTAGTTCAAACATGAAAGATTTGATTGGAAAATCTGGCAAGAAGGTTGCAAGATTATTCGAACTACACATATTTCGTTCGAACCGAACATTGATGCATTCGAACAGATAGTTTGGTGGGAATTTAAATTAAAATTGATGGGGATTTTTTTAAACCTGTCCGAATGGAACATTAAAATATTTACAAATTCATAAATTAGTTTTATGAACTTAATGTTAAAATATTTTAGTGATTTATTTTTTGTTAAATAAGATTTTTAGTTAAATAAATATTACTTTTAAGATAATTTTATTTTTTATATTATTGTGAATGGTATGTAAACTGAAAAAAAAAACATAATTAACAATAAACAAGCTAGTAAACACTAAAAATAAAAACCATACATTAATTGCATCCTAAAAATATAATGTATGGCGGGAATATAATGTATGACTATTTGAATATTTAAAATAATTATTCAAAATACAAAGAGTCATGATTTTCCATACAAAAAAGCACATTTAATACAAATAAAAGATATACATTACTAGGTCAGATTGTGTAGCACCGCGTCGACTCCAGCAAGGCAGGTCTCAATATGTCACTCGAGACATAAGCTTCGACTCAGTCTCTACGAGGGCGACCCGGTCTGCATCAATGATTTCTGATGTTTGTGTGCGCATCTCTACACTCACGATATCTGCAATCTCCTCACGAGTAGCAGTGCGTGATGCACCTTGTGTAGATGTCTCACCCAATACGCCCCTGTGCACCTCCCTGAATGTCGACCGCCTCTGTAGTGAGTGCATAAATACGAAATCTGGAGTGTTCGGTGCTACGAGACAAGTTCGTCGAGTTGATTGGTTCAATTAGCTCCCAAACACGCTCAAACGCATCTAGCCTGACTCCTTTCGCTAAACGAAATCATGTGAGAAGGACTCCAAATGGCAATATATTTGTTGTAATATTTTTTGATAAGTAAAAGTATTATATATATCAAAAGGAGTAACCAATTGCACTAAATGTATACAACTCTACCTGTCATAATATATGTTGCCTCTGATTGAATGCTAGAGAGATATATATTTGATCCACAACCAACTGACGAACCTCATGATCAGTGAGGCCATCGATCTTATCAAGCATCACAATATCCTCTTCCTCTGCAGTCTCCCCATTGCCTGCAGGTATAGACTCCCTAGGCACCACGTTAGGATATGTAGTGGGCAGTCGAGGGATATCAACAAAATCAGCAACTGCACCAATTGAAAATCGTATTGAGACACCCCAGACGGAGAAGGCATATGCGTCATCATCCCCTGGTTGGCACGACCAAGTTCTCTATAGAACTCAGATATAATATTGATGTAGGTAACTATTTTGTCCGTCCCTTCGTCATTCTGATCTATAATCGATGTCCAACAACGATCGAGAAAGACAAATGCAAGAGAATGTCTCTCCCATAAAAGATCTCTAAAATCATCTATCTTCACATGCCGCTCCAACAAAATAGTCCTCTCTCAAGCTTCTTCACTAGAGGATTCCCCTGACGCGACCCTTTTCTTTCCCCAAGAAACCATTGGAATGACGTTAAATTTAATTTATAAAATTAAGGACAATGATTAAAAATATCATAATTATAATTAGATCAAGGTAATTATATCAGACAATATAATATATGTTACAATATTATCCATTCAACTCTATAAAAAAATTTAAAATAAGAAATGTACCGTTCGAATGCTTAACAACACATTCCAATGATATTATAGTGGGTTTGAACGGTAATAGATTGTCGTTCGAATGCTAATAGATTTTCGTTCGAACCGTATAATATTGGTTTGAACGATAACCATTCATATGCCGTTCAAATGTCTAAGACACGTTCGAATGGCAATTTTTGGATCGAACTAGACAATGGCTGAGTCAACTCACCCATTGTCAAAACTATAAATAATCGGTTTATAACCTTTGTTTTTCCTCCCACAACAATAATGAGAGGCAGGGATGACCATAGAGCCATCCTGTCCTCCATTTCTAGCCAACTACAGGATTGAAATGGGGTTTTTTTGAAAACCTCATTTTCAACCCATTTAAAACAAGTTTTAGGATAAAATAATTGGTAAAAATGTTAGGGAGATCATATACCTGTTGCGAGTTGGAGAGTGGTGGTAGATGGTGGCTTTGACGATGGCGTGTTGTAGTTCTTGACACTGGTGAGGCAGAGTGGAGCAATTTTTCGTTCTAACGGCGCTATGGTCTGGACACGATGGCTAATATTTACTTTTTACCGTTTGAATAGACAGTTATGATGTTTGAATGGTTTCCATAAATATTTTATCCGTTCGAACGTCTTACAAATATCATTTCAAAGGGAAAAAAAATATTGCGTTAGTTAATATTATATATGTTATATAATATAGTATATATACTTATACTACTTATATATACTTATATACTACAATATATTATACTTATATATACAAATATATATATAATATACTTATATAGTTATACTTGTATATATAAGTATATATATAAGTGTTTTAAATCTTTCTACTATCTCAGAAAAATTATATGTCTTTGGTATCAGAGCTATTGGTGATTATATTGTATTGTTATTTTATGTTATTGTTGTTATCTTATTGCTAATTGCTATTTTATTTTGTTTTACGGTCTATTTATTTTTATGGAATATTATTTTGCTCCTAGAACTGGTTATCGAGATCTGTATGATTTAAAGTGTATGGATTATAATCTAAAACTTGAATTACAAATGTTGATGGATGATATAAGAGATCTTAAGGGAAAAGTTTCAATAATGAAACAAGGTAAAGAATCAATGATAACTAATTACGGTCTATATCGGAGAAGAATAGAGTTATTAGAACACTGGAAAAATCATCGTAGATTCTTAATAAACGAAATTAAAAGTATAAGATATCATTTAGGTATCCTTTCATTATTAAAAAATAAAAAAATAAAAAAAGAGCAAAAACCATTGATACAGATTTTTATAAAGATAATCCATAGAAAAAGAAAATGAAGTATATTGAAAGATTTGTGTTGGTAAGCCATGAAAATCCATTGGTCATCCCATTCATGTTGGAAGGCTTTAAGGGTGGTCTCGGTGGTGTTCCCTCAAGGTCTTAATCTACTTATTTATCTGAAAATAGGCAATTTTTATTCTGTCTCAATGAACTCTTTATTTAAACCTAATGAATCTACTACTAGTATCCCTATATAACTTGATAATATTAACTAAGAAGATTACAATATAATAGATATAGAAAGAAATTTACAAGATTGGATGATTCCTAATGTTCCAAAAAATCAAATATGTAAGTATTCTATTTTTTCTTCTAAATTATCATTCTTACTAATTATACAATTAAAACAGTAAAAAAAACTATTAGCTTAAATAATGATTATGAATCATTACAATTATTAACAAGAGAAGCTATCAAGCATCACAAAGAACAGAAATACTCTTTCATACATTTTGGATTAGTACAAGTTGCTATAAAACCACTCACTAGAAATGGATTAAACACCTCGGTATTACTCTATCTAAGAGATGGAAGACCCTATAATTTTCATGATTCATTACTTGGAATGGTAGAATCAAGCTTGTTTCAAGGTCTGGTTTGTTTTAATTGTTATCCAAATTATTCTCTTTCATTATTTGATACTAATATATTACATGCCTTGACATTACATATTAAAACAAACAGTTATAAGATGATGAAAGGGTCATGTGACGCCCCCAGATTTCGCTTGGGATCGGACGAATATTTAAAGCGTCGAGACATGCAACACAAGGTTACCTGCCCCCGTTCATGACATATAAGATGCAATGTTCCTAACATGCATCTAACATTATGTAATATTCGCAGCGGATAATTTTTTCTTTAACAAGACTATGCACCAAACTGAAAGTATCCCAAATACTTTAAACATATTTAATACAAAAAGACATACTAAATAGCTGAGATCATAATGCTAGTCCAAGCTATGATCAAAAGAATACTGGAGATGCAAATCAATAGAACATGTATTAATTTAAGTTAACTACTATATTAACAATGACGCCACTCCGTCGCTCAGTCGACCGTATCCAGTTGGTCGAATTCTGGTTCTTCTTCAAGTCCTGTAACAAGATTTACCATTCTCATGAGAATGGTAGTAGGACTACCACAGTGAGATTTGATTACAAATCTCAGTAAGTTAACAGAAAACCTTCACACAGGTTAATAATGCATGCATGGCAGTAAAAGCATGAATGCATAATTAAAATTATAAGTAATCATAACATAACTTAACATACAACATAATATAACTGACATAACTTAAACTAAAGCGTGAACTGAACTTGACTTGCATAAACTAAACTGGACTTAAACTGAGACTTAACTTGACAAGAACTTGATATGAGACTTGACTTAGCATGAAATCTTGTTCTTTATCTGCTTAAACTTATCTTTTTGGGTACTACATGGGTTCCTTAGAACCATGTGTTCCTACTGATTACCGTATCACATCACAGATATCTTCACCAGCTGTGAGTAAGTTATGACTGGTATCTGCACCAACCATATATGCCACACTCTATGTGGTCTCCATACCTCGTGTGCCAAACTCATGATGGACCCCCCTGAGAACTGAAATTTGTCTAGGATCTGCACCAGCTGAAATGTGGCTCCATCGGCGTTAGAGCTTGGCGTGCTCCGGTGACCAGTTAGTTAGGCCTTGCCCCTACCCGTTGACCGTATTTCGTCAACTTAGGGAATTTGATACCTTATTAAACACTCCAGCGTGAACAAATGAGTTCCACTATTATATTACCCCATCCTAGCACTTAGGGTCATGATTGACATGACTGTTCTCTAAATATACAAACTGTATTCGAGACGAAACATGACTGGAGTACGAAAGGACAAAAGCCCTGACGTAACACAACATGACTTGAACGTAACTCAAAAGATATGACTTGCTTGAAACAGAAACATTTCATAACATGACATAACATATAACAGGCAACACACTTAACATGATATACTTGCAACATTGAATATTACATGACATGACATACATGTAACAGATAGCATACTTAACTTTATATGATATACTTGCAATGTGTAGCAATACATGACAGAATATCTTGTGTCAAAGATGAATAACTCGTGACAGAATAAATTCTGTGTAACAGATAAATATGTAATGACTTGGCATGACACATGTTATAACATATATACATATACTGTAGTTCCTTTACTTATCACTCATACACATTAAACTACTAATAAGTTAAAAGCTAACTTACCTCGATCTTTGTGTTTTATAGACAACTCAAACACGATCATGAGGAACTGAAAATAGTGATTTTCAAAAGTTAGAACTTAGTGACTAGCAATTAGAAATATAGAAAAATATTAATTTAGAGTAAAATTACCATTTTTACCCTCTACATGTGAAAAAAAATGACAATTTTACCTCAAACTTAAGGATTTTGCATCCTAATTCCAAAAATTACCAAAATCATGTAAATTTTGTCCTAAATTCAAATATCAACTCAGAAAAATTTAAAACTAAATACAACCATTAAAACTTTATAAGGCCAAAATTTTACATAGTCTATTCCTTTGATTTTTGTTTCTAACTTGTTTTGATCAACCTCTTGATCCATGACATATAAAGATGTAATCTTCAAATAAAAACATCACATGGTTTAAAAAGAACATCACATGATTTAAAAAGGTTTCCTAAAACAGATCCATGCTTCAAAATCAAGATCACATGGTTATAAATCAACCAAAACATAAATTTAGCCAAGAACATAATCACTTTGGCCTAACCGAGTATCTCCTTGCATAAAATTTCATATCTTTGTAACTAATATAAAATATAGTCAAAACAACATTATAACATGTATATAAAAGGTTTAGGATCCTCAAATAAAAATATCAAAGTCATTGGATTAGGATTAAACCATAAAAGATTTAAACTTTCTCAAAACAGAAACTGTTTTTCCTCTTCCAGTTTCTAGGTTTCTAGATCTAAGAAAATTTTTCACCAAAACTTTTACTCATGCAACAAATCCTCAATAAATAATCATATACACATGTTAACAGTACTCCATAAAAATTTCGGACCAAGATCTATCCATTAGCTTGGTCAAAATCTCCAAGCTACAACACACTCTCCAGTTTATCGCCCAGATTAACTTTTTTGGGGTTTGAACAACTTTTGATTGATCAAATGATCTCCAAATAGAACAAATAAGATATCCACCTAAACTAGACTCGAAAAGAAACAACTTTTATGAGAAAACATTGTGAGAAAATATTTACAAAAGCTTTGAATAAGGCATTCAATAGAGACCAGAAAAACTGCCCGAGAGAGTCTTTTGTGTTTTGTCAAAGAAAAGTACAAAGGAGAGTTGGTTTTCGTGGGAAGTGGACTGGAGAGACTCTTACACAGGTTATGGAAAGTGATAGGACTGAAAGAGAGCTTGAGTGTTGGCCTTTTCTTCCCCAAAAAAATCAGCCCAAGATCTTTTCTCAAGATGGAGTGTGAGAGTGAAAGAGTGAGGTGGCCCTTTAGATATTTTTCTTCAAAACCTTCTAAAATCTCTTTTGAAAGATCTATTCAACCAAGTGGAGGTGCAAACTTAGCCAAGAAGCAATGCTAATGAGACCAAATTCGTGGGCCTTAATGGGCCTAAACTGAATGAGCCTAAATTTTGGGGTTTTAAGAGAGTTTGAGTTGCTATCAAACCCAAATCCAATATCACTTGGCGCAATCAATTTTTCAAGATTAACAAGGTAGGATAATGATATTATAACATAAATTTGGAGAATTAATAGCATGTGGAAGTAATTTAATGAAGCGATTAAACACAATGCTAGAAACTGATTCATTTAGGTTTAGGAGGTCAACTTTATGGTTTGGATAGAACCGTTTAGGATTTCGATTTCAACCATATAGGATTTCATTAGGGTGGGAATCCTATTTGGTTTGGCACAATTTGATTAGTCGGATGAAATAGGGTTTTTGCTTAGGTGGCATGATTTCACACCTTGATTCCTTCAAATCCATCAATCGTTTCTCATGGTGCCAAGTGTCTAATACTATTCACTATGTGTGGCTAAGATCCTGTCAAGTGTTCAAATAAAACATCTCTAATCTAATTTGGACATTCCACACTGTAATTTTGAAACTCTGCAATTAGTGCGCATAACGAGGTTACTATTCATTCTGAAAAAAGTGAATTATAAACTTAGCACTAAAAATTATTAAATATTCATATTAATCTACAGTGAAAATCGTTAACCAAAATTCAACCTCGAAGTATCCCTAAAAATAATTTCATAGTTTCAAACAGACATTTCGTCCGAAAATATGAAAATAGACTTATTGCGCCATAAAATCTTAAATAATCAACTGAGTCTAATGGCACAGACCATAATACATTTTGACACTTATAACTATCTCAAATAATTAGAATCGCACTTCTGGCCCTATAGTGAGTGATAATACAAACTATGTTGACAGACTAAAACCTATGCAATTGGTCAATTCGTAAAAACTTATGGAGTTTTCATGAGATTCCGAAAACCAATAGAAATTTCACTTTTGAATTTCTAGCGGGCTGTTACAGGTCACGTCATTTACCTGTAGTATGTAGGATTCATTATAAATTGATGAAAACAACATTAGAACCACAAGCTCTTATTACCAGTCCAAAAAGATATACATTATTATTACAATATAATACACAAAATTCTAATATACAAATTCATAGGCAAATCAATTGGAATCAAATTACTCTCCCTAATGAATGGCAATTAGAAAACATTACTCCATTACCTAAGATAGAAAATAATTCTAATGACGATCTTGAATATATTGATAAAAAAAATGGACGGAACAGTCCAAATAGCTTTTCAACCTTTTAGAAAATCTTTTTCACATTATTCTTCTCCTGACCCTTCTAGTTATCATACACCCCGATCTGTTCTTACAACAAAATCTCAAAATTTTGACAACAGATCCCAGAGTCTAGATACACAGATTAGGGGAATTATTCCCGAAAATATTATTGATATACCAGTATATACTGTTAGTCATCTTGCTAGTCATCCAGATAGGGCATCCACCTCTCATAATCCTGCAAAGGAACATTCTTCTCCAACATATTCACAAGTAATTGGAGATGATGCCCAAATATACACCCTGAGTAAAGAAGAATTTAAAATTAACAGTATATACTGGTGTATCAATAATATTTTCAGAAATAATTCCCCTAATCTGTGTATCTAGACTTTGGGATCTGTTGTCAAAATTTTGAGATTTTGTTGTAAGAACAGATCGGGGTGTATGATAATGTGAGAAAGATCTTCTAAAAGGTGGAAAAGCTATTTGGACTGTTCCGTCCATTTTTTGATCTATATATTCAAGATCTTCTTTAGAATTATTTTCTATCTTAGATAATGGAGTAATGTTTTCTAATTGCCATTCATTAGAGAGAGTAATTTGATTCCAATTGATTTGCATAGGAATTTGTACACTAGAGTTTTGTGTACTAGATTGTAATAATAATGTATATCCTTTTGGACTGGTAATAAGAGCTTGTGGTTCTAATGTTGTTTTCAATAATTTATAATGAATCCTATATATTACAGTTAAAGGATATGACCATTTCATCATATCATAACCGTTTTTTTTAATATTTGATGTCAAAGCATGTAATATATTAGTATCAAATAATGAAAGAGAATAATTTAGATAACAATTAAAATAAACCAGACCTTGGAACAAGCTTGATTCTACCATTCCAAGTAATGAATCATGAAAATTATAGTGTCTTCCATCTCTTAGACAGAGTAATACTGAAGTGTTTAATCCATTTCTAGTGAGTGATTTTATAGCAATTTGTACTAATCCAAAATGTATAAAAGAGTATTTATGTTCTTTGTGATGCTTGATAGTTTCTCTTGTTAACAATTGTAATGATTCATAATCATTATTTAAGCTAATAGTTTTTCCTACTGTTTTAATTGTATAATTAGTAAGAAATGATAATTATACTTAAAAGAAAAAGTAGAATACTTATATATTTGATTTTTTGGAATATTAGGAATCATCCAATCTTGTAAATTTCTTTCTATATCTATTATATTGTAATCTCCTTAGTTAATATTATCAGGTTCTACTGGGATAATAGTAGTAGATTCATTAGGTTTAAATAAAGAGTTCATTGAGATAGAATAAAGATTTCCTATTTTCAAAGAGAAATAAGTAAATTAAGAGTTTGAGGGAACACTACCGGGACCACCCTTAAAGCCTTCCAACATGAATGGGCTGACCAACGGATTTTCATGGCTACCAACACAAGTCTCCCAATATATTTCATTTTCTTTTTCTATGGGTTATCTTTATAAAAATCTGTATCAATGATTTTTACTTTTTTTTTTTTAATTTTATAATGCAAGGATACTTAAATGATATCTTATACTTTTAATTTCGTTTATTAAGAATCTGTAATGATTTTCGTTTATTACTAGATATATATTATTTATATCTTATTACTTGGGATTTACGTCTTTGGTATCAGAGATCATAAAATATACTTATACTTAATACTATATAGTATACTTATATATAATATACTTATATAATATACTCTTATATAATTTACTTATAATACTTATAAATAGTGCTATATAATTATATAGTCTTGAACACTACTATATCCTTACATTCTACTATATATTTAGACTTATATATATATTCTTAACTTATATTATACTTATTTATATATATTCTTAACATAAATATTATACTTATATATACCTATACTTTTATATAAATAGTTATAAAATTAGATATATAATATAATTATTTTTTTTTTTTTTACGTTCGAACAACATGTTATTACGGCTTGAACGGTTTAAGTACGTGTTTGAATGGACATTTACTGCGTTTGAACGTATAAAATATGTTGGCGCCATTGATAAGTAGTGGTGAGATCAATTTGCGTCATATTACACTTTCAATTATTAGTTCAAACGTATATAATTGACATTCGAACGGGTGTGAGCTGAATTGATCCAGGTAGAAAGTGTTCCCACTTCACTGTTTTCGGGTTCGAACGATTAGTAAATTACGTTCGAATGATAAAATAAGAAATAAGAAGTTCAGAAGCACAAACGTGCTGAAAATTTGGGAAAGTTTATTTCTGAGATATAAAGAGCCTGACATTGAGAAAAACCATGAGAGAGACCGTGCTGGACATCAACTCTTTCTTTCTCTTCAATTTGGGAAGTTCTTTTACTTTGATATTCTATTTCCATGGGATTTTTTATGAAAAGACCCAAATTTATGTTCTCTTCAATTTAATGAGTTATTTTCCCTTCTGTTTTTGAACAAAAGATGTTAGAAGGATATATTTGTATTTGGATGTGGGAATATAAAAATATTTGTGTTTGTGCAATATTTGTGAAATGTTTGTGAAATATGTGGAGTTGAGATTGTGTTTATCCCACGAATGTATTCTCTGAAATTGTGTTTTGTCTTTGTTTCGTGTTTGGAATATGGGTTGCAACCGCGAACACAATAATTTTCCATTTGAATGTGTTATCTTGTTCGAACAGAATTTTAAGTGTTCGAACAGTTGTACTTCTTAGTTGTAATACTTAAACTTAATACTTAAAAGATAACTTATTAAAAACTATAAGGTATAATTAAAAAATAAGTAAAGTTAAATTATAATTAATACTTAAAAAATAAGAAACATAAGAATTATTAATACTTAAATTAGAATTAATACTTAAAAGATAATTAGGTTAAAAGTTATAATGTATACTTAAAAAATTAGTAAAGATAAATTAGAATTAATACTTAAAAGAAGAAACATATGAATGATCTCCCACGTAAATTAAAACTATAATGTATAATAAAAATTTAGTGAAATTAAATTATAATTAATATTTAACATATAATAAACATCAGAATTATTAATACTTAAATTAAAATTAATATGGTTAATTACACTTTGCTAATTCGAGCTTTCACTTAATTCACAATGTACCTCCGAAACTACTAATTGCATCAAAGTGGACTCTCGAACTTTCAAAACTTTCCAATCCCTCTATTCCATCTACCAGCAGTGTTAAATCTAACAAAAATTCACTACAAAGATATATTTTTCATCTAATTTATTATCATTGATCATATAAAATATAAAATAATATATGTTATCAATTAATAATAAATCATTAATCATTAACCATATATAAATTAATCTTTGTACACAATGAAATTATTTGATATTCATCAACCATATATAAATTAATACAAAAAAATTTAATGATTTATTATTAATCAATAGCATATATTATTTTATATTTTATATGGTCAATGATAATAAATTAGATGAAAATTATATCTTTACAGTGAATGTTATGCACATGAGTAGTATGTGCAGTGAATTTCCATTAGATTTAACGATGCTGGTAGACGAAATGGGGGATTGGGAAGTTTTGAAAGTTCGAGGGGTCACTTTGATGCAATTAGTAGTTTTGAAAGTAAATTGTGAATTGAGTGAAAGTTCGAGAGTGTAAAATGTAATTAACCCATTATAATACTTACAAGATAATTAATCTAAAAACTATAATGTATAATTAAAAGATAAGTAATACTTAAATTATAATTAATACTTAAAAAAGAAGAAACATATGAATGATCTCCCACTTAAATTAAAACTATAATGTATAAGATAAATTTAGTGAAATTAAATTATAATTAATATTTAAAATATAATAAACATAAGAATTATTAATACTTAAATTAAAATTAACACTTAAAAGATAATTAATGTAAAAACTATAATGTATAATTAAAAAATAAGTAATACTTCAATTATAATTAATACTTAAAATATACTAAACATAAGAATTATTAATACTTAAATAAAAATTAATACTTATAAAATAAGAATAATATTGATGATTTGGAATGTGATTTGATTTCAAATGTAATAATTGGAGGAGTTGGTTTACTAGTGGCTTGGTTTACTAGTTAGGAGTTGGATTTCAGGATTATTTTTATATGCAATTGAACCTTAGACTTGTTCAAGAGTTGTGACCGAATATTATTTTAAAGAATGTTTGGGTACAACTCTTGAATTATCCAAAGTGAATAGTTGTCTTATCAAAATAGAAGCAGTGAATATGAAAAGACTCTTGATGGTGTTTATCCCATGAATTAAGTTTTTTTTTTTTTATAGACAACCGATGAGTAACAAAAATACAATGGACAAGAGTTAGATACTATTGGGAGATAGACTTGGGCGAGACTATAAAAAGTATGCACAAGGGGTGAAGTTTTTTATAGAGTTTGCTCGCATGAGTGTTGATAGTCGAGGATTTATAAGATGTCCGTGCAAAAAGTGTAAAAATCTTAGTTCTTATAATTTGGTGGTAGTAGTGGAGCATTTATTTGTAAATGAAATCGATTCTAAATACTCAAATTGAGTCTTACATGACGAATCATTTCTTAAAAGAGTTAGATTTAGTAGTCAGTCCAATCAAATGGAGGAAGGTGATAGCATCGACATGGACGACATAAATGTGGATGATTTTGATGACAGTGATGATAATTGAAAGGATATGATTAAGATGTTAGGCGATCTAGGTGCATGAATATTTGGGACAAAAGATGAAGAATGAAGATCTACACAATCATTTTAGGGTCATAAAAACTTTGGAAGACTGTGGGAAGATGCACAACGAGAGTTGTACGAGGGGTGCACTCGTTATAGCAAGTTGTCTTTCACGGTGAGGCTGCTCCATATTAAGTCTCTTTGATGTATTTCTGCAAAGGCTATCATATGTTACTAAAATTATTTAAAGAAGCTCTCTCTCAGGATAATGTAATACCTCGTAATTTTTATTAAGCGAAGCAATTGAAGCGAGGGCTAGGATTTTATTATAATATCATCCATGCTTGTAAAAATGATTGTGTTCTCTTCTGGTAGTAATATGTAGAATTTGATTCATGTCCAGTGTGTTTTGAGTCAAGATCGACATCTGATAAGCGTAATGTACCCCAAAAAGTGTTAAGACATTTTTCGTTGATTCTTTGACTTCAAAGATTGTTTACGTCCCCGTTGACTACGAAAGATATGTCCTAACATCACACAAAAAGAGTCCAAATGAAAACTTATTCTCGCATCCTGCAGATTCCTTACAATGGAAGAAATTTGACTTCGAGTATCCATGATTTGCCGAAAAACCTCGCAATGTACGCCTTGGTTTAACAACTGATTGTTTTATTCCATTTGGCAACACGAGCACTTCTCATAGTATTTGGCATATCATATTAATGCCTTATAACTTGCCACCTTGGAAATGTACGAATGATCCATATTTTATGATGACTCTATTGATACCAGGGCCAAGGTCACCAGGGAACGAATTAAATGTATATTTGCAACCACTGATTGCAGAGTTGAAATAGTTGTGGGATCAAGGTGTTAGTACATATGATGCATTCTCGTCGCAGGAGTTTAAGATGCATGCTGCAGTGATGTGGACAATAAATGATTTCCCAGCATATGGACACTTGTGTGACGCCCCGACTCCCACGTACGGAAAACCTTGGCAATCGTGATATCGGGATGATGAAAACACGGGTCACGTATCCCAACAATAAGTGCTCAAGTGTGTGCAAGATACAACAAGTGCACAACATAATCGCAATGGATAATATAAATAAGTCAACTAAGTACCATAATTGTTTAATACAAATATCCAAAATCAAAGCAATTTTAAAAGCAATACCACAGTCCCATAAAATAATACAAGAGCTGAAAATACAAATACAAGTGATCTCAGATCACACCTCCGGTGAAGCCAAATCCTCAGGCTCAACATCTGCATCATTAACATCAAAACCTGAGGTACCATTTCCGCAGGTTTTGATGTTGATGATGCAGATGTTGAGCCTGAGGATTTGACTTATTTATATTATCCGCTGCGATTATGTTGTGCACTTGTTGTATATTGCACACACTTGAGCACTTATCGTTGGAATGCGTGACCCGTGTTATCATCATCATGACGTCACGATTCTCAAGGTTTTCCATACGTGGGAGTCGGGGCGTCACAGGTGGTATCAGAGCGGTTCGGCTCTAGGTAAAACCACATGTCCCTTAGGTGCAGTACTAGAAAGTTTTAAAAATTGTGATTTGAAATTATTTGTTTGAAGTATGTTATTTTTAATGGTTTTAATTTATTGTATGTTATTATATTTTGTTGGTTTTATTCTATTTTAATTTTTGTTGTATTATTTTATTTTATTTGGGTGTTGTTTTTGGGTTGATTTTGAATTTTTGTCCTGAGACTTAAGTAGGATTGAAGGTTACGCTTTGGCAGGAAGATGGTGAGACCATGAAGGCCGACTGATGTGCCCGAGGATGAGTTGCCACAGGGTGACGGAAACTATGCCATAGCCAGGGCATTGAATAGAATGACGGAGTTCCTCCAACAAAATTTTCAGCTGCCACAAGGGAATTTGAATAGAGTAGTTCAAGCTGGGTGCACCTATGAACGTTTTCTAGTGCATAGGACCCTCGCTTTTACTGGTGAAGAGGATCCACTTCCGGCTAGAAGGTGGATAGAGGACTTGGAAAGAATGTTTGAGGTTTGTGGTTGTACTGAAGTTCAACAAGTCTTGTATGCAAATTATATGCTACAAGGTGACGCAGCTGATTGGTGGAGGACCAAGTGAGAGTTATTGGTGATGGAGTTGGGATCCGTTGCTGCTGTGTCTTGGCAACAATTTAGGAAAGAATTTGATAATCGTTTCTTTCCCGTTTCTGTAAGGCGGCAAAAGGCACAAGAATTTAGTAATTTGGTGCAAGGGGATATGTCTGTGGAACAATATGCCCTAAAATTTATGGAGCTTGGGCGATTTGCTACTCACTTGATTTCCACTTAGCAGATGCGAGCTGAGCGTTTCCAGGAGGGTTTGCGTCATGTGATACGCAAACAGGTGGCTTGCCATCAGATTTTAAATTTTCAGAAGTTGGTTGATATGGCCACCATCGCAGAGTATGAGAATAGTTTTGTAGTGGGCTCCCCTCCAGGTCAGAAGAGGCAGAGTTTTGTTGGTGAAGGAAGCAGTTCTGGGTCGCCTCAAAAGTTTGTGCAGAGGACTGGGGCCCGATCACAGGCAGCCTCTAGGGTGCGTATTGGGGGTCAAGCCTCAATTTGCAGCAGATGTAATAGATCCCACGAGGGTGAGTGCCGTCAGAGTGGGACCACTCATTGTTATAGATGTGGCTAGTCAGGGCACTTTGCTCGCGAGTGTCCTAATCAATCTCAAGTAAGTCGCGGAGGTCATTGTGGTCGAAGGAATAATCAGAAGCAAGTAGTACAGGCTCGGGTGTATCCTGTGACTCCCGGGGACATCGACTACGGGACTCCAGAGACCCAGGATGCCAGGGTGATTACTGGTATGTTTAATATACTCTTTGGATTTGATGTTTGGTGTAAGTTGTTGTTTCTTTTGGATTTCATTGGTGTGTGTGTGTTTGCATCAGGTAGAGTTCGTCTATATGATTTTTAGGCGTATATTTTGTTTGACTCTGGAGCATCTCAGTATTTTGTGTCTGCGACTTTTACACGGATGTGCAACTTAGTTACCAAGCCCTTATCGCAATCTTTGGTTGTGACTCTTCCCAATAGCGAGATGGTGTGGTATTCTAAAGTCGCGATGGGCTGTCCTTTGGATTTTGGTGGAAGGACACTAGAGGCGGATCTAATTGTATTTAAGTTGCTCGGGTTCGACAATATTCTTGGGATGGACTGGTTGTATCGATATTCTGCATACATTAATTGTAGAAGTCGGGTAATTAGTTTCCAGCTTTCGGAAGGAGATTACTTGGAATATGTGGGAAGCAAGTTGAAAGCGAAACTGACAGTTATATCTATAGTTCAAGCGAAAAGAGATATAGCTTGTGGAGCTGATGCATTTTTGGTTCAAGTGCTACCTATGTCATCTGAGAAGAAGTCCTTAGTGGATATTCCGGTTGTAGAAGAATTTCCATATGTGTTCGTAGATGATTTGCCCGGGTTGCCACCAATTCGCGAGTTGGAATTTGTTATTGATTTGGAACCTGGAGCAGCTCCTGTGCACAAGGCTCCCAACCCTATGACATTAGCTGAATTGAAAGAGTTGAAGATTCAGTTGCAAGAATTAGTTAATAAGGGGTTTATTCAACCTAGTACTTCGCCTTGGGGAGCGCCAGTTTCGTTTGTTAAGAAGAAAGATGGTACTCTCAGAATGTGTATTGACTATCGGGAACCTAATAAGGTGACTATCAAGAATAAGTATCCTCTTTCTCGGATAGATGATTTATTTGATCAACTTCAAGGAGCAGCTATTTTCTCAAATATTGACTTGAGATCGGGGCACTACCAGTTGAGGATAAGAGATAAAGATATACCCAAGACTGCTTTTAGGTCGCGGTATGGGCATTATGAGTTTAAAGTGATGCCTTTCGGATTGGCTAATGACCCTGTAGCCTTTATGGATTTGATGAACCGAGTATTCCGACCTTATCTGGATTCTTTTGTGGTGGTGTTCATTGATGACATTTTGATTTATTTTTTAGATTTGGAAAAACATGCTTATCACCTTCGTTTGGTGCTTGGAAAATTATGGGAACATCAATTGTATGCGAAGCTAAGTAAGTGTGAATTTTGGTTAGAAGAAGTCAAGTTTCTTGAACATGTGATTTCCCGAGATGGAGTGGCTGTAGATCCTAGCAAGGTGGAAGTTGTTTTGTCATGGCCTCGTCCTTCAATAGTGCGTGAGATTCAAAGTTTCTTGGAACTTTCTGGGTATTATTGGAGATTTGTGGAGGGATTTTCTCGATTATCTGGACCTCTCACTACTTTGACTAGGAAGAATACTGAGTTTGTTTGGTCAAATAGATGTGAGAGGAGTTTTCAAGAGTTGAAAAAGAGACTGACAACAGCGCCTGTTTTGGCACTTCCAGAGCCACACAAGCCGTTTGTGGTGTTTAGTGATGCATCCAAGTTTGGGTTAGGATGTGTTCTTATGCAGGAGGGACGAGTTGTTGCTTATGCATCTCGTCAGTTGAAAGTTCATGAGAAGAATTATCCCATGCATCATTTGGAATTGGCAACTGTAGTATTTGCTCTTAAGATTTGGCGACATTATTTGTATGGAGAAGTCTGTGAAGTCTACACTGACCATAAGAGCTTGAAGCATCTATTTTCTCAAAAGAATCTTAATATGAGATAGAGGCGATGGTTAGAGTTGATTAGCAACTACCAATGTGAGATCAAGTATCATCCAGGGAAGGGTCGCTGATGCTTTGAGTAGGAAGTCTCAATTGGTGGATGAGGCAAAGTCATTAGGTTTGGACTCTCTCTTTTGTGGGAAGAGAAGACTTCTTATTGAGAGTTCGCAGCAAGAAAAATTGCTCTCTTCGGTTTTGGATGTTCGAGTAGTTGATTTTGAAGAATTGAATACTCTCCAAAGAAGGGATCCAAAGTTATTAGATATCAGGAAAAGAGTTAAGAAGTCTAGAGGACTCTTGCATTATAGTTTGGATAAAGATGGTATTCTTCGGTTTCGGGATCGAAGAGTGATTCGCAGAGATTCAGAATTTAAAGAGCGAATTTTGGCAGAAGCTCATGCGGCTCCTTATTCAGTTCATCCTGGAAGCACTAAGATGTATCGAAATTTAAAGAGAAATTTTTGGTGGGAAGGCATAAAGATGGATATCGCCATGTTTATTGAGAAATGTGACACATGCCATCAAGTAAAGGCTAAACATCAGAGACTTGTTGGTAAACTTCAACCTTTCCCTATTCCTGAGTGGAAGTGGGATGACATTTCTATGGATTTTGTAGTGAGTTTTCCGAGGACTCCTATTAGAAAAAACTCAGTTTGGGTGATTGTTGATTGATTGACCAAGAGTGCCCATTTCTTACTTGTCAATAATACCGACTCTTTAGGAAAGTTGACTCGGACGTTGTATGTTAAGGAGATAGTGCGTTTGCACGGAGTACCCAAGAGTATTGTATAGGACCAAGACCTAAGGTTCACGTCTCATGTTTGGAAGAGCTTGCAGGCAGCCTTACGCACTAAGTTGAAGTTCAGTATTGCTTATCACCCTCAAACTAACTGTCAGTCAGAGCATACTATTCAGACTCTTGAGGATATGTTGCGAGCTTGTGTCATGGAATTTCAGGGAAGTTGAAAAAATTATTTGCCGTTAATAGAGTTTGCTTATAATAATAGTTTTCATGCCTCCATTCAGATGGCCCTGTATGAAGTTTTGTATGGAAGGAAGTGCAGATCACCTTTGTGTTGGGATGAAGTGGGTGAGAGTAAATTAATTTGGCTTGAGTTAATTCAAGAAATGAAAGATCAAGTTCGGGTTATAAGGAATAAAATGGCGGAAGCGCAAAGTCGTCAGAAGAGTTATGTAGATACAAGGAGAAGAGACTTATCCTTCGAGGTAGGTGATTAGTATTACCTCAAAGTCTCTCCTATAAAAGACGTTAAGCGCATTGGTAAGAAGGAAAAGCTTAGCCCGAGATATGTTGGCCCTTTTCAAATTGTGGAGAAGGTTGGGCTTGTTTCTTATAGGGTTGCATTGCCGGATTATTTTGTGAATGTTCATGATGTGTTCCATGTGTCTTTGTTGAAGAAGAGTTTTGGGCAACAAGAACCGCGTTTTGTTGACTCGGAACACATTTAAGTTCAGCCTAACCTTACTTATGAAGTTGTTCCGATGCAGATTGTGGATTGGAAAAAGCAAAGGTTAAGGTCCAAGACGATACCTTTGGTGAAGGTGTCATGGGGTGATCCGTTGGCTCAAGATTTCTATTGGGAGAGAGAAGCCGACATGAGGGAGCAGTATCCATATTTGTTTGGTTGACCTTGGCGGTATGTTTCTTAAGTCTGCTCTTAGTAAAATCTTATGCCTGTATTAGCTTTAATGTTTGACCTTGCCAATTTCGAGGAAGAAATTTTATTTAAGGGAGGGAGGATGTAACAACCTGTATTTTAGTGTATTTCAATTAAAGGATTATTTTAATTAATTCAAAGATCGGTTCTCTTGTATTATTTTATGGGACTGTGGTATTGTTTTTAAAATTGTTTTGATTTTGGATATATTAAACAATTCTGGTACTTAGTTAACTTATTTATATTATCCGCTGCGGTTATGTTGTGCACTTGTTGTATGTTGCATACACTTGAGCACTTATCGTTGGGATGCGTGACGTTTGTTGTCATCATTCCGACGTCACGATTCCTGAGATTTTCCGTACGTGGGAGTCGGGGCGTCACACTTGTCTGGGTGGAGCATAAAAGGTAAAATAATTTTTTATGTTTGCAATAAAGATACACAATCTTTGTGATTGACAAATGGTAGGAAATTATGTTTCATGGGACACCGTCGATATTTACCACATGATCATAGATGGCGTTCAAATAAAACAATGTTTGATGGAAGGGTTAAGCGTAAGTCATCACCGCTAGAGTTGTATAGGAATGATATTATCACGCAGTTGGGGATTTAAAAAAAAAACAGATTTAGGAAAGATGCAAGAGTTCTAAAGAGAAAACGACAAGCAGCGGAGTTGAATTGGACAAAAAAAAAGTACTTTTTTCGAGTTGTCATATTGATCTACCTTGACACTGCTTTATAATTTAGATGTTATGCACATTGAGAAAAATATACGTGAGACTATATTGGGTACTCTGATGTCAATAGAAGAGAAGACAAAAGATACAACTAACTCTCGTAAAGATTTAAAACAGTCGTGGATAAGTCCAGAATTGGATTTGCAAGATAATGGGTCGTCAGCCTATATGCTCATTGGATGGAATACACTTTCAAATGATGAGAAAAAAAATTCTGTGATTGGTTCATGACAATCAAATCGATAGCTATGCTTCAAACATGTCAATATGTGTTCAAACTCATGATTGGAAGATAACTAGTCTTAAAAGTCATGACTGTCATGTATTTCTGCAGTGTCTTTTGCTGGTTGGTGTGCGTGGAAAGCTTCCTTTAATGTTAAGTACTGTTCTCACAGAATTAGGAAGATTTTTTAGGGATATTTGTAGTAGAACGTTGAAAGTTGATGTATTGTTAAAAATAGAAGCTGACATTGCAGTGATATTGTGCAAATTGGAGAGTTTGTACCCACCCTCATTTTTTGATGTAATGGTTCATTTAGTTATACACACCTATCTCATGAGACTTTAGTTGCTGGTCCGGTTCAATATAAATGGATGTATCCTATTGAATGATTTTTTAGAAAACTTAAGCAGTCTGTAGGGAATAAAACTTGTCTGGAAGGTTCAATAATGAGTGACATACCTTTTGTTCAATGTATTTCCGTAGGATTGATACAAGATTTACGAGACCGGATCAAAGGTATGAAGGTGGACAAATGTGAGTCTCTTTAATATTTACCGTGTTTTTCCAGACCATACATCCCATAAGCGCACAAGAGGGCTATAATTTATGTGGGCGAAAGTTTGAAAGAGCTTGATAATATGTCTTGAATAACTGCGCAGAGATTGACCACTACTTCAGTTAGTGATGATCCTCTAATTCAGTATCTTTAAGTTCAGGCATAATAATATAGTATAATTTGATAAAAATTAATAGTTCACATGAACATGCACTGTGAACATATACAACTACTTCACATAAATAGTGTAACTGATGTAGAAAAGACACATGAAGAGAAATTCGCCTCGTGGTTTGAACATACGGTATTACTGTAAACTCCATATTATAATACGAACTTCATACCACTAAACTCCACTTTTTTCTTTTTTTTTTCTTTTTTCTATTTAACATTGATGTAACTATAATAATATTTATTGATATAGGTTGTATCAAAATATGGTGAAAATTCAGAAGAAATCTCACCAAAACTATATGCTCTGGCACGTGGTCCATCTAGGCAGACCATCCAATACTTAGGATGTTTGGTGTGTGGATATAGATCTCACATAGCTGACAGAGAACGATATAGGAAAACTCAAAATTGTGGGTTGTAGTCGAAGGAAGCCATAGGGATGATAATATTGAATTCTACAGAATTGTAGAAGATCTCAAAACGTTAAAGTACGTGGGTGGATATATGGTCTGGTTGTTTAAATGTAATTGGTGGGATGTCTCAAATCCTAGGTTGGGACTGCGTAAAGATGAATATTTTGTAAGTGTCAATACATCTCTCACATGATATGAGGACGATCATTTCGTTCTTGCTTGCCAAGCGATTCAAACTTTTTATTTTGATGATCCGGAGTACAGGAACCCATAGCGAGTAGTGGAGAAGTTTGCACCAAGAAATGTATAACATTCCAGAGGCAGACGAACCACATGAAAAAGTTGATAGTCTAGAAAATGAAGAAGCCTATCAACAAAACGAATTAGGCATCAATCTATTTGTTGATCTAAACCAATATGACATGGTCCCATTGGTAGAGAAGGTGTTCAACCCAAAGTAATTGATGGTGAAATGTCGGAAGAATATGAATCAACTGAAGTGTCTCGTAAGGATGAGGGCGACTGGTCTAGTAAAACTGATAATAAATGAATTTTAAGCAGATATTTGTGTGAGTATCATTCTTATAAATATCCATAACATTAGTTCGAATAATAATTTTTTACAATTTTAAACAGATGTGCCTCCCAAATGCAAAGTAACACGTGCGTCATCCCCATCCATTACCGGCTCCCTGTGTGGTTCATCTACCATCAATAGTGGGCCAACATTACAAGACCCAAAACGAGATATTTTATCAAACTAAATACCATATTTAATACTCGATGTAAGTAATATATCTATAAAATAAAGATAATTAAATTAAAATATATGCTTTAATTACTATATATATAGCTGTTGTAAGCCAACGCTGAGGTCGAGGCACTATAAGGGGTGTCTTCATAGAGAAAGTAAGGAAATTGAGCAAAATTAAAGCTAATATTTCGAATGATCAAACCGGTGGCTCTGGAAATTCGGCAGCATGCCTTGCTTTTTATGTTTATTCGAACGTATGCACCGATGGCTACATCCTTTTGGCTAAAGTTCCCCAAGATGTGAAAGACCACATCAAAAATCGCTACCTAGTAATAAGCTACATCTCAAGAAACTAAGTATAAAATGTTAATTTAAAGTTATGGTATATTTATACTAATTGTTTATAATTTTTGAAAGGACGAGTTTGAACTTAATTTTGGCTAACGAGAGGATCGACAAATGGTTGAGGAATTGATGTCGAATGGATTCTGGAGGTACAAAGGTCGATGACATGTACATTATCAGAAGTTCAGCACTACAACAGAGGCACACCAAAATCCATTCCAAGCAATGCTACCAAACGAGTGGGAGAAGGTTTGTGATATGTTTGAAGATCTTACTTATCAAGTAATTTTGCTGCTATCTTTAATAGTATATAATAGATGTATTAAACATATATACATAATATTTTTTTTTATCAATGGAGTACTGTGAACAAAGTAAATAGATCAAATTTAACGATACACCATAATGCGGGTTCTCGATCTTTTCATCGTTTGTCTAAAAAAATGATAATTTACTCTAGTCCCCGTTAAATATTAACATTTGCACTTTTTTTTTTTTTTTATTTATTTAAGTTCTAATATAGATTTTCCTATTGCATAAAGAAGAAAGTCTTGCTGATTATGATCTGACCCAATTGTATACTAAAGCACATAAAAATCGTGATGGTGTTTAGACCAGTCTCAAAGTAGAGGTAAATTATGTAAATTTAAATTTCTTTAATTTCATTGTCTAATAATCATTTTTTGAGATTGTCTTCAAAAACCTTTTGAGATAAAATAGAGATAAAATTTTTTCATCTTCAAAAATATTTTAAGATGAAAATTAAATTTCTTGTGACAAAACCCCAAGCTCTTGAGTGACTGTGGCTGCTAGCTACATAGCATAATTAATTAATTTGGTGATATTTGCGTTGCTGCAGCTATATATAATATATTAATAGTGGTAGTGTATGATTAATTGTTCTTGTTGGTTTAATTCTGACAGACAATTAATTAATAATCAACTCTTTTAATTTAGCAGCTTTTGGGTGTTTAGGCTTTTTGGCTATTTCATAATTAGGTTTCTAATTTATAATTACTGAACCTGCATGCATGCTGCATCTGTAGCTTGTTTGGGCAGGCAGGAAAGCTACTGGTTTTTGCCATCTGTGTACGTACGTACTTCGTACCCTCCTAAGTCCTATCTATCTATCTATCTATATATATATATATATATATATATATATATATATATTTATAGGTTTCTAGTATTTATTATAGTACTTTTATTTTCTCTGGTTAATATATTTCTTAACTTACGTACCCTAGAAAGCTGGCTACGTACGTAATTGCCTTCATGAAAGTTAAAAGAACTAGGCCACAACTAACTAAGATTACACACATACATACATATATATATATATATATATATTTATCGGACCCTATTTTCTTTTCTTTTTTTCTTTTTTTAATTCTTTTTATAGGAAAACTTCATATTCATAAAACAGAGACATTACATAGATTGTTTGTCCAATCATATGGCTTGTGATATATGAATAGGAACACAATCCCCCCTACATCTCTATATCTCCGACATTCCAAGCATGCCTAGTAAATCTATGAGCTGCCTCATTTCTTAGTCGATTAACATGTTGAACGTTGCACTCCGTCAACAGATGAATAAGTCTTTTTGTTTCCTACACTAGAAGTCTTTGTGGGGCATATGAAACACTGATATCTTGAAGCTTAGAAACCATCATCAAGCAGTCATTTTCAATTATAAGTTTTCCTATCCCCATGTTTGCACATAACTACAGGCCCGGAACATGGCTAGAATTTCAATAGTAGCAGGATCTAAAACCTCCTCTCCTACTTTACTAGTTGACATCACAACATCCCCTTTTGTATCTCTGAGAATGATGCCCACTCCAACCTTCTTTGATCATAGAACATTGCACCATCTATATTCAGTTTTAGAAAATCTGCTGGTGGGATTAGCCACCTATTGTAAGGTGAGAAACTGGGACTTGTCTCATGATATTAGGAACTTTTTCATTGAGAAAGAAAACTCTATCACCTGATGTGGTTCCATGCATACTTTTTCATGCACCATTTTATTTCTTCTGAACCAAAAGCCCCACGCAAGTAACCCAAAATTGGTCAGCTCATCAGTTGTGCCTTCTTCCTTAATGCGCAGAGCCACTTCCCTTAATGACATATTTTGATCCACATTTTTTATAAGAGGAACATATCTAACACAGTGATCATGAATACTTGGACAGTGTAGAAGAACATGTGGTAGATCCTCCATTTTGTCTTTGCAGAAAATACATTTATCATCCCCATCAATATGTATTCTTCTAAGATTTTCAAAAGTTGGAAGTCCATCCCTTCATGTTCTCCATGCAAATACTTTAACTTTGTTGGGAATCTTCAGCTTCCATAGGGCAAACCATCATGAGTTTTGGATTCTAGCATTCGAGGTTTCCCCTCTGCTCTCACCTTTGCTAGCTCTAAAAAATTGATAACCACTTTTGACACTAAAGCCACTCTTTTCCTAGTTCCAAACCCATTTATCTTCAACATCACTTGGGCTTGGACTAATCTTGAAGATCTCAATTGCTATATTTGGATTGAATAGAACTATGATTTTCCTTACATCCCACCACTTTGTGTTGCAATCAATCAGTTCTTCCACATTGGCTTCAACTGATGCAAATTTTACTTAGGCAGACTCCCTTTCCAGAGTTGGATGGTCTGGTACCCAGCAGTCGTTCCAAATCCTAACAGGCTTGTCATTCCCTATGCTCCACCTGCCTCTTTTGAGAAGGAGATTCTTAG
Organism: Pterocarya stenoptera; assembly: GCA_003123785.1. Taxonomy (NCBI): domain Eukaryota; kingdom Viridiplantae; phylum Streptophyta; class Magnoliopsida; order Fagales; family Juglandaceae; genus Pterocarya; species Pterocarya stenoptera. The sequence continues at coordinate 189,399 of QEOT01002360.1, read as the reverse complement.
CTTCCCAAATTCCTCTCCAAGCATAAGAGGGGTTAGTACCTATAGGGGCATAAAAAAATGAGCTTTTGGAAAATACTTTGCCTTGTAGATTTTCTGCAGCAGGCTTCCATCTTCTTGCAAGATTATCCACCTTTGCTTAGCCAGCAATGCCATATTAAAAACTCACATATCTTTAAAATCGAGCCCTCCTCTATATTGGGATTCACACATTTTGCCCAACTGACCCAGTGAATCTTCCTCTCTTCCTTTCTCTGACCCCACTAGAATCTAGCCATTATGTTTTCAAGCTCAGCACATAGATCGCTTGGTAGCTTGAAGCAACTCATAGCGTAAGTTGGGATAGATAATGCCACTGCTTTGATCAACACCTCTTTTCCCCCTTGAGAGAACATGTGTTCCTTCCAGCTTTGTAACTCCCTTCCACAGTCAAAGTTAATTCTCTCTTGAAAAATACATCTCCATTATATCACACTCAAGATTAAACACAGTTGAGTCTGTTGGTGTGGACGTGTTCATTGGCCGAAGGTTTCCAGAGCTACCATTAATGCATAGATTGAGAGGTTCTCATGGGAAGCTATAGAAAGGTCAGAGTTTCAGCACTACATGTGTGGAGAGATCGAGTGAGTCACTCATGGTGTTGCAAACTAGGTCTAGCTACTACAAAGGTTTTGTGAGTGCTTCTAAAATGGTTGTAACAAACTAAAGTTTCTATTGTACTGGATTTGAGGTAATGACTTACACCCAGAGTGGTTTTAGATTTTGAAAACGTTTTTCAAATGAGTTTCAACTTCATGACCAAGTTGTTGTGTTGATTATTTGTGTGTTTTGTTCCATTGATTAATTGTTTGTTTAACAATATTTTTGAATAGACCATTAGAATCGATTTACACCTATTCACTTCACTCTAGGTGTTGTGTTGGGTAGAATCATTGATTTTTCAATTAGATCCATGAATTTATTTGCATATCACTAATTTCCAACCAAGTGATCTGAAATTAAGCTGATATATATGTGCGTGCTGGCTCTTTTCTCTGAAATTAATTAATTAGTTCTTAAGTTATATTTTATCCATTATTTGCATATTCTAACTTTCTCCAAGTGAGAGCTGAAAATGAATATTTAAACCTGCAAATAGGTAGGCGTTGAACCCAACGTTAGATATTGTCGTCCTCAAAGGCATGCAGTAAATAGCTAGCTAGCTAGCTGGGTTTGCTAAATTATTATTATTATAATTATGTCGACCTTACTAAAATCCAACTGCTTGCTTCAAGTTTGGGTGATATATCCGGTGTTAGGGCTTTATTTTGTCTCCACCTAATTTGCATGCTCCTTAGCCCATTCTCTATTTAACCCATTTTTTTCTCCATTTCCTTCCACATCATAAAGTACTTTAACCTTATTAGTCTTAAATAATGTTAGTGCTAGTACTGGTACCATGGCTGCAGAACTTGGCCTTCTCTCCTTGAACCAGCTCCAAAGTTTGGCTCAGTCCCAACAAAATCAACATCAGCACTATCAACTAAACCCTAGCTTGACCCGGCCGTCTGCCAGTTCGTGGATGTGGAACCCTAAGCAAGCCAACGAGGAAGATGATTCATGGGAGGTAAGGGCCTTTGCGGAAGACACTGGAAATGCCACGGGCACCACTTGGCCACCGAGGTCTTACACTTGCACCTTTTGCAGAAGGGAGTTCCGATCAGCCCAAGCTCTCGGCGGCCACATGAATGTGCACCGCCGTGACCGTGTCCGGCTCAACCAAACGCAGTCTAATTCCAACAATCCCACCTCCTCATCTCCTTCCTCCACTTCTTCATTTATAATCCCAACTCAAGAATATTCCAGCAATGGTGGACTGTGCCTGCTGTACCAATCGCCAAACCCTAATGCTTCCTTTACTTCAAGAGTATCAGAAAATGCATCTCATGTTGAGTCACCTTCCACCCTTCTCTCGATTTCAGTACCCTCTCCACCTAACAACTTGATGCCTCCTTGCTCTCCCACAACTAATTACCCATCGGGGTCACCAGGTACTAATTCTCCTCGCTTTTACTCTAGCGAAGCCAAAGAAAAATCAGCAACCACAGATAATGCGAATGATCAAGATCTTGATCTCGAGCTTCGGCTCGGGCAGAGACCTATGTCATCATAAGAAGCAAGAAAACATGGTGTGCGCGCGGTAGCTAGGTTTACGCTTTTCCAGTTTCAGGAAGATCAGAGTGCGCCGTATGATGTGTAAGATACAGTCTTTCGTGAAATTTTGTGAGATTCTTTTCTGCTTATTTTCCAGATTCGATAGTTAATATTTCATTTGCGTGTGTGTAAGTGTGTGACATTGCAGACACATATGGATTGGAAAAAAAAAAAAAAAAACTAAAGCCAGAAAGATTCATGCTCTGGAAATCCCAAGGAAAAAAAAAAAAAAAACATATTTATTTTTAAAAGTTTTTTGAAATTAAGAAGATTAGGGTTTAATTTAGTGATGGACTAGTAATTAATGGCGCTTGCAGTGCACTGTCATTTTCTATTACAGATTTCTGAGAAAAGTCTGTCTGGGTATGAAACGTACGTTTCCATGGGACTATTTCTATCACGTATGCTGCTAAGGATATCGTAATGGCACCCCTCTTGTTTCCACAAACTACGAATTTGCCATTTCCATTGAATTCATAACAAGATATGCTAATTCTTATCCATTTATAGCATTCAGTTAGCAGGCATGAGGTCATTTATAAGGAACTCAGAAAGTTCATATATTTCATGTTAGAATGCATTAACTTTTCTATAGATGAAGTAAACCTGGCCTGTCATGTCGAACATGCATTCAACAAAATATTTCAGGTTTCTAAAAAGATCAAGCTCGATCTTGTCACCCGGCCAAGTTTAGTATTATATTCCTTTGATTTAGAAAACTCATACGCGCGATCGAGTTTTCATATTTTTAAAGTTTCCCATGATTGTTTCATTCCTATTAATGCTATTAAAATAACGACTCTGATCAATGTATGTAATAAGATAGTAATTCATTTAACATCCTCACTTCAATCTCATATTCTTCACTTTTCGTGGAATATTTTTGTGAACTAAATATTTCTATATAATAAATAAACTAAGAATCGTCTTTGTTTTACTACTTCACTAATATTGGTTGTGCTCTTATTTTGAGTTGGGAAGTAATATTTTTATTGGAGTAGAGAAATAGCTATTCTCATCTCATCTCATCTAATCATTAGCACAACTTTCACAAATTTTCAAATAAAATAAAATAAATAATTCAACTTTTTCAAATTCTAAAATAAAAATAATATTAAAAATATATATTCTAGCAATATTTTATATAACTTTCAATTTTTATTTTAACTCATCTCATCTCATTTGCGAAAACAAATGAGGCCAAACATCTCAAATTTTGTGAATAGTAATAAAATGATTTAAGTTAAGATATTTTATTAAGTTTTGAGAAATGAGAGAGAAAATATTGAATAATAATATTATGAAGTTAAAAATTTGCTTGAATACAATTTTTTAATATTATTTAAAAAAGTTGTGTTGCTGTTTGTGTTTCGTTTTGAACTTTGTAAAAGTTGTAATGATTTGGTAATGATTACATAAGAAAGTTAAACGGTTGAAATTAATTGGAAAGTCATGTTTTGTGTTTGAGTGATGTTTGAGAATTAGGAAATTGTAAGAAGTTTTGATAATTTCTTATCTCATCTCATAATTACCCAAACGTGCCTAAATGAGCTAGATATCTTGGGAGTGAGATAACCTTTTTTAACATATTGAGATGAAACCTAAGTACATAAATTCTTCTTTTGTTTATATGAGATTTTAATTGATTAAATTTTAACCAAGTTCTCGTAATTACCCCCACAGTTTTTTGGATGCAACTATAAAAAGAATTCTCATATATAGTTAATCCCAAAAACATTTTTAATGGTTGAAATAATAAAATTTTTTTAAAAACCTTATAAAATTATAGATGCATTTAAATGGTTCTCTAAACATCCACTGCCCAGTCACATACATTTGACTCAGCCACTAGAGATCTCATTCGTTCACTTTAGCAGGACTTATCCATTAATGATTTCATGTTCATGAATTGGATGTAAGCGCACCTCTATTTGTGTTATCGTTGCTCGTATATATTAACATATTGTATTAATGACACGTTATGAATATTTATCTGATCCTCTTCTAACGACACTGTTCAATGAGATATATATGTACATGATATCCCAAACTTACAATAATTAACATGTTTTTTGAAACAAAATATTCCTAACATTGATTATACTATATTCCTTTCCCAATGACTAATTTCAAGCAAGGATGTGTTGCTTGTTGGTTAGATGACCTAAAAACAACCAAGATGAAAATTAGTCGAATGCAAAGAAAAAATGCGGGGAATTATGATGTTACAAATGAAAGTTAATATTGAAATCTCTAATTAACAAGAGAATCATGATGAGAAGTAGCTACCAGAGATAGAAAAGTAGAGATTGAAAGGCTTGAAGTACTGGTGATCTCGTTGTGAGAATTGAATGGCTGAATGGAGGTCGAAGGAGATTGACTTGGATTAATTAGAATAATCGGATAACTTAGCTTTTCATATTGGAGAAAATTATCATTCATAGAGTTAAACAAAATACTACCGAGACGATAAAAGAAAAGATAAATCAACCAAATCATTAAGCGTATTTATATAATATATATATTTATATATATTCCTATATCACTTTGTGAAAAAAAAATGATATCTTTGAATAAAAAATTAGATGAAGTTCATAACATTGAACCAATAGATTGTAGCATAAGTCTATAGTTTTATTTTTTTGGGTTTGTAATGCATTCCTGACGCAAGACAAAATAGTGATTTTCTGCAGGCTAGTTTCTATAGATAATTTATAGGGAAGGAAGACAAGAGAATCGCCTAAAATACAAAAAAAAAAAAGACTCTGATATTCAATTCAAAATTATCAATATCCAAGAGTGACCAAATCAACCCACAAGCCAGACTGTAATAGTTAGAAATCGACCATATTAGAATTTTATCAAAAATAGAAAAATCTCAATACTTACACCAAATATAAATACATAATAATAGAAGTAATCTGTCAAAAATCTAGCCCAAATTGAGTTCAGAATCACTTTCTAAACGAGAAATAAAATATTACCATAAAAGACAAAAAATAGCTAAAAATAAAGATTCAGATGGGAAAACAATAAAATTTGGCCTCGAAAATGATGTACCATTGGTATAAGATCCCGATCCATAGAAGGCTTTTTCAAAAACATAAATCCGTAAGTTTGGAATTCCCTTCATCGAAGAGGGCTATTTCCAAGTATTTGCTTGAGAAAACCTAGCCTCTTCCATCTTATGGCAAAGGCTAGGTTTTTGGAATAAAAAATGATGACATTATGTAGGAGGTGATGGAGCTAGCTAGCTACATTTCTAATTAGGGACGATCTAGTAATTTGAGAATGGATCTTTGATTTCTAGATTGTAAATTTCAATAATGATAGAGAATGAAGTTGAACAAGGGCTTTTTTATTTCTTGAATTGAGGATATATAAAGGGAGGCCTAGGGTTTTTTACAAGAGAATGGTACCTTGCAGTAAGTTCTATTAATTAAACCCTCATTTTCAGTGGAGGAATACCGTGGTAATAAAATAAATCATCCTAATACTACTAAGGGCAGTAAGATGTAAGTTAAAGTACAACTCCCTGCGTGAAGGAAAAGGACTATACAACTCAGCAAGTAAATGGACTGTGGTTAGTATTTTTGCTAAAGAAAAATGAAGGATTTTTCTAGATTGGGCGGGATTTTTACCTGAACAATTTGACTAAAATCTAATCCAGTACTGTGAAATGGCTAGATCATCTTGTACGAAGAGAAGATCAGGAATGATCGTCTTACTCCCATATGATCTTCTCTCTCTAACAGGGAGTCATAAAGAGAATCCGCTACCAAGAATAAACAGAATAGGGGATAAGGGATACCTTGATCTGAGTCCTCGACTTCACTTAAAGAATCCTTTAAGGGAGCCATTGATAATTAGAATATAAAACTGTAGAGAATTACATTCGTATATCCAATTTGTGCAAGTTTTATAAAGGCAAAGAAAATTAGAATTTTAAAAAACGAATAACTACTAATTCATAAAGTGATCAAGGGCCTTTTTCATGTCATAAACCACACAATTTGGTCAAAGGGCGCGATTTATTTGTACTAATTCTGATCCACAACCAAGATTAATGACCTAAGACTTTTGAAAATCATGGTCAACTTGGATCTTGATGCAAGTTCTAGCTAGTAAATGAAGAAACTATCCACGTGCACTTAGTACAATCCAAAGTATGGGAAATTCCCAATGATGCTTCTCAGATATTAATGGAAACCTTCTGATAACACTAATTACTCAAACCGGGGTACGTATAGAGATCAACTTATTCTTAGAAAGTCACAACCTATATATGCCATAATTTGGAGAGAAATATAAGAGTACTCTTCTAGCTAGGATCGATAGGCCCAGGAAACATTTGTAGTGTTTTCCATAATATCTGGTATGTAATTAGGGCTAGAGCCAAGACCAATTATAGTTTCCTTGTTTTGCAAAACCTATTTACATCAACAATACTTGTAATTTACTTGAGCTGAGATGGTCAGCACATGATGTCCTTGGAGTACTGTTCTAGCCTAGGGTAGGTAGGCCTGCATATACACCTCTCCTTTTTTCTTCTTTAAGAAAGGGTTAGATGTAGCGATCAGAGATGACTTCTCTATTAGGACGTAACCATAGTAGCACCCATTCCGCTGGGAGCCAGACATTTTTCAGTCTCAGGCAATAAATAAGGCAAGATCAGATCCAAGGAAGAAATTTACGTTAAACACAGTATTTTCAGGCCATCCTCCAACACATGCATTTTTCAGAGTGAGCAAGATAATCGAGAAAGAAATTAAGGAAAACAGTACTGAGCTCTTTTATCATTTATATAAGCTGCATGAACAGCTTCATGTATGATATTAAACTCGATCAATACATATAATATTCGGTCTTTCTATTTGATTCCGGGAAAAGGGGAAAAAGTAAAAGAAAAAAGAGAAAGAGCTAGCTAAGCAAGATAGATAAGGTTCATGCATATGATATGTAGCTTAGGTTCAGTGAATAGGGTAACACAGAGTACGTACTAAACTATTTCATCAGAAATAATTATCTGCGAAAACATGCGAACGTGAAAAAGGCTTATGCTCGCTCAACGAAAACTCCGGCCCCGCCCTGATAAACATTATATATAGGTCCAGTAAAGAAACTAGTACTGAAAGTTAATAATTAGTACATGTTGCTCCCATCTGCAATATTATCTCAAAATGCATGCCCATGGCTGTGTGGACCACTCTACATCCGTACTTCAACACCAAATCCATGCATCGGTATTCGAGGTCCATTCAGTGCCTGATGATCAAAGACGACCAAAATTTTCGAGTCTTTTCAATTCGAATAAATGTCGTTCAAGTTTCAAGGCAAATGACAGATTAAGCATTTTTTAAATCGGTTGGAACAGCATTTCACAGTAAAAGTTTTAGTTATGAAAGACCAACTTTCAAAACTAATCATCGCAGATGAGAAACAAATAACGCATCTATATTGCTTATAAGTTTTCTATGATTCTGGGGTTAAAGGTTTAACAAATTAGTATCCAATAGTTTTAGGACTTTTGAATCAATGCTTGAGCATTTAACAATTGGTATTAGAGACAGGTTAAATAAATTTGCACATTTCTTAACTTTAACTCATCATTTTACTGCTAAAGGCATGGCTATAAAATTTGTTGATGAGGTTATCAAATTACATGGCCTTCCCAGATCGATCATTAGTGATCGGGACCCTATATTTATTAGTTGATTTTGGCAAGAATTCTTCCAAATGTCATATACTAATTAAATTAAAACTCAGCTCAGCTTATCATCCTCAAACCGACGGATAGATGGAAGTGACCAATCGTTGTAAAGAGTAATATCTTCACTGGTTTGTTCACCAATGGCCATGCAAATGGAGCACCTACATTCCATGGGCAGAGCTATGGTATAATACGACGTACTATGCATCTATAGGGATGACCCGATTCCAAGTGTTCTGTGGTCGTTTGCCTCCTCCAATTCCCATTTACCATAGTGGCTTTTCTTCTGTGCATGAAGTGGACCAAACTCTCGTGTCTAGAGATGAGTTGTTGCGCCAACTTAAAGCTAATTTGGAGACTTCCAGGAATTGCATGAAGCAAACAGCGGATCAAAAGAGGCGGGATGTGACTTTCAAAGTGGGCGATATGGTGTTTCTTAAGTTGCATCCCTATTGGCAGCAGTTGATTTTCAAATGTGCCCACCAGAAGCTTGCTAGTCAATTTTATGGGCCATACCCAGTGCTACAAAAAATTAGGATGGTTGCATATAAACTTCAGTTGCCGGAAGGAGCTCGCATTCATACCATTTTCCACGTAAAAATTCGTGGGAGACCTAGTGGTGCGGAACTATCGCCAGTGACCGATGAAGGCGTAGTTATATTGGAACCTCAACAAATCCTAGACACTCGTTGGGTCAAACGGGGAAATAAATTTGAAGAAGAAAGCAAAGTCCAGTGGATGTGTCTACCAACAGAGGAGGCCACGTGGGAGACAACCCAATCATTGCTTGAGCAATTTCCATCTATAGACCTTGAGGACAAGCGTCCACTAGAGGGGGGGTATTGTTAGGCCACGTTGTTCAGAGAGAGGCCTAAAGCCAAATCCCAAATATCTTGGATGAAGTTGGACGTGAAAGACCATTGCATGCGGCATGCATGCAGCGAGGTTGGGCATACGCGAATAAAGACCGTTGCAGTAGACGGGGTCATGGGCGCATGAAGAACGAGACGATCACGCTGGAGTGGACTGGATCATTTGCAGTTGAGAGTTTTACGTTGTAGGATGTAGTTTTTATGTTGCATGTTTATTTCGGTTAGTTATGCTTCCTGTTTTTACGTGTGTTTGTATTCTAGTTGCTAGCTACTAGTTTCTCTTTTATTTTGGCATTATGTACGTGGCCTTGCTTAATTAAGCAGCCAAGAATTTATCAATGGATTATCAGAAAGTAAATTATCTAAAGTGTGGTACATTCTTACCCGAAGAGAACACCTACTTAAGCATTAATCTGTAGCGGGACCTATCAAAGTTATAATTACTACTTATTTCAACTTTTATTTTATTTTTCAGTAGAGAAATGCTAGATCCACAGATAGATCTCATAAAGGTAAATTCACAAACTTATATCACACTTTAGACTGCAAGACATTTTTTTTAATAATATATTTGCGCTAAATCCTTTTTGAACCATAAAGTGGCTCTCTCTCTCTCTCTCTCTCTCTCTCTCTCGGCATGATTGAGGTAATAAGATATAACTATACTAGAAGATTAAAATCCCAATTGTAAAACTTAAACCAATTGTATAGTTTTGATGGATCTCATTGTTGTAGCTTTTTCAAGTTTTTTTCATCCATATATCTTTGAACCTCCCTGTAATGAACACGTTATCTTAAAAAATTAAAGAAAATGCACTTTGATTCAGATAATTTCCACAACACTTAGGGCCCGTTTGGATACAGAGGCTCACTTCATCTCATATAATTTCAACTAATAATCTCACTATTATTCACAGACCATTTCAATTCATCTCATCTCATCATCCAAACGGGCCCTTAATGATATATATATATATAAAGAGAGAGAGAGAGAGAGAGAGAGAGAGAGAGGAAAATGCCACTATGCCAATCAATTTGACAGCTCAAACTTGTCGCTCAACGTGACATGATGTCAGGTGCCATACCACATGGCTAGCATACACATTATTTCTAGTATGCACGATTCGGTGAGATTTCTATCAAAGCAAGAAAGCAAGCATTCCCTTTTCTGAATTCTCTCTTTTGATTCATGATCTCCAGCAACCATATTTGGCCAAAATCGAAATCAGAATCACTTCCCAAATCTGAAACCAAATATTTACTAATAAGGTAAAAATGAGCATAAATATATGATTTGATGGGAAATAACTAATATTGCCCTTAGTCCAAGAAATATTTTAAGTTTTTCCTACCATATTTGTACAGATTTATCTTTTTAAAGTAATACTTCAACGTAGAATCTAGACCTACCTACCCCATGTCAATTTGGGTTTGCATCATTCTCACTGGATTAGAGAGAACTGGTCCTCGAATTCTAAACTTTCTTACCTCGATCTTTTGGATGCCTAATTAGACCAATCTTTCTTTTATTTTGTTATATCATCCCGATGATCATGGAAAAATTAAAATTGATTTGATCTGGTTGAAGTAAAATAATATTGAACATCTAAGGGTGAGTTTGGATGTTGAAGTGAGTTGAGTTGAGTTGAGTTGAGATAATAAAATATTGTTAAAATATTATTTTTTAATATTAAAGTTGTTTTGGGATTTGAAAAGGTTGAATTGTTTATTATATTTTGTATTGGGATTTGAAAAAGGTGTAATGATGAGTTGAGATGAGTTTAGCATCCAAACGCAGTCTTATACTCCAAAATTAAGTTTCTTTCCCGCATCTCAAATCCAAAAAACATATATTGCATAGGAAAATTTGAAAAAAAAATTCCTCAACTTCAAGAAAATCAACATATTTAATTGTCTCAAAAGTTGTTTTATGATTTTCAAACTTCAAAACTTTACCATTGTTTTCTTTGTTCAAATTTTCTATGTTTTCAATAAAAATAGTTACCTCATCCACTAGGTTATCTTCATCTAGATATAAGGTACCGAAGATTGGTATAGAGTTCGCCTTATGGAAGAATGTTCATTCTTAAACTCTTATTCCTAAGAGTAATAAATCCACTCAACCTCATGTGATAAATCAACGAAACTTTCAGACTGAAGAGTACTAAGAAATTCTAGTAAATCAACTCTGAAACCGAGGTCGCCATGACGTTCCTCCCTATTATGGTACTCTCAAAATAAAGTACGCTTGTGATACGGGTTCTTAAAACTAGAATCAGAATCGTGATCTTCCATCTCATGATCACTGATATCCTGTGCTGTTAGATGACGGGTTAATTCTGCAACCCGTCTCTGCAAATCATCAATCATCACATCCTGAATGCTACAATCACGGTACGGAAATTTCTCGTTCGCTCTAATACCAACTGATGCAGATAAAATAAAGATTAATTCTGACAGTTAGTTCCAACAGATGATCAATATAGAAAAGACAAGAGATTCACCCAAAATACAAAGAAAACAACTTTGAATAATATTGATTAATAGTAAAATTCAAAATTCTTTTATGAAGCCTACAAGCCGGACTTAAATAGCTACAATATTCGAAATTATGATTATATTTTCAAAAATGAAAAAATCTAAATTATTGTATGAGAAATAAACACATAAATAAACAAGAATCCTACCAAATATTTGGCCAAAATCAAAATAAGAATCACTTCTAAAACCTGACATCAAATATTTACTAATAAGGCAAAAAAGAGTATAAATATATAATTTGATGCGAAATAACTAATATTTCCTTTAGTCCAAGAAATATATCAAGTTTTTCCTTCCAATAGATTTATCTTCTTAATTAAACTAATAGTACTTCAATGTAGAATTTGGACCTAGCTAGATACCTCATATCAATTTGAGTTTGCATCAAAATAACTTTATAATCTAACATATTACATCAAATCAGGTCAATTTATTGATTATTTTTATAAGATATTTTATAACTAAAACAATTCTCGTGTGTATCTATATATATTATATATTTTGTTTCTCTCCCATGCATGTGGTACAGCTAGGGCTTTCTGGCTACTAGAGTATATTATATATTCATTTCTCTCAAAACCTATATGTAGCTAGGTATCGATACAAACTATTTTTAGAAGTTTTTTTGGCAATTAGGATAGGTTTGGGGGGTGAGATGAGAATTTTGTGTTTTATTTAAAAGTTTAAAATATTATTTTTTAATTTTGAGATTTGAAAAAATTAAATTGGGATTTAAAAAAATTGTATTGGAATTTGAAAAAGTTGAATTGTTTATTATATTTTATGTGGAGATTTGAAAAGTTTGTAATGATGAGAGAAGATGAGATGAAAACTTTGTGTGAGATGTGTTTTTCAAACCTATCCTAGCCTCCATATTACTCAGTTCTACGATGCAGTATTGCTTTTGTTCAATGACAGACTACTGGTGGGTTTTGTGTTTCTGCATTATTTATATATTATATATGCATGTGATGAAGGATTGAAACTTTCCTCATTCTTCTTGTGTGGAAACTTATATACGTACCTAGCTAGCTGGCTAGCTACCAAATTAAAATTAAATAAATGATATTTATAATTATCATGGAATGGGTAATTATCGTTGCGCAAACATTTTTAATAATATGAGTAAATATGAAATTTACATGAAAAAAATTAATATTTTAATAATAAATCTCACTCTTTTAAAAAAAAATTACGCAACATTTACATAGAACTTATGCATTACACGAATGTAGGTAACATTACTTTTAAAATTAAGAGATTTTAAACCATTTGGAGAATGGAGCCACGTGCAATCCGGCTATTAGGCTCTCGTTAGAGCATTCTCATCCGGTTTCCTTCAAAATTTCTTATAATTTAGTTAAAAATCACATTTTCTAAAATGTTTTCCTAAATTTTACTCATTTTTCAAAAACTTCCTACATCCCATTCCTTATCCGTTTTCTCTATTCTATTAAAATAATATTTCTCTATTATTTCTTTATTACTTTTTTCTCTTACTTCTATTTACAAACTTACTACTTAATATTTTTTCTTATGTTTTGAACTATTACTTTAGTGAATATTTTAAACAAAAATTTAATTTTTTTTTAGGTATGATATATTTTTAAAATTCATTATTTTATATTTTCATAATTATTTAAATTATTTTTAAAATTATTATTTAAAACTATAACGAATATGAGTATAACAAAAAATGTAGATGATTGAGAGAAGAATATATTTTATTTATTAGAATAAAATATTAAAAAAATGATTCAGGGGATGAATAGTAATTTTCTATATTTGGGCAGTTATTGTTCATCCTTAATCTTTTTTCTAAAATAAGGATTCAGATGTAGGAGAAATTTTAACTAAATTCCTAATTTTTTTTTTTCAAATTATAGGGAAAAGTCCACTTTAAAGAATCGGATAATGCTCTAGGTTTGGATGGTAAGATGAGAATTTTTAGTTTTAGATAAAAGTTTAAAATATTATTTTTTTAATATTATTATTATTTTAAGATTTGAAAAAGTTAAATTGAGATTTGAAAAAGTTAAATTATTTATTATATTTTATATAAAAATTTAAAAAAATTATATTGATGAGTTAAAATAAGATAAGAATTCTTGAAATTATGTTTACCTTCAAACAAGCCCATGTGTGAACTTGGTTTAGTCAAGTAGTATATATCCATTTAGGACCCCCTTGCATGCCCTAGCTGTCTTACGTATATACCCTGTACTAGTGGGCCCCCATAAAAAACCCTTGGCTGGACAGAGAGCCAGCTAAGAGTACTGCACATATTTCATGGTTTCAATTTCTTGGCAGACCAGACACTGCACTGCTTGATTGGTCCCCTCCCTCTCCTTCCCGTAGGAATGCTAAAGATGCTAAGATTCTAATAACCATAAATTCAGTGTCCACTATTCACTTATATCTCTTCCTCGTAAGTTGTGTGTACGCATATATATATATATATACAATTTTATGTTATGCTATAAATGGATGATATTCTTATGAAATATTTATAAAAAAGTAAGATGATTTTATTAAGATATCCCATGCAATATTTTAAAACAGGATTGTGTATAAATTAAAACTGTGACCACTCTCTGAAAGAATGGTCACAGTTTGAAAGAATTACTACCGTGCTTTGCAGATAAATTACTACCGTGCTTTGCAGATAAAAACCCTAGGAACCCTAGGAAAGAATTACAGACCCTAATGCTTTAGGCGCTATGGTAGCTTGCCTTACCCGACAGGCTGAGTAATATCGACCAAGATTCGGACAGTAGAAGAGCAATACAGAGAGGTGGGGTCGTTAAAAGTAATGCTTGTGGGCAATGGGTTTGAGGTTTAGTCGCGGTCAGTGCATGGGCTCGGATACCCAGTCTCTCCCCCCCAATCCATAATCATTGCCTTTCCCTTATCATCTACGGGCACTGAACTCTGTCCGCTTCGATCCCCTCCCTTCTTAAAAGTTGACTGTTACTAATAGTGACACTTCTATAAACTGCAAAACACACGACTTTCTTTGAGGTTTTTTGTTTAACAGGAGAAAATCCTACTGAACTCTAGCTCATACATTAATGTTCTTAATTACTAGCTAGCTGAATTAAAATTTCTTTTCCTGTGATGCCAAATATGTGATCAGTTGGGACATAAACCCATTAATATCCTCATTTTAAGTATAAAAATAAAGAATAGGAATATAGTACTGATCTATCATTTTGAGTGAAAATATTTTATCTTCAGAGATGAAATTGTAATCTATTTTTCTTTACAACTTTTCAAAATTTAAAAAAAAAAATTTCATTTCATTAAATAGAACATAAAATGTTTATATCATGTATAACACTATAATTAATACAATCAAACCCAAAACTTTGAGAAATACATGTAATACCCTATACTTACTTATGAGTGCAGATGATGTATAAGATCTCATATTACTTGAAAGATAGAAGTTTTTACTCTTTATAATAGATCCAAATGGGCTACAAATACTATACTATTTACTAGTCATTTTGGAGTGAAGACCCAAATGTGGCTTAGTCTTTCGATTTATTAGACGTTACAAATGATATCAGAGTCTATCCCAACTAGAAGTGTGAGACTTTAGTCGTGCCACTTATGATGGTCGACTAACCCAACAAGCTGATGCTAAAAATTTAAGGGGAGAGATTGTGATATCCCATATTGACTAATGATTGTAGGTCCCAATTAATTTCTTGAGAGGGAAATCCATTTTGACTAATGAGTATATGTGGTGCATAAGATCTCACATTGCTTGGCAAAATAACTAATTAAATAAAACCGACATTCATTTGAGAATTTTAAGGGATGCGTGTAGGAAAGAACGTCCTATATATGCTCTACACTAGATTGATTCTTTTTTTTTTTTTCTTTGATCTTGTATATAGTTTTAAAGTAAATAGACTGTATGTATATAGTTATAAGAGTCACCAGGGTGACGGGTAATTAATTCCTAACACAAAAACCCAAATTATTTCTTGATTCAGAATTTCCTTGTATGGAATATATATATATATATATATTTATATATATAAGGGGCAGGTTTCAAATAAGGCCCATTTCTTCATTTGAAACACCTTATTAAAATTTATGCACTACCTTTCTTTGTTGTTTCAGAACCTATGGTTCATTTTAATAAAGCGTTTGCTTTACATGTTGTAAGTTAGGATTCTTCCGGTCCTTTTCTAATGAAGATCAGGGGGTAAAATTTGGTCGTGTGCTAAAGAGAAAGTGGTTATTTCAGTAGTTTGTTATAATGAGCAGCATCTAACAATATTCTTCATTGTATCATGGCCGGTGTGGCTCCAATGTGTTGGTATCTATTGTTTATGCAAAGTGTGGCTACATTCAAAGGCGATCCTTATGGGAATCTGTCTGGTTTAACTAGTAACATACCTTGCATGGGTTATTATGGGGGATTTCAACATTATTAAGAGCTAGCTAGTGATGAAGAAAATGCAGGAGAAATACCAGTTCCGAGAGTTGCTAAATCTGATTTTTTGAATTTTATAGAGCAAAATTCTCTATATGATTTGCCTTTTAAAGGATCATGGTTGACATGGTGTTGTCGAATGGAGGGGAACTTTACATGGGAAAGGCTTGATAGGGCTTTGGTTAATAGTTTATGGAGTGAGTCTCTGGGAATTGATAAGGCTTTGATTAATATTGCATTTGGAAAGAATCCACTTAGACCATGCTCCCGTACTTATTACTTCTAAGGAACACACTCGAACTAGTCCGTCCTTTTTTAAATTTCAAATGATGTGGGTGACTCGCCCAAAATTCACTAATTTTCTAGCTGGGGACTGGTCAATGCATTATCACTTTACAGGAATGAAGAAAGACTAGCAGGGAAGTTAAAAAGATTAAAGCTAGCTTGAAAGGAATGGAATAAGGTTGTGTTTGGTGATGTGGGGAAGAGACTAAATTTATTAAGAGCTCGGATGAATAAAGCTGAGTTGGATTTACAAGTATTCAACAAAGAGTCTCATGCTCAAAACTTCAAAAAGTTGCAAGTAGAGTATGATGCTGCCCTCCTATAAGAGGATATATTCTACAAGCAAAAATCTCACATTTTTTCGTTGAAAGAGGGTGATAAAAAGACTAAGCTTTTTCACCAAATGTTGCTTCATAAAATGAGAAAGGCTATCGTATTCACTCTTACTTTACCTTTTGGCAAGGTGGTTTCTTATCAGATCTTGATTCAATCTGTTGTTGTATCCTTTTCTCAGCAACACTTGTTCACTGAACCTGTATTTGACACTGAAGACTTGCTTAAAGTTATTCCAAATTGACTCATGGATGATGATAATCTATTCTTACTTAGGCCACTAGACTGGAAAGATCAAGTTAAAGTTTTTGTTTCTTCCATACCTCTTGACTCAGCTCCAGGGTCTAATAGATACTTATCTTCATTTTTTGTGCACTGTTGGAGCATTGTTTCTTTAGATGTTCATCAAGTTGTATTGAAATTGTTTAGAGGGAGCCCTTTAACATATTATTATAAGCATTCTATTCTTACTATGGTTCCAAAAGTATAAGCTCTTGTGACATTGGCTAAATTTTGCCCAATAAGTCT
>QEOT01002360.1:158690-172290 GCA_003123785.1 Pterocarya stenoptera | reverse complement strand
ACTATTGCAAGATTCTTTTAGTCATGTCATGGATTGTGACAAGGTGATCCCTTATCACCATTTCTCTTCATTTTAAGTGAGGAACCACTCAATAAAGGATTAATGGAGCTTGAAACTATAATAACAGTTTTACCTTATGTAGTGTGGCGCCTTCGACCTCCACATGTGATTTGGTGAAAGTCGCAACACCGAGATGATGACCACATGGACCATACATCCAATCACCTTGTGCAAGTGTGTGCAAACATGCAAAATGTGTACAACAAAAAAAATATCGCAGCGAAAAATAAAAGGCAGTCAGAATAAGTACCAGAAAGTTTTAAACAACAATACAACCTTAAATAAAGTCTTCCAAGAGGTTAATACAAGGCTGAGCAGTATCGCCAATGATGCACCTAGGTAGAACAGGGGCAAAAATGGGAGGAAAAAGGGTGGCCAAAGGAAAACTCATGGCGGAGGGTGGTGGTGGCGTACGGCGATGGTAGGGCAAACATAACCCTAAGAGTCTTGGAATGCAAATCAAAGGGTGGGGAAGGGCTAGAACACGATTTTGAGAGAGGATGAGGCCAATTGAGGGATGAGGGGCTTGACTTATTTATAGGCTGAGAGGTGTTTCTCCGCAATCACAGCTGCGGCTACAATTAGGGGTGCAGGGCGGCATGTCCTTCTTGGGCATCACACGCGTGGCGTGCGATGAATGGCTCGCAGTGGCGGCAAGGCCTCACCATGGTCGATGCGAGCTCCGGAGCAGAGGGAGTGGGGGATAGTCAGAGAAAGGGACTCTTGAATTGGGGGAGAAGAGAGGTGGGGAAGTCGGTGGTGGGGTGGTGCGTAGCGATGGACGCGTGGGGAAGGCTCAATGGTGACTTGGGGCGGCAAGGGCTCACAGGTGCCAAAGGAGGAAGAAGAAAAAAGAAAAATAAAGAAAGAAGGAAGAAGAAAAGTGTTGCGGCGCAGGGGAAATGAAAGAAAAACCTTAGGGTTTTTTCACCCAATAGCCCAAAACGTTGTCGTTTAGGGGAAATGAATGCAAAATTTTTCCACAACCTCAAATGGCGCCATTTCAAGTGGGGGAGGGGCTGGGCTTCCAGCACATGGCTACGTTTGAAATCCTCAATCAAAAACCTAAAACAAATTGCCCACAAAAACTACAAAAACAATAAAAAGTCCACAATAACCAAATGGGTTCATAAAAAAATAAATTAAAGAATAGAATAAAACATAATAAAATAAAATAAATGAAGATCAGATAAAATAGAGTAAAATAAAACACTAAATTTTTGGGGTCTCACATCCTTCCCCCTTAAAAGAAATTTCTTCCTCGAAATTGACAGGTTTAAACCAATAATTCCAACACGCAAAGACAAAATATAGCTCAAAACATGCTTGAAAAAGACCTACATTCAATAATACTCAAATAGAAATGGGTAATGCTCTTTCATGTCTACCTCTCTTTCCCAAGTAAAGTCTTAAGCCATTGGATCTCCCCATGACACCTTCACCAATAGTATTGACATGGATCTCGGCTTTTGCTCCTTCCAATACACGATTTGAGTCGGTGCTACCTCATAGGTAAGGTTAGGCTGTAGTTGGAGGCTACCCAAGTCAACCAGTCATGGCTCCTATTGTCCAAAACTCTTTTTCAATGAGGATACATGAAACATGTCATGCACCTCCCCAAAATATTCTGGTAATGCATCTTGTAGGCAATAGGCCTAACCTTCTCCATTATCTAAAAATGACCAACATACCTTGGGCTAAACTTTCATTTCTTTCCAAATCGCTTGATGCCCCTCATGGGTGAGACTTTCAGGTACACTCAATCACCTTCTTCGAATGACAAGTCTTTTCTTCTTGTGTTTACATAACTTTTCTGGCGACTCTGCGCTGCGCCATCCTATCTCTTATAATTCAGACTTGATCTTTCATCTCTTGAACAACTCAGGCCCAAGAAGTTTGCTTTTGCCAACTTCATCCCAAAATAACGGTGATTTACATTAACTCCCATAGAGAGCCTCATAAGGTGTCATCTCGATGGATGCTTGGAAGTTGTTGTTGTACACAAACTCTATGAATGGCAAGTGATTCTCTCAGCTACCTTTGAACTCCAAGGCATAAACTCGTAGCAAGTCTTCAAGAGTCAGAATAGTGCGCTCTGATTGGCGTCATCTCAATGGATGCTTGGAATCTGTTGTTGTACACAAACTCTATGAGCGGCAAACTCAATGAGCGGCAAGTGATTCTCCCAGCTATCTTTGAACTCCAAGGCACAAACTCGTAGCATGTCTTCAAGAGTTTGAATAGTGCATTCTGACTGGCGTCATCTCAATGGATGCTTGGAAGCTGTTGTTGTACACAAACTCTATGAGCGGCAAGTTATTCTCCCAGCTACCTTTGAATTCTAAGGCACAAACTCATAGCCTGTCTTCTAGAGTCTGAATAGTGCGCTCTGACTGGCCATCTGTCTGAGGGTGATAAGCACTGCTAAACTTTAACTTAGTGCCCATGGCCGCCTGCAAGCTTTTCCAAAAAAGGGATGTGAATCTTGGGTCCCGATCAGATAGAATAGTCTTGGGTATCCTATGCAACTAGACTATCTCTTTTACATATAACTGCGTCAGCTTCCCAAGGTGTTGGTATTGGTAACGTGTAGGAAATGAATACTCTTGGTTAACTGGTCAATAACCACCCAAATTGAATTCTTTCCCATTGGAGTTCTCGGCAAACCCACTACAAAATTCATAGAAATTTCATCCCATTTCCATTCTGGAATCGAGAGGGGTTGGAGGTTACCGGGAGATATTTGGTGCTCAGTTTTGACTTGTCAGCAAGTGGTACATCTCTTGTGACGCCCCGACTCCTACCTACAAAAAGCCTCATGAATCGTAACGTCAGGATGATGACACACGGTCACACATCCCAACGACAAGTGCCAAGTGTGTGCAATAAATAAACAGTGCACAATAAAATACGCAGTGGATAACAATAATTAAGTCTCTAGTACCAGAATTTTAGTTTAATACAGATATCCAAATACAAAGCGTTTAAAACATAAACCAAATGTCCCATAAAAATATAAGAACTGAAAATAGAAACATAACTCGAGTGATCCCAGATCACTCCTCCGGCGGAGCCAAATCCTCAGGCTCGGCACCTGCAACATCATAATCAAAATCTGCAGTACCGTTAAATGGTACCACAAGTAAGTTATAACCTAACCAATCCTGAAATAAAAACATATTTAAGCAACTAATCATGCATACCCATGATACAGTATGCAATAAATGCAACACACGCCAAAAAATCACGTTTTGGCCCAAAAATATTAATCTGTCATTTTTCCAGAAAATGATACACAAAATCAACTCACGCTATTTTTCCAGAAAACAGCCATTTTCCATTTATCCATTAATTCATATGCACCATGGTCTTCCCTATGGACCATTCGCACGTCCTGGCTAATTTAAGAGCGATGCCCAGTTCCGCACTCGGTGCGTTCGTGGCCAGGTCATCCTCTAGCCCCAGCCAGCAGAAGGGCCACGGAGTTGGCACGTCCAACGTTCGATCCCGTTGTCGCCCGGGGACAACCCAGGGGACGTCACTCAGTATATTCCGCTCCCGAATAACTAGAGGAGCTCCACTGAGATAATACCCCATCTCGACTTAGGGTCATGATACACACGTACCCAAAAATCCATTTCCTTATGAAAATTCAATTTTCAAAATAACCACATGATCATGAATGCAATTACATGAAAACTCA
The DNA here is from genome assembly GCA_003123785.1 of Pterocarya stenoptera. NCBI lineage: Eukaryota > Viridiplantae > Streptophyta > Magnoliopsida > Fagales > Juglandaceae > Pterocarya > Pterocarya stenoptera. The sequence continues at coordinate 168,527 of QEOT01002360.1, read as the reverse complement.
GTTTTCATTTTACAAACATGAACATGCGTGTAATATGCAATGTACCAACTCACAATAACCACAACCAACAACCAATCAGAACACAACATAATTAATACACAAATTTCTCCGTCCTCAATCCATCCACCCCTGAATTCTCCTCGGACTCAGTCCGGTACCAACCAGATCACAGTATAAATAATTAGTGCAAAAAAATATTTAAATCTCAAAAGATTGTTTAGGAAATACTTACAGTGCTATAAAAATATTTTTCGAGGATCACAAAGGAGTTGGAAAGCACCAAACCAGCAACTACACAGTATAAAAACACTGTGGCTGAAAACACAGAGAACCCAAAATTTACACGAGGTCAAACGAAGACTTGGGAATTGTAGGGTAGGGCCTATGGGAGGTGGTGAAGCTAATGGTGGTGGCCTTTGGCCATGGGTGGCGGCCGAAATGGCGGTAGAAGGCAGGAAAGGCAAAATCGGTTGTGAGCTCGGCTGGGCTTCACCGGTGACGAATCGGGGCTGGGGTTGGGTCCATTGGGTTGCTAGAGGGCGGTGAAGAAGTGGTGAAGAAATGGTGGCCGGAGGTGGAGCGACGGCGGCGTTGGAGCACACAAGGCCGTGCGGCTTTAAGCCGTGCGTGGCGGCTCACGGCGATACAGGACGGTCTGAAAATGATGGGGTGAGGTCGCTGGCGACTGGGGAGGTGTTTGGGCTGGGAGGTGTCGGCCACGGCAGCGCACGGCGGCAATGATTGGGTGAAAGTCGTTCGGCCGAATAAGAGAAAGGAGAGAGAGAGAGAGATCGGGTCGCGCGGGTAGGCAGAAGGGAGAAGAAAAAAAAAGGAAGAAAAAGAAAGAAAAGAGAAAAAAAAAAGGGAAAAGAAAAAGAGGAAGAAGAAAAAGGAGATCCAGTCATTTCAACTTGGGTTTCGAAAGTGATCCAGCGAACAAGATTTTAAAACCAAAAACTAAATAAAATAATTAAAACTCAATGAAATGCTTTATTAAAACAATAATAATTTTAAAACCCATAATCTAACTAATTTAAATTAAATATCAATTTAAATGCACAATAATAGTTAATATCAAGAAAACATATAAAATAAATAGCTTTCATAACTTAAAATATTATAAAATAATATTCTAAAACTCCCAAAATTCTAAAACAAGAGAATCAATCTTTAAATTAATTAAAATAATCTTTCATTAAAATGTACTAAAATACGGGGTGTTACAATCTCCCCCTCTTAAAATAAATTTCGTCCTCGAAATTGTAGGGTCAAACATCAATGCTAAAGACAGGCATGAGATGCGACTAAAAGTAGACTTAAGAGACATACCGCCGATCAATCAAACGATTACGGATATTGTTCCATCATATATGCTTCTCTTTTCCAAGAGAAATCTTAAGCCAGTAGATCATCCCAAGTTACCTTCTCCAAAGGTATCGACTTAGATCTCAACATTTACTTCTTCCAATTTACAATCTGCGTCGGGGCAACCTCATAAGTAAGGTCAGGTTGAAGTTCGATGCGTCTTGGGTCGACAAAGCGCACCTTTTGCTGACCAAAACTTTTCTTGAGAACACATGGAACACATTAAGAACCTTTCCAAAATACTCTGGCAAAGCAATCCTGTAAGCAACAGCCCCATTCATCTCCAAAATTTGAAAAGGTCCTACAAATCTTGGGCTAAGTTTTCCTTTCTTACTAAAACGCTTAACGCCTTTCATAAAAGAGACTTTGAGATAACCCAATCACCTTCCTCAAAGGACAAGTCTCTTCTCCTTGAATCCGCATAACCTTTTTGACAACTTTGCACTTCCGCCATAAGAACTCTTATCACCCGAACTTGATCTAACATCTCTTATAATAACTCAGCCCAATTAATTTATGCTCACCAACTTCATCCCAACACAAGGCGATCTGCACTTCCTCCCATACAACGCTTTATACAGAGTCATTTGAATGGAGGCATGGAAACTACTATTATAACAAAGCTCCATAAGCAGAGATGATTTTTTCAACTTTCCCGAAATTCCATGACACAAGCTCTCAGTATATCCACCAAGGTCTGAGTAGTATGCTAAGATTGACCATCAGTCTAAGAATAATAAGTAGTACTGAACCTCAAATTAGTGCCTAACGCTGCCTGCAAACTCTTCAAAAAACGTGATGTAAACCGCGGGTCCTTATCCTATACAAAACTCTTGGGTACTCTATACAACCGCACTATCTCTTTATCATACCACCGAGTCAGCTTTCCAAAAGAATCGGTATTACTGATAGGCAAGAAATGGACACTATCTCAATCAAACGATCAGCAATCCCCCAAACTAAGTTTTTTTTTTTCCCCACTATGAGTCCTCGGAGAAATCCATAGAAATGTCATCCCACTTCCACTCAGGAATAGGAAGAGATTGAAGTTTACCAACGAGTCTTTGATGCTCAGCCTTAACTTGCCAGCACTTGACACATTTCTCAATAAACATGGCAATATCCAACCTACTCGCACCAGTCTCCTAGTGGCACATTATGATTATAACTCCTAGAGCAGTTATGTAATCCAAAATCTCCAAATCCACAAAACCTTAACAAAACCCAAGGAATCCCAATGATTAATAGTTCCATTCGACAATCTATACTAACCTCAATCGACTCCTATGCTATAACTTCCTAACCTCCATAGTATACTACACCTTGGTAACCTAATGGCCACTTCCAAAATTAACCATCAATAACAAAATTTGTATAACCAAAAGATTAATCTCCAAATGCAAATATCAGCTCAAAATTTCAAATCTCTACTAATTCCTCAAAATCGACACAAATTGAACTCCTAATCACAACAAAAAATATCACGCTCCTGCTGCGTACTCTGATAATCATCACCTACGCAAAATTTATGTCCTCATAGAATAACACCATTGAGAATAAGATAGCTCCATACCTACTAACCCAGAAACTCTTACGACAATTGGTAGAAAATACCCTCTTCCAAAATTATGAATTATCACACATATTCCTCGATTAACTCCCGTTGCCCTAAACAAAATCAATATTAAATAACCTTAGCATCCCAAATTGGAAACAAGAAACATCACCCCAAAAACACCCGCTCATCTTAAGATAAGTATCATACCCTAAAAGGCTCAAATCCAATCCAGCCAACCAGTAAGAGCGCCTATAAACTTCTACCCGACAATCTAAACCCGAAAGCTCATCACCTAAAATCTGAATATCAACTAATCTAGCAGTGACTAAACTCAATACGAATTACCATTGACTTCACCATAACATTACCGAAACCTTCATGGTAACTCGCCCACTTACTTCTACTCCTATAAGCTAGTACTAGCACAACTAGCTCCTTCAATAGCACATCACTAGAAACCTCAGGGCAAGTCATACTGATCAACCTTTCAATCCACCAAAAACTATTGCAAACCACTCATAGTATTTTTGCTTTATTAACTCTCATACTTGATTATGCTATCCACCGTTGATCCCTCAGCTTCAACTTCCAAGATTTTATGATACACCATACATGGCAACCCATCAATCTCTCTTCAAGTTAAATAACAATGACCTTAACTCACCCAACTTGACGCTTCATTTCCAGAGGAAAGTATAGTGCCGAAAATTTTAAATTCCTATGTGACCTCAAGTCACAATTAAGTCCTGAAGATAATCACAACAATTATTGCCAATCATCAATACATGGAGTAACCCGATTCGATTGTACCCTTCAATCAACTCCTCAAAACTCAAGGCCCAAAGTCTTTTGAACCTAATACAGTCATGTCATCTCTTCTTCAACACCTACCGAAGCCACTTCTTCCAACAAAATGCGATTACAACATGTATTCTCCGAAATCCATACACATTCACCACTACTACGCATTGATCTCATGCACTCTTAGCCGAATCCAAAAAATCCTCCAAACGTGCAAGTGGTTCATCATTATCATTTCCATTAGCTGAATCTATATCCTCGAAAAATAACAAGAATCTTTTTCCTAGATCCACACCATCTATTATCCTTAAACTTGATACAGATCAATCCTAAAACTTGCCACTAAAACTCAAACTATAACAATCATTTTCCGAACTAGATCAGCATCTTCAATCCTTAGAAAATACCCAAACTAGATCAATACCTTCAATCCTCAAAGAAATACTCCCATTGAAAATCCTTATATAAATAACCCAACTCTGACCAACTCCATTTAATGGTCACCAATTAATCAATCTCCAAAATAAATCAAACTAGCACACCAAGCCTGCAGAATTAAAAACTTAAATCTTATTACGAATTAGTCCTTTCAACTCTGCAATTCTAAAACCTCAAACAAGATAAGAATCATTCCTCGAAATCCTCAAGATCGATGACTTTAAATCTAAAGCATTCACCTTATAAAGCTTACAAAATTCTAAAACCTCAAATGTTGTCAACTGCTTATCGAAGACAACTTATCAAAGTCGGCAAGATCTAAAACTTCCAATTTAATAAATCCCTCAAATGCTTGTTGAACCTACCACCTTCAATCCCATAAACTTATTTCCTAAGAACTATAGGGTCCCAAACCTTAGATAACTCCTCATAATTCTATCCTCAAAGTTTGTTGAACTTACAACCTCCTATTCCAAAGACTCAACACATAATTCTACGAAACTAAGACCTCATTAGCCTAAGCGAACTAAAACTATTCCCAACTCAGCTGTGACTTGAGTTCCTACTCCATAAAATTCACCTAGACTATGCCATTCTCGAGTCTCAATATTAAAACAACCAATCGCTAAGAGTTCAAGCCTACTACACTAAATATTCAAGCCTAACAGTGACATTTATGGTCGTACCATCTTCCTACCATAGCGTAACCCTTAACCCACCTAAATCTCCAGACAAAATTTAAATAAGAACAAAAGCAACACCCAAATTAATTAAATTAATACAACATAAAATAGAATAGAATAGAATAAAACCAACTAAGTATAACAACATTCAATAAATTAAAACAATTAACATAACATACCTCCAACATAATAAAAACAAACAAAACAGAAATCTCTCAAATAAAATAAAATTCCATAAATAAAATAACATACGACAAAATTAATAAAACAATGAAGAAGTACACAATAAATAATTAAAACAAATAAAATAACTGACCATAAAATAAAATAATTAAAATAAAATAGCATACAACTAAATAGATGAAACCAATGAAAATAACAACAAATAATAAATTAAAAACCATTAAAATAACATATTTCAAATCAAAATAATTTTAAATCACAACTTTAAAACTTTATGGTATTTCATCTAAGGGACATGTGGATTTACCCAGAGGCGAACTGCTCTGATACCACCTGTGACGCCCCGACTCCCACATACAAAAAGTCTCAGGAATCGTGACGTCAGGATGATAATACACGGTCACACATCCCAACGATAAGTGCCAAGTGTGTGCAATAAATAAACAGTGCACAATAAAATACGCAGCGGATAACAATAATGAAGTCTCTAGTACCAGAATTTTAGTTTAATACAGATATCCAAATACAAAGCGTTTAAAACATAAACCAAATGTCCCATAAAAATATAAGAACTGAAAATGGAAACATAACTCGAGTGATCCCAGATCACTCCTCCGGCGGAGCCAAATCCTCAGGCTCGGCACCTGCAACATCATAATCAAAATCTGCAGTACCATTAAATGGTACCATAGGTAGGTTATAACCTAACCAATCTTGAAATAAAAACATATTTAAGCAACTAATCATGCATGCCCATGATGCAGTATGCAATAAATGCAACACACGTCAAAAATCACATCTTGGCCCAAAAATATTAATCCGTCATTTTCTCAGAAAATGACACACAAAATCAACTCACGTTATTTTCCCAGAAAACAGTCATTTTCCATTTATCCATTAATTCATATACACCATAGTCTCCCCTATGGACCATCCGCACGTCCTGTCTAATTTACAAGTGATGCCCAGTTCCGCACCCGGTGCGTTCGTGGCCAGGTCATCCTCTAGCCCCAGCTAGCAGAAGGGCCACGGAGTCGACACGTCCAACGTCCAATCCCGTTGTCCCCTGGCGACAACCCAAGGACGTTACTCAGTATATTTCGCTCCCAAGTGACTAGAGGAACTCCACCGAGATAATACCCCATCTCGGCTTGGGGTCGTGATACACACGTACCCAAAAATCCATTTCCTCATGAAAACTTAGTTTTCAAAATAACCACATGATCATGAATACAATTACACGAAAATCCAGTTTTTATTTTACAAACATGAACATGCGTGTAATATACAATGTACCAACTCACAATAACCACAACCAACAACCAATATGAACACAACATAACCAATACACAAATTTCTCCGTCCTCAATCCATCCACCCCCGAATTCTTCTCAGACTCAGTCCGGTACCAACCAGATCACAGTATAAATAATTAGTGCAAAAAAATATTTAAATCTCAAAAGATTGTTTAGGAAATACTTACAGCGCTATAAAAATATTTTTCGAGGATCACTGAGGAGTTGGAAAGCACCAAACCAGTAACTACACAGTATAAAAACACTGTGGTCGAAAACACAGAGAACCCAAAATTTACACGAGGTCAAATGAAGACTTGGAAACTGTAGGGTAGAGCCTATGGGAGGTGGTGAAGCTAATGGTGGTGGCCTTTGGCCGTGGGTAGCGGCCGAAATGGCGGTAGAAGGCAGGAAAGACAAAATCGATTGTGAGCTCGGCTAGGCTTCACCGGTGACGGATTGGGGTTGGGGTTGGGTCCATTGGGTTGCTAGAGAGCCGGTGAAGAAGTGGTGAAGAAATGGTGGCAGGAGGTGGAGTGACGGCGACGCTGTAGCACACAAGGCCGCGCGGCTTTAAGCCGTGCGTGGCGGCTCACGACTGTATGGGATGGTCTGAAAATGATGGGGTGAGGTTGCCGGCGGCTGGGGAGGCGTTTGGGCTGGGAGGTGTAGGCCACGGTAGCGCACGGCGGCAATGACTGGCTGAAAGCCGTTCGGCCGAAGAAGAGAAAGGAGAGAGAGAGACCGGGTCACGCGAGCAGGCAGAAGGGAGAAGAAGAAAAAGGAAGAAAAAGAAAGAAAAAAGAAAAAGAAAAGGCAAAGAAAAAGAGGAAGAAGAAAAAGGAGATCCAGTCGTTTCAATTTGGGTTTCGAAAGTGATCCAACGAACAAGATTTTAAAACCAAAAACTAAATAAAATAATTCAAACTCAATGAAATGTTTTATTAAAACAATAATAATTTTAAAACCCGTAATCTAACTAATTTAAATTAAATATCAATTTAAATGCACAACAATAATTAATATCAAAAAAACATATAAAATAAATAATTTTTACAACTTAAAATATTATAAAATAATATTCTAAAACTCCCAAAATTCTAAAACAAGAGAACCAATCTTTAAATTAATTAAAATAATCCTTCATTAAAATGTACTAAAATACGGGATGTTACATCTCTCAACGATTATAGCAATGTCCCTCTTCATTCCTTCACACCAAAAATCCCTCTTTAAGTCCTGATACATCTCCGTACTTCCGAGGTGAACTGAATGAGGAGCCACATGAGCCTCTGCTAAAATTCTCTCCTTAAACTCTGAATTAGTGGGAATCACCCTACGATTTCAGAACCGAAGAATACCATTCTTATCCAAACTAAAGTGTGCATGTCCTCTTGGTTCTCTGACTCTCTTCCAACTATCCAGTAGCTTCGAGTCCCTCCTTTGTAGAGTCTTCAATTCTTGTGCGTAAGCTTGTTGTACCTATTACCCTTTGAATTCATTAAATTTCGAGGATAGAGTTCACAGCAAGAGGAAGTGTTAGCCTCTATGCATGAAGTCTGAGTTGTTTGGAGATTTTACATTTTTCTACTTATTAATTTCTGGTATCCTCCCTTCTTTTCTAGCTCTGCAATGAAAATCTATCGGTTGAAGTTGAACTATGGTTATAAATTGTAAATGCTATCCACTCACACCACTTTGCCCCAAGACCACATCTCCTCAACAAGTACAACAAAAGTCCCAATTGACAAGCTCGTAAGTTCTCTAGAAACTAGTTACTTAGGTCTCATTCAAAACTTGATGAAGATACTTTGTCAACCTAGGAAATCCACATCAATTCAAACACTTCAGCGTGGACAATGGACTAGGCTTTTAGTTATGCCTGTTAACATGACATACTTTGATTTATAAGATATTTAGTTTAAAAACTTCTCTTACAAATCAAAATCTGTCATGTCAACAATGTAAAATTGTCGAACCCGTTACAGCTGACGAAGTGGCTCTACTAGTTAAGGAGGTTAGGAAGAGCTTTAACTTCGGCAAGACAAGGAGCTCCAAATGGAGAGTGTCTGGAAATCACCTGTGCAGCGTGGAACACTACTTACAAAGCCCCTTTCAGGCATCTTAATTTGTCTTCATCATAATAGAAAGTTTGGTATTGCGGCCATCCCGACAGAGCAGGATGACCAGTGGTTAATGATACCCACTAGTGTGACTCAAAAATACGAGGAGAATTGGCTAATTGTTGGGCATTTCTTTGGGCTTGGGCACCTATTACAACAACACAAACATAGTCTTAGATGGTAGTAATGGTGGAAAAGATGTTTGTAACGCATGCATAATATATAGCAACTTTGATACACATGAAAGATCCACCATGTTATTTTCCACAAGAGAAACTTGTGGTGGACCAATTTTGTTGATTAGTAAAGCACATAAAACCTCCGACTAGTTTCGCCATGTCATTCCTTGTATAAGTACGCATCTGAGTCTTAACTTAGACGTATCGCTAAATACAACGTAAGGTTAATGTGGTTTAGGTAAAGCTAGTGAATGCTCACACTGGGGCAAGCAACATTATTTCGCACTTGGGCTAGCAAAGAGTGCTTGCAACCCATAGATCCACTCAAGTAATTACCCTGCAAGTAGAAGATTAAGGTTGCCCAAAACACCAAAAAGTGTGGAAACAATTTTTTTATCAATAGAGTCTGCTAGTCAGCCCCGCTAGGATCAATGAATCTATTAAGCTGGCCCGTTTGGATGATGAGATGAGATAATTTTAGATGAAAATTGAAATTGAATAAGATGTTGTTAGAAATACTTGGTCTAAGCAAATATTGCTCAGTGGGCTAAGCAAAAATGGTTTTTCCAGTCTGGAATGGATCGGACTCTAGATCGATCGGTCTTGGTCCCAGAAATTATGGACCGAAAAAATTCAATCCAGTCTTGGGGTCTATAAATTTTGGATCAAACCTCCTATCTTGTAATGGCTGGATGCCAACGTTATGCTTATATCTTTTACTTCTATACATAAAGAGATGCTTGGGCTATCGAGATTGGGACCTGAGAGTATCTATTGGATCAATGTCCTCTTGTCGTCCTCATTTCTGTATGAATCAGCTACTTTGACTTTACAATATAATGTACAATATCAAGTCACATCAGTGTTGAATATGTCTGTAAAGTTTAAGAGATTTAATTCTTTATTGGTTTTCATGTTAACGACAATTTATAAGGCTTACATTTGTTTTGTTTGTACATGCAATGACTGGCGTATACATCCATGGCATGTAAATTTACTACGTTAGAGTAGCAATGGTAATATTTTTTTTCTACCACTTAATTTCTTGTTACAACTGATTGTCGATATTTCCTTATGTGCTAGAGCTTGTATTGGGCATAACAAATGTACTTTTTTTAAGAGAAACTGTCATCATTCATCTGGTTGGATATATTCTAGGATGTCCTTATATGAAACATGATATCATAAACCAAAATAATGCATTTGGAGCTC
>QEOT01002360.1:28852-157775 GCA_003123785.1 Pterocarya stenoptera | reverse complement strand
TTTGTCTTAAATATTAAAATAGTACTCTGTCTCGATCATGGGGTTTTTTTTAGATAGATTAAGTTCCAATACTCTTATTTTGAGCTTTTTACTCCACTCCATCATGTGCGTTCAACTTTAATCTAATCGGTCATGTGAGAAGAACCACTAATAAGGCAGTACATGCTTGAGCTCAAAATGCTTTATTATGTAACTGTCGAAATGAAGGATTTTCCTTCATGTATACCGTCATTTAATGAATAAAAACAAGTTTCCTTTCAAGAAAATTTTAAAAAATCAGTCATTACATTACAAGTCCGCCATTAATAATCCTTTAAAATGTCAATTTGGCATTAAGAACTAGATGTGCCATGTATCATCTAAAATATAAATAAAAAATAAAAAGTTTTTATGTGTCACTTAGTAGTTAGTATCATGAAATCACCACTTATCCTATATATAAAATATTCAGCTAATAGGAATAAATAGATTTTAATCATTTATATTTTGTCTTTAAGCTCTCTACATGTGTGATCAAGATTTCTCTTTAATAAATGAGCTTAATAGGTAAAATATTTAATTAAATATGATAGAGTGTGAAAACCCTCTTTCAATAAATAAGCAAAATATGTGAAATATTTAATTATATACGTTAGAGTGTGAGGATCCCCTTAATAAATGAGTCCAACATATGAAATATTTAATTAAATAATGTAGAGTATGAAATCATTATTCGAATTGATAAATTCTATTACAATATCATATAAAATCATTACCTGTCTCAAAAATTTAAATTAATATAAAAATCATTTAAATCATAATTTATATTTAATCTTAACATAACCCATATCGCATAGCAAGGAATGGGCACCAAGGCATGACACGAGCTAAATCTCGTGACACAGGGAACAATATATACCTAGGTGTGACCAAGACATGCATCTGTCTCAAATGCACTCCTAGTGATCAGTCGTTTTATAAACTTTTCGATCTTTTATAATCTTTCAGATGAAACATGGCATGCATCTAATTATTAGCACTGATGGAGTATGTTGGTGCAATGATTTGTATAAAGAGTATGTAAAAATGACTGTATATAGTAGAATTTAATGAACATTTTCTTTTTTGGAGATTGCGTGACTTATTTAAAACTAGTCCTAGTGATATGAGCTAGCTAGATTATGCTCTAAAACACCAAAAAGAATGAGAAAACACTTGAGAAATTATATTCAACAGTTGAATATATAGCTGCTTTTTGGGGGTAAGTTATAATTAAAAAATGTATTACCGAATAAAAACCAAAACATAACCTTATATATATTCCTTGAATTATGTGTTTGATTCAAAATTCTTCATTGAACTACTATATATCTCTCTCAATTCTTTTTTTCATTTTTTTAAACGGTACCTTCGGCCGGAGCTTTTTCCGTTTCCTCTCATTTCTCCCCAGAGCTTTTCACTCTTCACCCAAGCCAGCCATCACAGCGTTGCCACTCGAGGGAGGGGTTGGAGCTTCATCTCCTCTCCCTCTCTGATCGCCCAACCCTATTTCATAGGTTTATTTCCAGTTTTGCTATACATTTTCTAGCGATAGTAACAAGTTGTTCCGATCTGCTACTTGCCAGCATTTTTCGACCTCCACACGCCTCTCCAATAGTCTCCCCAACCGCTGATCTGTCGGATGGAGGAAGAAATCTATCCAAACCAGCGGTGCGTGTTGCTCACACGCGACTTACAATGCGCGTGCACCTCACACTCCACCACACCAGAAGGGGTTTCCAACTGCCACGCGCGGCACCATCGTGGCCAACGGCCTCAGATCTTTCAAATCCGCATGCTCCATTGTCATCAGTGGTGGTCCTTCACTAGTGTATCGGGTCATCTTCCAGTTGTTATTCTCTTATGTTCTTGTTTTATCTAACCAGCGATCAAGACGATATGATTGTGATAGTCTCTTACAGTTGGACCATATCAACAAAATGCAGCGCACCCCTCCCGACTACGACGTTCAGTCGTAGGTTTATAGTTTGTTTACTAGATTATGTTAAAATCTCTTTTGACCGGCTTCTCCTTGTGAGACTGGGTTGGAGTCAAGCTTTTGACTTACCTTTTTTTTTTAAAAAAAAAATTTGTTACTGCTTTTTGTTTGTTTTGGAAAGATTGTCGGGGACTCCTACCCCACTGAATCTTATTTCCTTGTAATTGTTTAGTTTATCTATGCAATGCTTAACTTGTTCATGAAAAACAAAATCCGGGGTTACCTTCGGCCTCTTTATTGGGTATGACACGTGTAATTAACTAGATCTGTGGGAAAAGCAACCCAAAAAATAGTCATGTCACATGCTATGTCTTTTTGAGAGAGAGATATATATATATATAATATACACATATATACATTATTTATGTATACACGCACATTAATATATTTTATGAAAAATTATATTTTCAATTCGGTGTATAGAGCACATTTAGTAAAGTGCCAATATGATATAATTTGATTTGAAAAATAAATTTTAAAATTTGAATTTTACAAATTAAATCTTACAATTTTTCTAATTTTTTACATGAATGTGATACGCTTCTCATTAATCTGAAATATTACAATGCTTATATTTCAACACAAGACCATGAATAGAATGAGGAACTTCTTCTATACTGAACACCCTGTACTTCTGAAGTTAACTTAGCTAGTGGATGAGCCACTGCATTGCATTCTCTACGAATAAACTTTACATACCACTCATTTTTAAACTTAAAAGACCTCTTTTACACCTTCCACTATCTGTCTATACCAGGCCATGTTAGTTTCCTTATTTTGTATTGCATTTATTATTGAGAATGCATTTCCTTCGAACGTTACTTTGGAGAAACCTAGCTCAATACTCAATTCCACAGCTTTCCAAAGAGCCAAACATTCGTCAGCTACCACAGGTTGACAGGCACAATTTCTTTGATAGCAAGCTGACGCCATAATCTCTCCTCTGTTGGCACTTGCCATTGTTGCTCCCCCACTGAATTTCTTCCTCTCAACTGTTTCTCTATCCGAGATCGCCTTTAGCTTCTTTAAATTCCTCCAAACTTTCCAAGCAGTCCATACCCCATCACTCTGTTAGGACTTAAAAAAGAATCTTCAAATAAGAATCTATTCCTTCTTAACCAAATTCCTTTCATAATAGGAGTTGTTTCCTCCAATTGTTCCAGAATATAATAATTTTTATAAAATTAAATTTATTTTTAATTAAATTACATGATATTGATTAATTGAATTTATTTTTTTCTAAATTATGTAAGAATGTCATTTTATGAGATTTTCAATTTAAATTCAAAGAGTAAAAATAACTGAAAAGTAAAATAATAGTAAAAAAAAAGTAAGAAGAATTCATCTTTGCATCAACCTACACACCACACACCATAATTTTTTTTATTTTTTTTATTTGTTTCTCTTATTAAATGTGTATTATATGGATGATGAATAAAAAAATATAAAATTTTCAAGAAAAGTAAAATAAAAAAAGATATTAAAAAAAATTAAAAATAAATAAAAAATATTTTAATGTGTAGTGTGTAGACTTATGCATAACAATGTTCAAATAAGAATAACATTGCCATAAGATGTTAAAAAGGCCTGTAACATCATAGGGCTTTCAAGAGCAAAGAAGAAAAGGGATTTTGGGACCTTCCAAATTCCAATTACTTGGATTCATCTATTGGCCCAACCGTAGTTCACTGTTGAGGGGAACATATTCTCCACTCCACTCATATATACATACGCAGTTAACGCAATTGGTTCGGTCACTTAGCCATGGCTTCCTCGTACGTTAAACAAACGATAGGTGACCTCGACAAGGACTCCTTCGTGAGCCTCCTCTCGAAGCTCATTGGCGAAGCCAAGTACGTCCAGAACAATCCCCCGGAGCTGATCCCTGAGGAGGACAGGGTAGTCAAGCATGTCTTGGACGTCCTCCTTCCCTACAGCACCACCACAGGGCGAGGACCCCTGCTTGTCAACCATGTTACCTATTATCCAAGCAGGGGCAACGTGATTGTGGAGTACCCTGGAACTGAGCCTGGGAAGATTTTGTCCTTTGTGGGATGTCACATGGACGTGGTCACTGCTAATCCTAATGATTGGGTATGGTTCTTGTGCTTAATTTCGTGTCATCTTTTCTGGGTTTTGATCGAATTGTCAATTGAATCCCGTTTCATGATCACAAATGAATCTGGGATGGTTAGTTTGATTGTTTTCTTTTTCAGTATTATATACAGGGGGGCGTTATGAATTGGTTTGTCCGTAGGATATACTTGCCGTAAGTTATACGATTTATATAAGTATGTACTAGTCTTTTCTATTTCTTGTATTGTAACTCGTTTATGTGATTTAATTTTAGCATTTCATATTTTAAGGATTATAGGGCGGGGCTGTATGTCAATTGTATTGAATCTGGTGACTTTTAATCTGTACTGTGAAACTTTGGCTTTGTCGTTTCTGGGGATCATAGCTTTTTTTTTTTTTTACTTAAACATGCAGCTCCAATATTTGTGCATTCTGGTTTACTTTTTCAAGTTATGGTGTCTACTTTGAATTTTGTTCCTTTCTTCTACATAAACCTGTTGGCATTTTTCTTACCGGGTTTAATCTCAGTTGACTCGGGTGATTGATATGACATCCCATCAACACAACAAATTTGTATGAAAATCAATCTCGTTATAAAAAATTTCTTTCTATGCTCATTTAGTTTGCATTGTCTTTCGTGGATTTTATAGCAATGGCTTATACACCACTCTTTTACCAGATAAGGGATTTACCCATGTCAAGCTTTTGCCCAATTTGTTCATTCTTTTTTTTTTTTTTTTTTTCTTCTCGCTCATTTATTGGGAAATAAGTACAGAAATTTTTATCATATGAGCTGTTTTTCTTGCCTGCGGTAAACTCTTCACTCGTTAAAAGGTATTCCTAACAAGTGATGAGTATTCCTAAATCTTTAATAGGGTTTCAATTCACCCCATAAAAGGGGAGGAAAAAAAAAAAAAAACTGAAAGACATCTGTGATTCTCAGTTTTTAGCTTCATGAGAGTAACTTTTCAATGGTTGATCTTGAATGGTGTTGGCACTTTACAATGTATGAAAGATTAGATCTTTCTTTCTTTCTTTTTTTCAATTTCTTTTCTAAAGACATTATTTATCTTTGTGTTCTCTGCAATGTACTTGAACTGTTTAGGATCTTTGCCTTTTCTCATTGAGCTTTATCCATTATTTGTCAATCATAAGTTCAATGAGGCTTCAGCTTAGTTCTCTATTCTGTGTATGAAAAGAATCGTTCCCTTTTCTTCAGATTTGAACATATATAATGTTTACTTTGGAGAAGATAGTAAACTCTATGCCCCTTTAGTTATATACAAAAAAAAAAAAAAAAAAAGATAGTACAAATCTTTGTTATGGAAATAGGGGTTTTTGAATTTTGTTTGCCATGTTTAGAATGATGGATTTTTCTGTATCTGGTATAGTGATTATCTTTATGCATCTTGTGATTCTCATTTTTATAGGAATTTGATCCTTTCTCATTGAGCATCGATGGGGATAAACTTCGTGGCCGTGGAACTACTGATTGTTTGGGGCATGTTGCCCTGCTAACTGAACTCATGAAGAGGCTAGGGGAGACAAAACCCAAACTGAAATCAACTGTAGTTGCTGTCTTTATAGCCAATGAAGAGAATTCTTCCATTTCGGGCGTTGGTGTGGATGCACTTGTGAAAGATGGACTGCTCAATAAGTTGAAGGAAGGCCCACTGTAAGTAAATGGCATTTATTGTGAATGAAAAGTAAAGCATGCCTTGAAATTTTTACGTTAATGCTTATCAGAGTTTAGTTTAGTTGTTGCATTTTTCACTTTTCTGCACAGGTTTTGGATTGACACAGCAGATAAACAACCTTGCATTGGTACCGGTGGCATGATACCTTGGAAACTTAAAGTGACTGGGAAGCTTTTCCACAGTGGCTTAGCACACAAGGTATACACACCGTTATGATAATGTCTAAGGATCACTTTTGTGTAAATTTTTTTTTTGTCCATATGTTTCCCTAAAAGACAGTTACTAGGATTCTTACAATTAAGTATTTACCAAATTTAGTGGATCAGTTTGCTGGTTTTCTGAGACTCTGAAAATGTTGGATAAAAACAGAAGAGAATAAGGAGGAAGGAACAGTTATCTTTGTTTGCAGATGAAAATGAATTCAAGGAATTACAATTTAGAAGTTCTTGTCTTATATACAACTTTCCGCTCGAGAACTGAGCATTAGTAATGTCTAGTTAAGCAAATGACTTGGAGCAGTTTGAATAGACATGATTCAAGTTAGGTGTCCCACTATGAAAAGAGTAAGGAAAACAAATCTCTGAGTTGAGGTAGCGAGAGAATGCTTGATTGCAAAAGCTAAGAGCAACTAGGAGCAACTAGGGTCGTCGATGGAGTGCATGTGATACCCCATATGATAAGTGATGGTAGGTGGTGTATGGGAAGTTCTTGCTCTATATAATGTTCCAATGAGGATCTAATTGTATCATTGACTAGTCCTTTTGGAGTATAAGCCATGTAGTTTGGGCCTTCCATTGTGGCGTTACAAATGGTATCGAGCCTATTTCAACTAGAAATGTGGGACTTGAGCCGTGCCACCAATTGTGATACCCCATATAATAAGTGATGGTAGGTGGTGTATGGGATCCACATTACTTGGGAATGAGAAGTTTTTGCTTTTTATAATGTTCTAATGGAGCTCTAATTGTATCATTGACTAGTCTTTTTGGAGTATAGGTCATGTGGTTTGAGTCTTCTATAGGGGCGTTACACTGCATGTTGCAAGCTGACTTGACATGAGTTGGGTTTCATAAGACAATATATAGGACTTGTAAATACATACATCTGAAGTATGACAATATGTAGCAATTTCCATTAAAGAAATCAGAACAGTGTGCCTTAAAACAAGGTAGAAAGGAAGGTGCTTGCCTAAACAGAAATAGTGACATAACATTTCCAGTTTTTACGTGCCTAATTCATTCAGACTTTTGAACAATCTGCAGGCTATAAATCCTTTGGAGCTAGCAATGGATGCACTCAAAGAGATCCAATCACGGTTTTATAGGGACTTTCCTCCCCATCTTCAGGAGCAGGTCTATGGATTTGCAACTCCTTCAACCATGAAACCAACCCAGTGGAGTTGTAAGTTTTTTTGGCTATACTGACAAATTTTGAGGCAAAAGAAATTGCTTTAATTTTAGCAGGCTCGTCTTCTTTGTTGCAGATCCAGGAGGTGGGATCAATCAAATTCCAGCAGAGTGTACAATTTCGGGAGATGTCAGGTTTATAATCATCTTAAAACTTTTTCAATACCTTTATCAGAAATGATGTCTCATTAAGAATCTTAATTTACCTTAATCAGAAATGATGTGTCATTAGTAATCTAAATCTTTCTTCCTTCTTTTCTATGGTTTTCAGGTTAACTCCCTTCTACAAGTAAGCAGCTTGCTTCCTCTTTATATCAGAAGTTGTTGCTTAGAAGCCGATTTCTTTAATCTGTAAATTTAAAGCAGCCTACTAATATAGGGACAAAAATCTAACTTACTAGCTCTAAATTTCATTTTCTAATTCACCATTCAGTGTGAAGGATGCAATGAACAAGCTACAAGAATATGTGGATGACATTAATGACAACATGGAGAAGCTGGATTCACGTGGTCCTGTTTCAAAATATGTTCTGCCCGATGAAAACCTGCGGGGAAGGTCTGTCTCTCTCTCACTGTCTTCCTCACATGAATTTAGACAAGTAATTTGGATACTCCTGTAAAAACTTTGCAGTACTGGAGTTGCGTTTTATTTGGTATTACATTTTCTCTTCTAGTTCTACTCTTTTTCTTTTTCTCATAGTAGTTATATGGTATTTTTCTTTTTCTTTTTTTTACCTACAGCCTTGGGTTAAGTTTTGATGAGGCAATGTCTGGAGTTGCATGTGATCTTAATTCACGTGGCTTCCATGTATTGTGCAAAGCAACAGAAGAGGTAGTTGGGCACGTAAAGCCTTACTCAATTACTGGAAGTTTGCCACTCATTCGTGAACTGCAGGTGAGTATCTCACTTTCTTCTGTGGCTTTCTCATGTTTTCACGATTCTTATCCATCCTTTCCTTTCTCTTTAGGAAGAAGGATTTGATGTGCAAACTGCAGGCTATGGTATGATACTGTTACCATTTCTTTTTCACGATCACTCTTCAAAAAATATAACTCTTCAGGAAATATAAACTATTTCCTTTTCACGGTTGCAGTTATACTCTATGAACTAAATATAGAAGTTAATGTGAAATTTGATGAAAATTTAGCAATGTTGTTAAAAGTGCACTAAAGTGCTTTGCTTATTGTAGTTGAACATAGAGAGAGAATATTTCTTCTTGTTATTCATTGATGTTCAACATCACATACATACTACATACAAATGACAATTATACCCTCATAAGTTACACTAATTACAACTATGGACTCTAACACTCCCTCAAGCTGGGGCATATATTCATATAAACCTAACTTGGAATAAATAACTTTAACTGACTATAACACAGTGGTTTGGTAAGCATATCTGCAAGTTGATCAGCAAACTTCACACAGGGTGTAGAAAGGTCACCACTTATTATCTTATCCCGAATGAAGTGACAATTAATCTCAATGTGTTTAGTCCTCTCCTGGAATACAAGATTAGACGCAATATGTACTGCAGCATGATTATCACAAAATAACTAAAGAGGGACAGGAGCTAGAAACCCAATCTCTTGAAGAAAGTGTTGCAACCATGTTAGTTCACTAGTAGTGTGAGTTATTGCTTTATATTCAGCTTCTATACTAGACCGAGTTACTACTGTTTGCTTCTTACTCTTCCATGTAACCAAGTTACCTCCCACAAAGGTACAATATCCAGTAGTTGATCTTCTATCTGAAGAAGATCCTGCCTAATCAACATCTGAAAAAGCTTCAATTCTAAGGTGTACATTTGGTCTATACAATAATCTAAGTCCAGGAGCTCGCATAAGATAACGAAGAATATGGATTACAGCATCCCGGGCGTTTGTAGAAATTGGCTCACTACACTCACTGCATAAGAGATATCAGGTCTAGTGATAGTAAGATCAATTTTCTAACAAGTCTTTGATACCTACTTAGATATCCAAACAACTCCCCTTCCTCTTTCAAGAGTTCACGTTTTGGATCCATAGGAGTGTCAATAGGCAGTGCACCCAACATGCCAGTTTCTTCTAGAAGGTCAAGTACATATTTTCTTTGAGATAGGTTAATACCTTTTTTAGATCTACCGACTTCAATTCCAAGAAAGTATCTAAGTTTGCCCAAGTCTTTTGTCTGAAACTGATCATGTAAAAATTTCTTCAGCCTAGTAATTCTAGCTGAGTCACTCCTAGTAATTACAATTTCCTCCACATATACAACCAATAAAATATGACCTGCATCACTATGTAGGTGAAATACTGAGTGGTCTGTTTGGCATCTGTAAAGACCAAATGCCAATACAATATCAGAGAACCTCCCAACCCATGCACGAGGAGATTGTTTCAAACCATATAATGCCTTTTTTAACTTGCACACAGTACCTCGACACTCCCTCTGAGCAACAAACCCAGGTAGTTGCTCCATATACACTTCCACATTTAAGCCGCCATGTAGGAGTGCATTTTTAACATCCAACTGAAATAAGGGTCAATCCAAATTAGCAGCAAGAGAGATCAATACTCGAACAGAAGAAATTTTGGCAACTGGGGAGAAAGTCTAATCGTAATCAATGCCATAAGTTTAAGTGTAACCCTTAGCAATCATGCAGGCTTTCAGACGTTCCGTAGAATCATTAGGATAGAATTTGATTGTATATACTCATCTACAGCCAACAGGTTGTTTACTAGGTGGTACAAGAATAAGATCCCATATCCCATTATGGTGAAGGGCATCCATTTCATTTTTCATAGTTGTCCTCCATCTTTGATAAGTTAAAGCATCCTGAAGTGCCTTAGGAATAGAAAATTTTAAAAGTTGAAAAGTAAAACATGAAAATGATAGAGATAAGGCATAACAAGAGACATACTGGCTAATCGGATGTTGAGTAACACAAGAACAAGTACCTTTTCGGAGAGCAATAGATGCAGAGTCTAGAGCACTAGGTGACTCAGGATCTTGAGATGGAGACAAAGTTGGTGGGGGCATGGGAGCCGGGGCCCGCAAACGACGCAAGTACACTTGTAAAGGAACAAGGGAAGGCATTGAGGAGGGTTGGGTAAAAGTGGGTGAGTGTGCAGGAGAAAGGGTAAGAGTAGGTAATAGTAGAAGATCACACTCAACAACCGAAGATGTGTCTGAGAAAGAGGGTATGGACTCAAAGAAGGTGACATCAGCACTCGTGAAGTAACGTCTAAGAGCAGGACTATAGCAGCGATATTCTTTTTGATTTAGGGAATAACCAACAAAGAAACACTTGCTAGCACATGGATTAAGCTTATCAAAGCTTGGGCCAAGGTTATGAACATAGCAATCACACCCAAAGATTTTTGGAGGGAGAGAAAAAGATGGAGAGGAAGGGAACAAGATGGACAAGGGAGAGGAACCATCGAGGATTGATAAAGGCATACGGTTAATAATGTGACACGTAATAAGAACACTATCACTCCAAAAACGTTTAGGAATATGCATGTGCAGTAAAAGTGCTCAAGTTGCATCTAACAATTGACAATTTTTGCATTCAACCACCCCATTTTGTTGGGGTGTATAAGAGCATGGAGTTTGATGAGTAATTCCTTTATTACTTAAGTAAGTGGCAAAGGCATTAGATTGATATTCTTTAGCATTGTCAGAACGCAAAACTTGAACTTTTTGTCTAAATTGAGTTTTAATTTCTTCTCAAAAAACTTTGAATATGGAAAGAAGTTGAGATCGTGACTTCATCAGAAACAACCATGTCATACAAAAATAGTCATCAACAAATATAACAAAATATTGAAACTTGTTTGATACAATGTTGATTGGTCCCCATATATCAGAGTGAACCAATTCAAAAGGACTAGATGCTCGATTATCAACTCGAGATACAAAAGACACACCAGGTGTTTACTAAGCTGACATGCTTCACAAGGAAAGGAAGACACATTTTCAAGATTCCTAACTTGACGTTTCAAAAGAGAGATATGGGTGTCCAAGGCGGCAATGCCATTCAAAAGTAGATGATGATGAGGATATGAGGACTCGAGTGGGTGACTGTTTGACATCAAGGTAATGCAAACCACTAGCTTCATGCCCCATACCAATCTTCTTCCCTTGAAATCCTGAAAGATACATAGGATAAAAGGTCATAGAACATTGAAGTGTTTGAGTAATTTTACTAATGGACAGCAAACTAAAGGGAAAACTAGGAGCGTATAGAACAGATGACAATGATATAGAATCAATGAGCTTATTGGATCAAATGCATGTGCCTTTAGCAAGAGAACCATTAGCAAGGGCAACACTCTTTGGAAATGTCATAGTATCTAACTTAGATAAGGAATAAGACAAACCGGTCAGATGTTCATTAGCTCCTGAATCAATGAGCCATTGATCTTGAGTATATGAGACAAGTCATGCGAACGCTGTACCTGAATGGGCAAAAGTAGCTATGGAAGATGAAGCCACCCATGTGTGACCCCAAAACTGATCATACTCATCCTTCGATATGCTAATCATCTCTAGAGTCAGGTTGGAGCTCGTTGATGGTGATGTAGCATCTTGGCAAATGACCTGATTAGCAGGCTCCAATGGTCTACCATGTAGATCCCAACGATAATCTACCGAGTAGTTAGTACGACCACAATGGGTGCACTTACGAGCTTCACGACCTTGAGTGCGATTATCTCTGGCATCACGTCCCCCACATGCACCTTTACCACCCTGGTCTCCACTCCCACCAGTAGCAACATAAGAGGCAACTAAAGTAGTTCTCTCATTACTCTGATTAGAAGACAACTGAGATCCTTGTTTAGATAATATGGCTTGCTGAAGTCGAGAGAACACATCATGAAATGAGGGAAGCTATGGACTTGCCAAAATTTGAGAACGCACCGACTCATACTCAGGTTTTAAGCCAACAAGAAACCGAACAACATTAAATTCTTCACATTGTTGTAGCATACTTGAAACATCAGAAGTGATAGGTTGATATATTTTGAGTTCTTCACATATGCTTATCACTTGAGAATAATACTCTTCTAGGCCCAAAGCACCCTGTTCCAACCCAAAGAATTGCTGACACAACTCATAAATACGGGTTATGTTTCCAGCATCCGAATACATCTGTTTGAGATGCCACCATACCTCTTGAGTGGTATCAAAATGTATTGAGCTAGTGCAAATATTAGGCTCAATACTAGTCAACACTAGGGACAAGATTTGAGCTTCTTCTTGCTCCTATTGAGTAAATGTAGAACTAGTTGAGTCAGGCATTGGATCAACCAAGTGGGTACGAAGAAGATCCTTGCCTTTCAAAAACATTCCAACAGATTTTGACCACAGCATATAGTTTTTTCCATTCAACTTCACTGAAGTTATAGGCATATTAAAGTTTGGTACAAGAGATAGTGACTCAAATTCAGTTTCCATGGAGAAAAGTATCACAACAATTCAACTTGGAGACAAAATTCACACAGAATATGAAATATGAATGAAAAACTGAGAAATACAATCTGGAAAAGTAGAAACCCATCTTAAGAACCCAATTTCGGATCTGTATAGGGTGGAATCAGCCTGTATCGGGTCTGAACCGGCCTATATCCGATTATATCGGCCTGTATCGGGTTCCGGTACCGGCTTAAAAACTTACCTTAAACAGGAATAAGTTATCCTAAACGAGGATAAGTGAAGCTAGGTTTACCGTATTTTTGTTACCAAACAGGTGTCATTCCGGATAGGAATAAGCTCTTACTCCAGGTTGGGGGCATGCGTAGTCGAGGATTGGATAGTTGAGACCTGCAACCAAACACCCTGAGACTTTGACGTCACCGGCGATAAACAGACCTTCCTGCAGCCAATGACGACGAGAAACTCACCGGAGTGCACAGACAATGTTGGCAAGCTCAATTCTAGTGCCCAGTACCAAAGACGACACCTGAGGTCATCGGAAACATCTTGAAAAAAGCTGCTGGCCGCCACGAAAAACCACACTAACCACCATAGACAACGACGATGATACCACACTAACCACCATAGACAACGACTGTGATACCACACTAACCACCATAGACAACGACGGTGATACCACACTAACCACTCTGCGCCACTAACCACCACTAGCTCAGTCGCACAACCACCACCAACCGACTACTCAACTCTCTGATACCATGTAGTCGAACATAGAGAGAGAATACTTCTTCTTGTTATTCATTGATGTTCAACAGCATATACATACTACATACAATTGACAATTATCCTCATAAGTTACACTAATTACAACTATGTACTCTTAACACTTATCAAAAGCGCACTTTAAGCATGTTTTTTTGGGGTTTTTTGTGTGAGCTTAAAGAGAAAAAAAAGTGTTTTTTTTTTTAATTTCTTTGAACAAAAAAAACTATAAAATATCATTTCAAGACCCAAAAAAAGATGTGAACAAATCTTCTCAAGTATCTAGATAAAAGTGTGTTTTTTTAATTTCTTTGAAAAAAAAAACTATAAAATATCATTTCAAGACCCAAAAAAAGATGTGAACAAATCTTCTCAAGTATGTAGATGATATTAAAGGTCATTTACATACCATAGCTCCACATAATGTCGTGTGATGTATATGCTTTGAACTCGATATAATAGTCCAAATTGGCTCTCTTGATGGAAAGGTATTTGATTGTTTATGGTAGCATAGAAGTCAATACCTACAATTCTTGAACTATTTTGGTCATGACCCTTTTGGTATATTTTGATTCAAGCATGAACTTCAATTTGATTATGACTATCAAATAATTTTTTAATGAGTGGATGTCAATATCATATATGTGTATATCAAGAAAAGTACTAGAGAATTATATAGTGTTATGTTTAAAGCTTGCCCACCACATGGGTGGGGCCACCCTCATGGTGGTCATTCCAATTTTTTTTTTTTTTTTTTGTTCTTTTCGAAGTTTGATGTATTTAAATAAAAAATTATTATTTAAAAAAATTATTCATTATTATTTAAAAAAAAATTAAAGTTGACACATGACAATCTGTGAAGCTGCCACGTTTCTTCAATTAACATTGATGGATGAAAAAAGTTAACAAAGGGTCCTCTTTCTAATTAGCTCAGTCATACAACATGTTGCTAATCCTCAAAAAAATTTTACAGGATCTTAAACCTAAGTACCCCATAGCACGAGGGTGTTAGACCTGAATTTTCTAAATCTATGTAATTAGTTGACTACTTGATTCTCATGTTGCATTACTCTAATAAATTGAGTTAATAGGCTAAATATATTAGCATCTTGCTTTTTAAACTTTTTTTTTATTTTTATTTTTTTGTGGGTTTTTGTTATTGTACATTAATTTTAAAAACATGAACTTTACTTCAATCACTTGCGCTTTGCACCTAGGCTCTAGAAGGTGTTTGCGCTTAAGTGCGCATAGCACTTCTAACAACACTGAATTTACCTTAATAATCTCATGCTGTAAATGCCACTACTTTAGTGCATACTGTAGAGATAAAAAAAATTTACAATATTTTCTCAAGTAAAGGATATAACTGCCATAGGCTACACTAGTTCATAATTTCCTTTACTCTTCTCATGCTATGCACATCTTCTTTATCTTCTAAATTTACATCACATTATTGGACCATGGAATTTAGCCTATTTAGCCATGATCAAGGTGAGTAAATTTAGGTGGGGTGATCACCTAGGGTGGTGCATAGTCTCTAAGGCTATAGGAGTGGCAACATGTAACACGATCTGTAAATCCATACAAAAATGACATAAAATTAGCAGATTTGGATTCGGGTCAAAATGGGTCAACCCGATAAAACACGATTAATAAACGGGTCAACCCATATAATCTGTTTAAATTATTATTTGAATGCTACAATTACAATATGCTTATGTTTGTTATTGTTGGGATTGTAATATTGGTTTTATTAAAGGTTAATATCTAAAACTATTGACAATTTTTGTTAGTACGTAGTCTTATTTTGTGGAGATATTAACTATAATGTGGCTACTAAAAATTCTAGATATTAATTTTTATTTGAAGTATGTTAATCAGATCAAACAGATTATACGGTTCAGTTGAGCTCGTTTGCATGAAGCAGGCCATGTAGTGTTAACCCAATTCTAATTGATTATTAAACAAGTTGTGCAGGTCATGTCGGGTCACCTATTGTTTATATAGGTTGTGGTTGGATTTTAAGGTCTGGCACATTTAATTAAATGGGTTGTGTTCAGGTTAACTCATGTAGTCAAATATTTATGACTTAACACGACACGACACAAAGACAATCTGCGAACAAGAATTGTCACCTAGTCTAAGGGTTTAGCAAGCAGTAATCAGTTTTTTAAAATCAATTAGGATAGAAGGGAAATTAGGTGCTCAACCATGCAAGGAGGACGTTACTATTGAGTATCAGCACAGAGAATAAATGCCAGCAGAGCTGCTGACACTTTCAACGTAGGTGTTTTTTATACTGACCACTGGTTTACTTAAAGTATCATTCCAATTTATGTGGTCGCTACCCACTCAGCACATTGGGTGGATTATGGGGATGGAGACGATGATATTGGTGATTGTTAAGCCTGTTCCTTTCTAGAGTATGGAGAAGCGTTGCTTTCTGCAGTTTGAGGGTTGCTATTTTTTGGTAGCTTTCCATATTTTGATTGAGTGTTACGATGTTAATACTGATTTGGTAAGTCATGGTTTTTAAATGCCAATAGATTTAATTTCCAGTGTTAGATTCCTCACATGAATCAGATCTGCACTGCATGTTTATTGATTTGAATTACACATAACTTCGATGCATTCAAGAAGGAAGAAGATCTGATTCATCGTATTTGAATCATATTTTCAGGTTTAATGGCCACATACCATGCCAAGAACGAGTACTGTCTTCTTTCAGATATGTGCCAAGGCTACCAAGTCTTTGTCAGCATCATCTCTCAATTAGAAGATTCTGTGAAATGATATGTGCTAATGATAAAACCAAATAATGGCGCTTGACTCTGTTTTCGACAGATTGCTGATTATATGATTGTCCAAACTTGCTTATGTTATTGGCCTGCTATTGCAAAGTGAGCTACCAACTGCGCAATATGCCAATATGCCTGTTTTTCTGATCTGGAGTTTTGTTCACTTTAGATTTGCTTATCCTTATAGCTCCACTCAAGGTTTATTAGTGAGACGGTAGATGGATGAACTGTAACAAAAAAATTTAGACGACTCCTCACTTGCAACTCTCTGAAGAATGACTTTCTATTTCTTCACTTGCATAATTCTTTAACTGTTTCGAGTCCCATATTCTGTCTCAGATTGAAACAGACGTTTGGCCACTGATACAATGTATGAGAGTTCAGCAATCTCGTACGAGTTAACCTTGGCTAAAAGGTACAATTTTACTTTTACCTTTCGAAACCTTTTTTATTTTTATGTTTAAATTAGTTTATGTAGTTGTATAATAACTATGATATAGTTGTCTTTCTATCATTTCTCTTTTACTTTTACCTTGAAATTTGAATAAAGATCATAACTAAAGTGGGATATGCAATATAAATAAAAAATAACCATTGGTATTGAATTTTAATATGTTAAGCATTTGCGTCCATAAGTGAGACACGAGTCGCAAGGGGTTAAAGAGACCGCTGGCCAACTATGATACAGAAACCTCTATTTTGGCTAACAATGACCCTCTGCATAACATCTGAGCTGGCAGTTCTCAAGCTATTCAACTTGATTCAAAATATTATTTTATATAAAAGTATTAATTACCTTTTCATAACTTAATTGCTCCATATTTTTCACTCTACTTATGACCTCCACACTAACGTGGCACAACAATAGTCAACAAGCGAAGTCAAAGCTGAGGCCCCGTGGCAAAGACAGGTGAGGAAAATGAAACAAACTACACAGATGATAGTTTAGGTATGCAAATCAACTTGTACAGTACTTGGTGTATGTTTGCTTTAACTTTGTAACTTATACACTGTTCATATACAGAAAGCCTATTTTTCTATGCCATATACAGAGTTAGTAACCTTAAATCGAACTTGCAAACTTCTACAACTCTGCCATCCGAGAGTGTACTAATTTCCTTCACACTCTGGTTATTCCTTATTGAATAGCTCCTTCATAGGTTATTCTGAGTTCTCTCCTTCTAATTTAAGCTGCTGGATTCTTTGGCGTAGTCGCCGCCGGTGGTCATGTATTTTCCAAAGGCCATGTCCCAATATAACGGCAGAATATATGCCATGGGTAATAATGGGAGCAAGAATGTTATTCGTCTGTCACATTTGCATCAACAGAAACAGAAACCAGATATATCACTTTCAAGTTTTAAATGAAAGTTAAAAATTGAATCAAATATTGTTAGAATATTATTTTTTAATATTATTAATGTTTTTGGATTTGAAAAAGTTGAATTGTTTATTATATTTTATGAGAATTTGAAAAAATTGTAACGATGAGATGAGACGAAACACTTTCACCATCCAAACGGGCCTCATTCTCTTGAAATGAAATTATAACTTCACAACAAAATGACCATCATGTAACTAGAATTACCTGTATCCATTCATAACCAAGGTAAAGTGCCAACAGTCCTTCCAGGAGGGGAGAATAGATCTTTCTCATTTGCCTCTTCTCATACCATGCTGCAATTATTATCCAAAATCAGAGGGAGGAATTAGAATCAGACATCACAGCGGTGTAGAATTTGTATGCAGCAAAATACTTCACTGGTATTTCACTCGCTTTTATCATTTTCAGGTGGACGGTTTCATCGAGATGGGAATAAGAGAAGAAGAAATATTGAATGGTACATAATGCTATTCAAAGTATAAATGAACAAGACTCAGATGGATAATGAGGATGATACTCTAAAGTAATTTTAAAGGACATGCGCCTGTGATAAAATGGTGTTATATGTACAGGAGGATTAGAGATCTGTAGATCGTCTTTTACTCTACTTTGAGGTAGCTAGCACTTTATGGCAAACTATTTTCAGTCGCTTTGGACCAAACTGAGTGATGCCCAGATGCGTGGTACATTTATTAGCGTGCTAAAAAGTAAACTTTTTCTAGTCACCGTATGGACTCCCTATGGAAACAGATCCAAGGAATGTCGAGGACCTCAAGGCTTTCTTTCTCAATCCACTTTACCATTGTATGGCAGCCCACCTACGTCTCTCTAGCTTTAGCTTCCAGGATTTTCTTCATCTCTTCACTTTCTCTAATAATATATATCTGATGTATACTCCCTATTTACTTGGATAATATCTTTTGATCATTAATAAAATGTATCTCACCCGTACATCCCAAAAAATATCTTATCAAAAAATGAATAAATCTCTGCAAAGACCAAGTGAGAAATTATGGATCATGTCTGATAGGAGAAAGATCAATAAAGACTGATGTAACTTTTGCAAATGAGTGAAAATGTAGGTACTAAGTTTGCAATTAACTCTATAAAAAACTAGTTCTTAATATAAAGAAATTAGTGGTTAGATTGAAGGTTGATCGTGGCTACTTCCATGAAAATAGTCAAATATACTTTACATTGCCATTCTAGCTGAAGTGGACTGACCACCACAATCACCACCAAGATATTTTTCTAAAAAAGTGGTTTCAAAACCATGGAAAAGAAGCAAGCTCATTTTCAAAATTAGTACCTGCGAAGAGCTTCTTCAGATCTTTGCGACCTGTTCCAGATTGCAAAACTGGAGCAACGACATATGTGGGGTCTGAAGAAAAAATGAGCAACTGATCAATCTAACTTGAGGGTTTAGATTCAGGGTACATTTTGTTGATAAAATGATTTATTTGGGAATCAAACCTTTGGGAGAAGCAGCTGCATAATAAAGAGAACCTGTCAAGCAAGCTGTAATCACAGCTGCAAACGCCTGAGCAAATGGGACAAAAGGAGGTAGCACCCCGGTCTACACTCAAAAGGAACTTAAAATAATTAGTTGCAGGCAATATCTCATTATCACTACTGATGACAGGAAGGAGCATTACTTGGGTACATACATACCAGAGATGCCATTCCTTGAGCATCAGTTACCAGATCAGTGCCCCTTAGAAATATATCAGCCAATGCTCCCTTTTAACTCGCACAAAAAACAAAATATATATTTAGTAATAGTGAAATAAAACAAGAACAGAAATTGAAGTATCATGATTAAACTTCTTCCTGCATAAAAGTGATTCATTAACTGCATAGCTTTCATCTTTCTGAGATACAATAAACTAAGGGCATGTTCAACAAAATTATCGGAAAAATAAACAATAGGTAACCTAGTTAATGCCTTCCAAGATTCCAGAAGTTTCTTGCTATGTATGTGCCTAGATCATATGGATAAATGTGAACTCCGCTAAATGTAGCATGTCAGGCTTCCGAATCTTGAAACTTTCAGAAGTCTAGTGGGTGGATTCTAGCATCTACCATTTGAAACTTCTGGAATTCTCGCAAAGGAACAAGATCAGCTTTGAAAGGTATGATGAAACAATCACTGGATGTAGTATCTTATCAGAAAGTGAAAGGATCTGATCTACTCATTTATTCACCACAATCGATCTCGTCCACTCATTTGCATAACAGGACACATCCAATCATTTTTGTTAGTGGATGTAAGCCAAACTCCAGTTAACAACTTAATATTTAACTTGGGGATTCAAAAATATTACCCTAAGAAGTTAAAACAGAATCTACTAGTGCTTGTACCCTATAGACAAGTGTGACACATAACTTTCAAAGTTAAAACCTTATTCCTGGATTCTCTAAACATTTCCTCGACTTGGAAGGATTACATCTCCACAGTCTGAATATCTTCAGCATAAAGATAGGCTGATAAGAAACTCAGATAAGAAGCCTATAATGATTATGATGAGCATGATCATGAAAACAAAGAAAACAATGACAATGGTGATGATGATGTTGATCCCCAAGGCCAATTCATAGTATCTCTTAACCAATACATTTAAGGATAGAAATTAACATATCTTATGAGAACAAACCTGAACAGCAGCCCTGTAGAAAAGCTCCTCTCCCACTGAGCTTGCAGCAACAATTAGTATAAACTGCAAAAGGAGGGAGGATGATTAAAACATTTCCTGTACAGAATGACATTCATAGAGTATGTCATTAACCGCACAGCTATTAGAAAATCTACCTGCCAAGGTGACATTCCATAGAAGAAGTTCCATAGCTCCTCATCCTCCACATCTCTGATGGCACGAGCATGAGGTGACAACTTCACAACTTCATCCTATATCCATGCCCATTTTAAAGGTAATAATTGTGTGTCCATATGTAATAGTGATGTTTCTAATTCAAAAAAGCAAGTCTATGTAAAACTTAGTGTAAACCTTATGACCTCGGGTAATTTATGCCAACCCCATACCCCCGCAAAAAAAAAATAATACTAATAATAAAATCATAAATTTATATAGAACAAACCAAACCGAAGATGCACTGTTCATTGAGATACAAACAATGGAATTGCTCAAGATACAGGAAGCCAGGAGACAATATAAGAACAAATCACAAATCAACTATAAAGTCAAAACTTACATCTAGTATAAACAGAAGGGCCATGATTGGAGGAGCTGCATATCCAAGTCCTTCCAGTATTGCATCTAATGACGAATGGAAACCTCCCATAGAATCTATGCCAGTGATTGAGCATATGAACCTTCCAGCTAGAGCCATTGCGACATAGATACCTGACATAAAACCAAACCAGAATAAATGTTATGTGGGAAAAATAAAACTTTTCAGAAAGAATATCAGCATACAGCTTTTCCTCTCTCAAAAAATGATATTTATTTTGTTAATACCTAATAGATACGCTAATTTTTGCCTTTTAACATTTTCTTTCTGGACTGCAAAAGGAAGGAATAAAGGAACAAATCGATATGAAGAAAGCACAAAACATTTTATGCTTACTTTGTAGCATTAACAATTTCTGAGATATAATGGACATGCAAAAACCGAGAGCAAAATGGAACGAAGAAGTGAATGGAATGGAACTGACCGATTCCGTAGCTGAGTCGGACGACGGCGCCAATCTTCTCCCAGACGGGGAACTCGGCCTCGCCGAAACGCTGATCAAATGTGGTGACCTCCATGGCCGGGCCCGTGAACCTTCCTCCTCTTCGACTCTCTTCTCGCTCTATTCTCCCATCAACACCCTCGCCACTTCGCTCCGCAGAGGCCCTAACGCACCGCAGTGGAGCCCTTCCTCCGTCAAAGCACAGCTTTTTCTTCTGTCTGGCTGGAAACTCACCGAGCTTCGAGCACAACCCAGCTATTCCGGGCAACGACGTCGTTGAAGTAAACGACATCAATGGGAGCTCTGCTTAGTAAAGGGACTGTTCTTCTTCTTCTTCTCCGTCTTCGTCTCGTTCAACGAACATAGCTTTGAGTTCTGAGGACTATCTGAGCTTTCACGGTGGCAATACATTTGGGTCCTCCATTCCTTGGTCGTGTGCAACACAGGCCCCAGAATATCCTTCTGACCTATGACAGCCGAACACGTGGAGATAATGCTGGCAACCCTTTGCACACTTGGAAATTCTGTTGTTATCTAATCTTAGCTTCACAATTCCAATTTTTTCTTCCTTCCTTTTTTATACCCGATATATTTTTAGGAATTTTGTGAATAATAAAAGAATAATAATAATAAAATATTAAAAAATAAAAAATAGATAAAAATAATAATTAGATATTTTGAAAAATAGCTGAGCATCCAAACTAATTGTAATTCCCACCGTTTTGAATTCAGATATCAAAATCATCCTTAGGACCTTTAGGCTTTATGTCTCATCCTTTTAAACTGTCAATTTTGCTATATTATTATATTTTGCAATTATTACATATTTATAAAATGGACCATCGAGTAATAACAGATATTATTAAGATCCATAATACCTTATATTAGATTTAAATGAATTTTGATATATAGCTCAGTGTATAAACATTTATTATTTCGATTGAGAAACCATTTCAATTTATCTCATCTCATTATTATAATTTTTTTAAATCTCTACACATAAAATATATTAAACAATTCAATTTTTTTAAATCTTAAAATAATAATAATAATATTATTAAAAAATAAAATTTTAACAATACTTTATCAACCTTTTAACTTTTATCGAAAATCATATCATATTGGAGAGAATTTAATGTGGGGTCTATTTTAAACATAAAAAAGTTTAGAGATTGATATTTTTATGCTAATTGAAATATTATAAGTTTCCACATCAACAATCTATTTAAAGTGTCAATAAATAAATTCATACATTAATTTATAAGATTTAAATATATATAAAAAAAAAATTGAAATCATCAGGTATTGCGTCATCTTTATTCAATCTAGATTTAAGGACCACCCCAAAAACGAAAAGACGACCTTCACGTGCAAAGTTTTGATCTCATCTAAAATGGGTCTTTGTCTAGAAAGAATGAAAGATCAAAGGTGGGGGGCCCGCCCCTACATCCCTTAAAATTTTCTCCAAAAAAATACTTTCTCCTTTAAAAATTAAAAATATTTATTTTATCTTTAAAATAAAATAAAATATTAATTCCTAAAAACTTCTACAACCCTTGAAAAGGTTAAAAAATCCTTCTCTATAATTTTTAAAATAGCTCTTAACCCCTCAAAATCTTACAAAAAAAAAAAAAAATCCATATCATCAAAAACAAATTCTAAAAAATTCTTTAGTTTCAAACTAACCCCTAACTATAATGACTTTGAAATAAAACTACAAGTCCCTGCAAAAAACTTTAATTAGATAGATAAGGATTTCTTTATAGAAGCTAAAAAATTTAGCTTGAAACTTTAATAAAATCATAATTTCTAACTTATAATAAAGTCTAACTCCAAAAATCCTCTAAAAATTTAAAAATATATATATATTTGAATAATGTTATACACCACATTCTCATCCTATTTTGATCATATTAATTAGTATGTAGCACATTACTATTAGATGATAAAGAACCATGAAATAAATAATCATTTAATAGTAATAAATGTATCACATCATATTTAGTGATATGGTAGTATGGTGTATAAAAGTTTTCTTTTTTAAGACAACCATGATTTTTTCTATTAATATCTTTTATTTTTGTCAACCTCTTTATTGCTCTCCTTCTTGATCATAATTTCAAATAAGAATATCGAGTTTTTAAGTTGAAGAGAGGATTAAATCATAATTCGTACGTAATTCATAATCTAGGAGGCGGCTTCTATATCTAAGAATTTTGTCTTTATAATTAGGACAATGACTCATGATCAGACAGAATGTTCCAGCTCGAAACTGATAATTTGAAGAACAAATGAACGTTAGCTAATTAGCAGTGATATCATGAGGTTCAATTTAATTTATTAGGTTTTCTTTTTGGTACGTTATATATAATATATATTCAGAACAAAAGATGATGATTATTTCACATTATTAATTTCTAGAAGATCAGAAGATGCTGCATATTCTTACAGCATATGGCATAATTAAAGTGGGATCGATCTATTCAACAAGCTAAGGACAAAACTAAGTTGAAATATGCAACATTATCAATTGAGCTATTCAACATCGTTGAATTATGGTCACATGTATATAGCCGTTTTCGATTCTTAATTAAGTACTTGCGCTAGCTGCGTGCATGCATGCTGCCAATTAATTCGCTTTCTACTGATCCACCACGTCACGTATCTGATCATCAATTAATTATGTCGAGACGTTAACGTAACATGAAGTCTTCTAAAGTCAATAAAATGAGTACGTAGTATGTATAACAACTAATATAATTCACACAGTATGTACTAATTTAGTGTATATTCAGGCTAGCCCGGCCTGATCATCATCAATCTATTTTTTCATAAAATTCATGAGATGAAATTTATATTTTATAGATATATATCATTTGACTTCACAAAGATTACGTGCATCACCATAATTAATGTTCTTCTATCTCACCCCATTTTTTCATCAGCTTGCATGTACAGACAGATATTACTGGGATGCATATATGGGACATGAATGACATGACATATATGTGAGAAATATCGTAAAACAAATGTAGAACTTTGGAGTTGTGAGTCATGTGATTTTGTTGGAAAGATCAGAAACACTGAAAACACATGCAGAATCATGTTATCCGCACGTTTCTTATTCTCCTCGATCGAGCACCTCTCTTTCTCACTCAATTGATCTATCTTTCCGTCACTCTCACGCTGATCACTGTCACTTGGGGCGACTTGCCACTTTGCCATCGGCAGCATGGCCTGCCTCTTTGTCTCTCGCTGGCCAAGTGCCAAGTGCCAGGTTTAGCATTTTTGTCTATGGCGGCCGCCTACACCAGGACGACATACACATGTACACTACGGCCTCTTCCCCACTCTCTCGGTCGTAACGTTTTGTTACGATTGGTTGAGTTAAATATTTATCATTAAGGTGTAATAATATATGGACGAAAAATAGTTGGTGTTTGAACAAAGAAATGTCCTCTAAACTGGCCGCACGCGCTGCGAAAATAGGATTTATATCCCAATGGGAGGGTAACACGTATGCAGCCTAGCATAATTACTGTAGTAGAGGACTGAAGGGAATATTTCTACTAACTCTCCTCTCTTTTCTCTCTAAGGAAGAGGTGGAACAAAAATCGTGCTAGGCACGTGAGGTAGGTATAACAGAATTTTGGATTGTTTGAGAGGTGGTCCTAAGGGTGGAAAGGTTAATTTCTAACAAAGTGGACGTTGGTGAAGGAAAACGTCGTAAGGTGGCTCATGGAGTGGTGACGACGGTCCAATCTGGCATTGCTGCCATATCGTGGGGCGGGGGTAAGAGAGGTCTACAGCTAGATAGTTCTAGAGGGAGGATACCTATATTATAGTGCCTAGTGATACGACGGGGCTGGTTTTTGGAGAGAGCTTTTTACACAGTGGGGTCTTGATAATGGAGGAGATGGCAGGGAAGTGGGAGAAGCTGAGGCTTACTGAGGAAGAGGACCAGCTGTTTGGAGTAGATGAATGTATCTCGAATGAGGTGGAAGATAAAGGTGAGAGGAGTCTTGTGGGGAAGGTATTGACTGATAGGTCTATCAGAAAGGGAGCGCTGGAGGCTACTATGGCAAAGGTGTGGAGAATCTCTAGGCCAGCACCCTCTCGTGAGGTAAGAACGAATGTATTTGTTATTACCTTTGCTACGAGGGCTGACAAACAGAAGGTTTGGGATGGCAAATCATGGTTATTTGATAATTTTCTAATTGTCATTAATCTGTATGATGGTTTTATCCAACCAAAGAAAATGGCATTTATAATAGAAAGGTTCTGGGTACAACTTCATGACCTTCCGTTTGCTTGTATGAACAAGGAATATGGAAGGCAGATAGGAAGTGTGGCTGGGAAGGTTCTTGATGTGGTAACTAGAGAGGATGGGTCCAATACCTGCGTATTCAAGTGAAACTGGATTTAAAGAAAATATTGGTGAGGGGGAGGTTGATTTCTGTAAAGGGAAAGAATGTGTGGATTCCCTTTAAATATGAGAAGCTCCCTAAAATATGTTTTGATTGTGGGAGCTTTTCCCATGATGGCAAGGAATGTATGAAGAGGGAGGAGACTTTAATTCAGAAACAAGGGCAATACGGTTTATGGCTTAGAGCAGATCCTTATGTCAGGAAAAATGAGAGGACTGATTTCATGGGAAAAAGGGGGATGAAGGCAACATGGGAGGAACTAATAGTAACAATGATCGAACAGATACTTTGATGACTCCAAATGAGGTGGAAAGTAATTATAAAGATGCAATTGAGCAAGTTATAAAGGTGGCAGAAGGGGAGGTTTCTGGAAAAATATAGAGGAGCAATGGGAGGACCAGGAATGACAAATGAGGAAGGAGAGGGAAATTGCAACTCAGAAGACTCACAGATTTTAAAATCTAGTCAAAATATGGATAGGGTAGCTTCTTAGAGTACTAAAGAAGGAGGGAGGTGGAAGAGGCAGGCAAGGGAAAAAGGTGATGCTCCTGTGGTTGTTATTGTCCAGGAAAAGCCAAAAAGAGGAAGGAATGGTAAGGAGACTACTATGGCAGAAGGAACAAGAAAGAAGAGTAGAAATGTGGGGAGATTTGAAGGTAATGCACTTGTATTGTTGGAGGCTAGTGAACAGCCACGCCAAACCCAATGAAACTCTTAAGTTGGAACTGCTGAGGGTTTAAGAATCCTCGGATAGTTCAGGACCTTTGCTTCTTAGTAAAGGAGAAGAAACCCAACCTTGTCTTTTTAATGGAGACAAAAATGCATAGAAGAAAAAATGAACGGTTAAAAAAAAATTAGGACTACCTAATTGTTTAGAGGTGGAAACAATATGCAAAAGTGGAGGGGTAATGCTGTTTTGGAGTAGTGAAATGGTGGTTGACATTTATAACTTCTCTCAAAAGCATGTTAACTGCTGGTTTATGATGATATTGCTAAGGAAAGGTGGCTTTTTACTGGATTCTATGGACATCCAGAGGTGCAGAAAATGAGAGAGGTGTGGAGTATGCTTGCCTCTTTCAAACCTGCTAATAGGACAGGCTGGTGTGTTGTAGGAGACTTCAATGAGATTGCTACCCATGATGAAAAAGTAAGTGGTAGACAGAGGGGGGAGAATCAGAATGCACTATTTAGAAAGCTTTGGAGGTGAGTGAGTTGTATGACCTGGGATGGTGTGCTGACAAATATACATAGAGCAACAGGCACACTGATGGCACTTTCACTAACGAACGATTGGATAGGGTTGTGGCCAATTCTAGATGGCTGGATCTTTATCCTGAATATAAATTGGAGGTTTTGCCTACGAGGTGCTCTGACCATAGACCACTCGTACTATGTTTTGACAGATTAAGTGGAGGGAAGGAAAAAAAAGAAAAAATGGTTCAAGTATGAAGTTGCTTGGGCCTTGGAAGAGGAGTGTAGCAGAGTGATTAAGGCTGAATGGGAACAAGGCAGGAACGAGGGATCCTCACCCTCTGAGGTGCAGAACCTGCTTACTAATTGTAGTTTTGCTTTGAGAAGGTGGAGCTTTAAGGTGGATGTCAATAGAGGCAGAAAGATAAAGAGTAAGACCGAGACATTGAAAAGAATGTAAGCTGAGGAAGGTAGAAAGACCATAGCTGAGATTAAAAGAGTTCAAGAAGAGGTAGGTTTACTGCTAGACCAAGAAGACCTTAAGTGGAAACAAAGGGCCAAAAAGAATTGGTATAAGCTGGGTGACAGAAATACCAAATTCTTTCATGCATGTGCTAATCAAAGGATGAGAAAAAACATGATTTCACAGATCAAAGATAGCCATAATAGGCTAGTTAATGAACCCGCATTTGTTGAAATGGATTTTAATAGTTATTTTAAGAACCTGTTCACATCCTTTAATCCAACTGAAAATGATATTGAGGTATGTGTCCAAAGCATGATAGCAAAAGTCTCAGAGGAAATGAATGTGCAATTGTGTAGACCTTATACTAGAATTGAAGTGGAAGAGACTTTAAATATGATGGGGCCTCTAAATTCCCCTGGTCCTGATGGCTATAGTGCATGCTTTTTTTAACAACATTGGAGTACTGTGGGTGATAAGGTGGCTGCAGCAATATTGGAGTGTTTAAATGGTGGTAACATACCTCAATTCTTAAACTACACCTATATTACTTTAATTCCTAAGGTTAATAGGCCTACGTTGGTTAGTGAATTTAAACCTATTAGTCTTTGTAATGTGGTTGAAATCTGTACTGCCTTTGGTAATTTCTCCTAACCAAAATGCTTTCCTTCCGGTAAGACTTATTTCTGATAATGTAATGATAGCCTACAAAGTACTACATACTATGAAAACAAGGCTGAAAGGTTAGCAAGGGAGCATTGCACTGAAATTGGATATGTCAAAGGCTTATGACAAGATTGAGTGGAAGTTCCTTGAAGCTGTTTTAAGGAGACTGGGTTTTAATCAACAGTGGATCAAACTTGTGATGAGTTGTGTGAGTTCAGCTCACTATTCTATACTCTTGAATGGAAAACCAGGGAGGAAGGTGATACCAACTAGGAGGGCTTAAGGCAGGGAGATCTTATCTCTCCCTACCTTTTTATTCTTTGTGCAGAAAGCCTTAGTTCCTTATTGAATGTTGCTGATCAGAGAGGTGTTTTAAGAGGAGTGTCAATGGCTAAAGGGGAATTAAGAGTCAATCATCTGCTTTTTGCAGATGATTCTGCTTTGTTTGGAAGAGCTAACAAGGAGGAATAGAGACAATGGTGCTTCTGCTAAAGAGGTATGAGGTGGCCTCAGGTCAAGTTCTAAATAAGGAAAAATCATCCTTATTTTTTAGCACAAACACTGCTACATAAAAAATAAGAGACATCAGCATTGCATCAGGTGGGGTGGTTTGTGGCAACTATGAGAAATACTTGGGCTTACCTACTATAGTAGGCAAGTCCAAATATAACACATTCTAAGAGGTTAAGGAGAAGGTTTGAAAGAAGATAGACAGTTGGAAAAACAGTTTTTTATCTCAAGCTGGGAAGGAGATCCTAATTAAAGCAGTTTTGCAGGCTATTCCCTCTTATACTTTGGGGGTTTTCAGAATGCCTATTTCTTTGTGTAAGGAACTTCATTCTTTGTATGCTAGATTTTGGTAGGGCCATAAAGAAAATGGAAAGAAAGTGTATTGGTGGAACTAAGAGAGATTGGAGAGGCAAAAACCATAAGGGGGAATGGGATTTCGTGATATTGAAACTTTTAATGTTGATATGCTAGCTAAACAAGGATGGCACCTCTTTTCTATCCTTCATCTCTGGTTGCCAGAATTTATAGGGAGAAATACTTCAAAATTTTTTATTTCCTAAATGCTAAAATTGGTCTCAATCCTTCATTTATTTGGAGAAGTGTCTTGTCTGCAAGATCTCTACTTAAGGAAGGGTTGTATTGGAGAGTGGGCAATGGGAACAATATCAAAATTGGGGGGGAGAAATGACTGCCAACTCCTGTGACTAATTGTGTACAATCTCCAATACTGAGACAATGGGAAGAAGAAATGGTGAGCAAATTGACTGACCCCATTACTAAGACTTGGAATGAGGCTTTGATCAAAAACTTATTCTCACATGAGGAGGCAACTGTCATACTTCAAATTCCTTTGAGTAGATTGGGATAGAGTGATAAACAATTCTGGGACTATACTAAGGATGGGGTATTCACAGTGAGGAGTGCATATCATCATGGTATGGAGATTAAGAGAAAATTGAAAGGGAAGGCTTCAAACCCAGAAAAGAATGATGCTGTGTGGAAACAATTGTGGGGTTTGGAAGTGCCAGCAATGGTTAAAATGTTCCTTTGGAAAGCTGTTAACAACATCCTTCCTACTAAAAGTAACCCTTTCAAGAAAAATATTGGAGATGGTCCTCTTTGCCCAATATGTGGACTATGTGAGGAATCAGTGGTTCAAATACTATGGAATTGTCCTTCAACTACTGATATATGGGCAGATAACGGCAATCCTGTGAAGAAATGGGCTAATGAGGAAGTGGACTTCATGTCTATGTAGATTAAAATGATTAATAACTTTTAAAAAAAAAAAAAAAAAAAAGGAACTTGAGTGGATGGCAGTGATTATGTGTAGGATTTGGCTAAGGAGAAACATGTTTATCTTCAAGAACAAGTTCTACAATCCTAAACAAGTCATTTTGATGGCTAGTGAGGGTTTGGAGGATTACAAGGTAGCATAGATGAGCATAAGTGGTTACCGAGAAGGTGATGGTTTACATGGAATGCAAAAGAGATGGGAAAAGCCTAGTACCAACATGATTAAGGCCAACTGGGATGCAGCTATGGATTTGAAAAACAAGAGAATGGGAATGGGCATTGTTTTTAGAGATGAAGAGGGGGAGGTTCTAGCATCAGTTTGTGATGTGAACCAGAATGTAAATGACCCAGCCTTGGCTGAGAGCTTAGGCTTATGGAGAGCCGTCGAGAGTAATGATCTCTCTTTCTCTTACTTTAAACTAATCTTTGAAGGAGATGCAGCAACTGTTATCAAGAAGATCAACAAGGGAGGTGAAGACCAGTCGTGGATGGGGCACATTATCAATGATATTAAACAGGTCCTTCATTATAAGGAAGGCTGGTCAGTCTATTATGTCCCTAGAGAAGGAAATTATGTTGCTCATTTATTGGCAAAACATGCTTTATTACTTGGGGAAGAAATGGTGTGGATCGAAGGGGGTCCTTTTGTAATTTGCAATGCCTTAGTGCAAGGCAAGTTATGTAATACTAAAACTGGTGAAGTTATATTAAAGCTGGTGAAGTTATATAAAAGTTGTTCTTGATTTAAAAAAAAAAAAAAAATACTGTAGTAGAGATTATATCAAAACAGTCTCCAATTCAATTAGCTATTTCTTTCATCTTGTCTCTCTCTGATCCCCCCTCCCCCCTTTTCCCTCGAGCCAAAACTAAGATTTTCTCCCCGACAATCATAATATTATAAGACACAGGATCCAGCCTAGAAAAGGAATCAAACAGTGATCGAGCAGTGTTAAAAAACCCACATTGCTCGTACATATTAACCAAATTATTTCCGATGAAAGTGTTATGATCGAGCCCAAATTTCAAGACCAAACAATGGATTTGTTGGCCTTGAGAGACGACCATAAGGGACGAGCAATACTTCAACATTGACACCACTGAGCATAATTGATAAGGATAAGGATCATTATGTTCAAACTAGAAGATTGCAGAAGACGTTGCGCCTTGGCTTAATCTATTAAATCAGGCAATATAGTCACCACAGCAGCACACCATGCAAGCCACCTCATCTATGCAAGCTATCACAAGTCATACCAGTAATTAGCTAAACGTGCATCTACAAGATAATTCTAGAAGCAAACAAAGATAGCATTCTATTAGGATTTGCTGTGAAGTTTGTTAAGCATATATTCTTTATTCTTTTTGCCTTCCTGCAATACTATATATAGAGAGCAAATAACCACATTTGTAAGGTGACAGTTTTATCAATACAAAGCATATTCATTCCTCTGCTTTCTTCTTTATCAGAACCAAAACCAATATGGTACTAGAGCTATAATGGTTTCGAACAACAATAACCCACCACCTCCTCCTCCCCCTCCTCCAACCAACAAAAACCCTAAAGATCCCTCTAGCCCATACTTTCTTAATGCAAACAATGGACCTACAACTCTGCTCACCAACCACCTTCTCACCTCTGATATTACCATTCATGGGCATGCACCTTCTGTTGCTCCTTACGAATCAAAAAGAAATTGGAGTTTATTGATGGTATCTTATGAGAACCTACTACTCCTAATGATCCCTTGTTAGAACCATGGCTTGAATGCAATGACATGGTGATAACTTGGCTTCAAAATGCAATGTCGTTGGAAATCAAAAATAGCTTCGTGTATGTTGATACCGCTCATGAACTATGGCTTGAGTTGGAACAACGATTTGCACAAAATAATGGTCCTCGAATTTATGAACTCAAGCAGTCCATTAATTGATGTTCAAGGTGATGATTCTGTAAGCCTTTATTTCTCAAAATTAAAAGGGCTTCTTGATGAACTTCTCAATTTTGAATCCCTCCCATCATGCACTGTGGTGCCATGAAAAGTGTCCTTGAGCACCAAAAACGTGATTGGACCATGCAGTTTCTAATGGGACTTCATGATTCATTTACCAATATCAAAGCTCAAATTATCTTGATTAACCCATCCCAAGCCTGACTGAAGTTTATAACTTGGTTCAACAAGAGGAAAAACGCAAGCAACTTTCCAACCCCCCCACTTTACATGATACCCTTGCCTTAACAGCAAAATCAACTTTCTTCTCTAACCGAGACAACCCCAAACCATATGGCTCTCCAAGGCGAGAAAGATTCTTTTGCAACCACTGTAAAATTTATGATCATTCCCTGGAAAAATGTTTTAAGGCCAACCCAATGCTTGAGAAACCCATGTGTACCCATTGCCATATGGTTGGTCACACTACTGAACATTGCTTTAAGTTGCATGGCTATCCACCTGGCCATAAACCATCCACTCGAGGCAAAGCACCAAACCCCTTTGCTAACCAAGTCAGCTTATCCAACCAAGAACAAATCAATGAGGATTCCCAAGTTGTTCTCACCAAAGCACAATATCAACATCTTTAGGCTTTGCTGCAATCTCAAGCTATACAACCTTCTGTTAATTAGGTTCAAATTGATCCCACACCTTCCTGCCCCTTAGCTTCCACCATGATTGGTATGAATTTCTGTTTCTTAGCTTTTCAATCAATTTCCACCAAACACTACCATCCATTGGATAATCGACACAGGAGCAACAGACCACATGATTTGCTGCTCCTCCCTATACACCAGTCCACCCACTCACGTGTCTCTCAATATCAAATTCTCAAATGGTCATCATGCACAAGTCACTCACAAAGGCACTGTCCATCTCAATGACAAACTCATTCTTCATGATGCTTTATGCATCCCTACATTCAATTTTAATTTGATTTCAGCAAGACAATTAACACAAGATATTTCATGTTGTCTACTATTCTTCACTAATGAGTGTTATTTATAGGACCTTTTCTCTTGGAGCACGATTGGGAAGGGTGAAATTCACAATGGTTTATACCACCTCCAGTTGACAACAATTTCACCTACTGCCCTCTCCATTGTTTTTTTTTGCTTTACCATGTAGTTAAATTTCTTTTTCTAACTCTGTTACTTCCCATCCCAATGACCAGCAGCTC
Source organism: Pterocarya stenoptera (assembly GCA_003123785.1). Classification (NCBI taxonomy): domain Eukaryota; kingdom Viridiplantae; phylum Streptophyta; class Magnoliopsida; order Fagales; family Juglandaceae; genus Pterocarya; species Pterocarya stenoptera. Next base: position 124,793 of record QEOT01002360.1, on the reverse strand, counting down.
TGGCGTTGTCAAATGGGTCATCTATCCAATTCACAGCTTTCCTTGTTAAGAAAAGACTTACATAATCTTGTTGTTATAAATACAAATACACCTTGTAATGCCCGTCATTTTTCTAAGAATCACCGCCTACCATTTCAATCAAGTGAACATCGCACTTCCAAATCTTTTGATCTCATACATTGTGACATATGGAGGCCTTGCTCTCAAGTAGCATACGATGGATCTAGATTTTTCCTAACCATTGTAGATGACTACACAAGATGCACTTGGTTGTATTTAATAAAAATAAATCTCAAACCAGACCTCTTCTTCAATCATTTTGTCCTCTCATTGAGGCCCAATTTCAGTCCAAAATTAAAATCATTCACTTAGATAATGGAGCTGAATTTGCAATGATAGATTTCTATTCAAAACAAGGAATAATTCATCAAAAACGTTGTGTTGAGAGTCCCCAACATAATGGTGTTGTCAAATGCAAACACCAACACATTCTTAATGTTGCCCGAGCATTACATTTTCAATCTGGCATTTCACTTTCTTTTTGGAATGATCCTGTTTTAACTGCCACCTACCTTATCAACCGCACCCCTTCCCCTAATCTACAAAACAGTACACCATATAAATTTCTCTTTCAACAAACACCAACATATACTCACTTGAAGGCCTTTGGATGCCTCTGTTATGCACCAACTATTAAACAAAACTACCACAAATTTAATTCTTGAGCTAAACATTGCATTTTACTTGGATATCCTTTTGGAATCAAGGGTTACAAGTTGTTGGATTTAGCCATTAATTCCATCTTTCATTCCCATGATGTCATCTTCTATGAGCATATTTTCCCTTATAAATCATCCTCCATTTCCAATAATCACAGCAGCCAATCACATTCCACACCATTCTTTCGTCTTCTTGGCCCAAACAATCCCTTACCTACACACATTCCTTCCCCTTCTAGCATTTCCATTTTTACCTCTTAGCCCCATTCCCTTACCACTTTATCCACCCCACAGTAACCCACCTCTCAAATTACTCCTCCTAACATCCCCTTTGCACCTCGAAGATCCACTTAACCAAAGAAACAGCCTCCCCACTTGCAGGATTACTATTGTCAACAAGCCATTGTGACTTCTACTTCACAGTCAAACTCCAAGATAAAAGGTAATACTTCTCTCTATCCTCTGTCTTCTTATTTAACTAACAGTAAATTATCTCCAAAACTTGTTGCCTTTGCCACTGCCATCCTTTAAAATCCTAAACCCACCACTTATTCTGAAGCCATGAAGTTTTAGAATGGCGCAAAGCCATGGATGATGAGATTGTTGCTTTGCAATTGGACCACACTTGGGATGTTATGGATCTGCCTATTGGAAAGAAAGCAATTGGTTCCAAATGGGTTTATCGCCTCAAATACAACTCAGATGGCTCTATAGAAAGACACAAGGCACGTTTGGTTGCTAAAGGGTATACCTAAGAGGAAGGACTCGATTACCATGAAACTTTTTCACCGGTTGCCAAACTTGTCACAGTCAAATCCTTATTGCCTATCGCTACTGTTAAAGGCTGGAGTTTGCATCAATTTGATGTAAACAACGCCTTTTTACATGAGGAATTAAACGAAGAAGTCTACATAAAGTTGCCTCATGGCTAGTCACTTCCCAATCAAGACAAAGTTTGCAAGTTAAAGAAAAGTTTGTATGGCCTCAAGCAGGCTTCTCGACAATTGTATGGCAAATTCTCCTTATCTTTACTTCAATTTGGTTTTTATCAATCTCGAGCTGACTACACTCTTTTTACCAAAAGAAATGGTCCTACATTCGTTGCATTACTTGTCTACATTGATGATATTATAGTGGCCTATAATGATCTCAAGTTGTTTCTGATTAAAGGAGTTTTTAGCTATCAAGTTCAAGATCAATGATCTTGGTTATCTAAAATATTTTTTAGGCTTAGAGGTTGCTCGAAATCCTATTGGAATACAAATTTGTTAGCGAAAATATAGATTAGATATATTACATGATGCTAGTTTGCTTGGTGTAAACCAAGTTTAATCCCAATGGATCCAAATATTATACTATGCAAAGATAAAGTTGGTTGCTGGATCTAGTGAATACAGACTATTGGTTGGTAAACTCCTCTATCTCACCATTACATGATCTGACCTCTCCTACTCAGTTAATCTTTTAAGTCAATACATGGCATCACCACGAGTTTCCCATCTCACTACTACTTATAAATTGCTGTGATATCTCAAGAAATCTCCAGGACAGGGTTTGTTTTTCCCATTTTCATCCTCATGTCACTTGACTATCTACTGTGACTCTAATTGGGCATCATGTCCCGATACCAGGCATTCCACAGCAGGCTATTGTGTCTTCCTTGGCCGATCTCTTGTCTCCTAGAAATGCAAGAAGCAAACAACAGTATCATGAAGTTCTGCTGAAGCATAATACCGCTCTATGGCATATGCTTCATGTGAAATCATGTGGATCAAGTACCTTATCGCTAATCTTCAGGTCCTCCATCCTCAGCCAGCTACACTCTATTGTGATAGCCAATCAGCTTTATACATTGCCTCTAATCTTGTCTTCCAAGAAAGAACCAAACACATTGAATTAGATTGCTATCTAATTCAGGACAAAATTCAAGAAGGTGTTCTTTCCACAGCCTACACACCATCGAACTCTCAGCTTACATACCTCTTAACTAAAACTCTATATTCACCTATGTTCTACTCATTATTGCTCAAAATGGGAGTTACTAACCTCCATTCTCCATCTTGCAGTGGGATATTAAATTAGGCAATACAGTCATCATAACAGCACACCATCTACTCAAGCTGCCACGAGTCATCCAGTAATCAGCTAAACATGCATCTATAGGATGATTCCAGAAGCAAACAAAGATAGCATTCTGTTAGGATTTTCTGTGAAGTTTGTTAGGCATATATTCTTTATTCTTTTTGCCTTCCTGCAATACTATATATAGAGCAAATAACCACATTTTTAAGGTGAAAATTTTATCAATACAAAGCATATTCATTCTTTTGCTTTCTTCTTTATCAAAACCAAAACCAACATGATCTTCCTCCTGATGTTCAGCAGTTATCATTTAAACTTGTATTTAAATCTCTTGTATATCTTATCTCTTGTAACAAACACGTAGCTTTTCCTCTTATCTCTTGTAACAACTTTGATTATATATAAATGAGAATACACCCTTCTTTGGTAAGTAATTCCAGAGTTGTTCCAATTCTGTCATGGTATCACAACATTCTATAGCTAACGCTTTTGTCAATCCTATGGCTGCTACTACAAATGCTTCCTTTTCTTCCGCTGCATTTCATCTTCCATCTCAAGTTATCTCCATCAAACTTGATGGAACTAACTTTCTTGCTTGGAGTGCTCAATTACTTCCTCTATTTCGAAGCTATGGTCTCATGGGAATCGTTGATGGTTCCGAACCAAGTCCTCCTCAATTTTCTAGAGACGGCCAAAAGGGACGATCGAGCAAAACTTCAACGTTGACACCACTGATCATAACTCGTAATCTGGGTTGTTGTGATTGGTTATGCCATCTAAGAAGAGACAAAGATAGTGTTCTAGGTCTTAGGGAAGCCGAGGAGGGTAAAGGTTATGGTGGACACCCATTTGAGATTTTGCATCAAAATCAATAAAGAAATTGACTTGGTTCTGAGCGGAATGATCACGAGATGATATTATGAGACCTATTGCCTGAAAAATAATTCTTTGAGGATTGGTGAGTTTTGGAGGGAAAAAGATAAAGGTGTTTACTGATAAAAGGAAAGAAATCGTAAGGTTGTGTTGAATGGTGATGATCCACGAGAGTATTTGTCCCATAAGGTTGTGTTGGATAGAGAAATTGTATGTAAATGATTTATGCACATATAGTCTCTATTTATAGACCACAAGGCATTGGTTGGCAAATGGCACAACCACTGACAAGGGGCACAACCATTTGACTCAATTAAATGGTTGTTTCTTTTGACACTTCCTCAACTTACAACCCAAATTAGAACCATCACTATAGGGAGGATACAAATTCAAGGAGTATACTGCTTGGTGTGTGATCACCACCCCTCAAATTTACATAAGGGTGGTGGTTTCATTTCGTTGAATTACTCTTATATGATGTGGCATGTACTAGGTTTTGTGTTGAATTTCAATATGAACTCACCTTTGCCTATAAGCGTTAACTAAATAAGATATCCAATAAATTTTTTTATGTGGTTAGGTCAAGTTATGGTTCAAATTCGACTTAAAGAGAACGTCTAGGGCTTTCCATCATCTAGGCCATTCCTATTCAATTCCCATCAAGTAGACTACTACTATGGTCACACCTAGGAGGATAAGCCATTCAAGATCGGCTTAGTCAAACTTGAGTTTAGCTCAATTCATTTAGTAAATGAGCTATATATTCGTGAGATCAAACTTGACAAATTCAAATTCATTATTTTTTATAGTATTATCTTTAACTTAATTAAATACCCCCTAAAGATAAGAAGAAATCATGTTGTTAATAGTACTACAGGTGTTGTTTGAATCTTTATAAATATAATTATTGATAGATGCATATATAATTAGATATTTACAAAATCACGAAACTTGTTTGTTAAATTTTTTTTATATAGTCAAAAGTATGCAGCCTTCGTGCAAGTTTTTCTTAAAAAGTAAAATCCACCTGGAAAAACTTTTTAAAAAAATCTACATTTTATGATGGGTCCCACTTTTTTCAAAGAGATTGGTCAAAACTTATATGCCATGAACTTGTATCTAGCATTAAGTTTTAAAACACTAATCAAGAGTCATCCACCATAAGCAACCCCTATTCAAGTTATGCCAATTAGCACTATATCATTTACCAACCATGCATTGGGATGCCTTCCTAAAGATGCTGAGTAAGCAGCATTCAATCCAGATTATTTCCCAAGATGTTTTATAAGACTATAATTAGTATGTGCTAGGCAATGAATATGTTTATTTATTTATTATATTTGCTAGTAAAAATGTTAAGAGGGAGCAACTGGAGGTAGCTTTTTAATTTTTGCATAACCATAGTAACACCTTATTCGTTAGGAATAGGACAAGAGGGACCTAGACGGTATGGGTGGCAATTCATGTTCACAGATTGTTTTTGTGTCATGTCAAGTCATTAGTATTAGACTATATGAGTTAACCTAATCACGACCCATTTAATTAAACGGGCCGGTTAGACCCTAAAACCCTAACGTGACCTATATAAATAACGGATGATACGATACAACCCACTTAACTCGTCTAGTAATTAACATTTATTGGGTTAACCTGGATATATGACCAGTTTAATCCATTTCAACCCATTTAACCAATTTCAACCCGTTTAATCTGCTTAAACTCATTTCATATAATGGGTTGAGCTAACTCATATATTTAATTTTAAATCGAATTAATATAATTTTACATATAATACATAGATAACTATATAAATCATTCACTATTGCAACTGGATTCATTATAAAATATTTTGTTATCAATATCCAAACCAATAATATAAAAATTAATATTTTAATAAAATATAATTACATATTAACAAAAAGAATTTTAATAGCTTGAGAGATTAAGTAGTCAAATACTAATATTAATATTACATACATAACACCCAGAACTTTCGAGACTTCTAATCTAAGAAAGATAGGGTTATATTTAAATTAGAGTTTCTATTTTTAGAAAGTGTAATTGGGTTAGACCAAAAATTAGGCCCAAGCCCACTAGGCCGACGGAAGGCAAGCAAGCCCAAGCACCATGCTTGCCAAGCCCAATGATAGCTTACGGGAATGAGTCATGGTTAGACGAAACCTACTTGCACTACACCTCTAATGCAAGCACAAGTCTAGTCCCACTCCAACTACAAATCATCTAACCCAACCAAAACTCCTAGGCTGACCATGACTCCAAGTCCCATTCGGACACCTTATTAAGCTCACAATACTAGAAGTTTCATTCTTCCAAACTCTATTTATTGGACCCTAGGGGATGGCCTACACACTTTGCTACCCAAGTTTGTGCCGCAATGTGGCTCCTTAAACACTCTCTACATTACATTCATTCGGCCACCATACCCGAGCCCTTTCATGCCGTATGCTACCCTTGTTGTCAGTAAGTCTACCTGTTTCCCACACCCCCTCGCACATGCACATGCAATGGGTTAAGCCACTACATGCCCAAGCACTCACACACATGTCCATGCCATGCACACCATCAACCAACACTAACACCACCATCACGACACCATGTCTTTTAACTACTTCCACTTTATGGCATAGCCACTGAGTTTGTTAGAGCTACTCATAACCAGCTTTTGAGCCATACAAAACTAGGGTCTCAAAGCCATAACCCTTTTGGTTTGCCCAAGTAAATACACTCTTCCTTCACTATATGCATTAGATCTATAAGCATATCATGGCATTTTAGTATTAACTAAAAGGAAATAGAGTTTATATTGGATTAAACAACTTGCATGATCGATGTGCATGAAAGTGTGTTACACATAGTCCATTAGTGATTTAGGATTGTAGGCATTTCACATGCCATAGGAGGTTCTCAAACCCTAGAATGTTTCAAATTAGTGTTTGTAATGCAAGGAACTTAAGTTCGGGCTGAGTGGTGCCACACAAGAAGGAAAGTAAGATTAGGCGAATAACGAGGAAGAGTGGGCAAGTAAGGCGAGCACCAAACCAAGCAAACAAGTGCTTGGTAAGCACCAAACCGAGCAAGCATTGCTTGGTATACACTGCACCGAGCAAGCCAGTCCTCGATGAGCACTGTATTGAGTAAATGTAGTGATAGGAGAGTAAGGTAGGTGAGGAACTATGACAGTCAAGAGACTTAGATATGTCGAGATTTTCATGCATGAAACATATCACGCATAATGTTTAACAGTTAAGGAAGTTTACGCTATTGCCTAAATAATTATAGGCTTAGTTTAAAGGTTTGGAGATGCACACAATTAGCTTAAATTGCATAAAGACCAAGGTAAGTGACTATAATCATCTTCTTCTCCACATCACTTTATGGTAAACTATAGTCTTTTTTTTTTTATATATGTATATAGGTAATACATGTTTTCAAATGTGTGTGTGTGTATATGAGCCCTGCATTGATAGCCCATTTTCACAAACCTTACTTATGATGAAAGATGTTTTATGATTTAGAACTGCAAGACTGACTAGATAGTATGACTACTTATTTTTAGAATGAAAAGTAAGGCATGGTAAAGAAAACAAAGAAAATTAAATGACATGACTGGTTGTGTTTGTTAAGAATAATGAATAGGCCATATAAGGTTGATGATGGTACCTTGAGGTTGGGATAGATGGTAATGTCTGATGCATCACTAGCACCATTCTTGAGATTTGATTCTTATTCACTAGCTACAAGATGAACCATTGGTCGCAAGTTGCTAACCCTAACGCAGAAGTTTAAGAGTGTGTAAACGACCATGAAGGATGAGGTTAAGGTATCAAATGTTTAATAATTGAGGTTGAGGAAAAGAAAGTCTTAATTTTATTGTACTCTTAGGAAAATGTTTTATGGATGCTTAAAGGTAATTTTTTATTAAAGAACGATGATATTAACTAAAAACCCTATGTTTATATATTATGTTTACTACATGATGTGATTCTTACTGAGTATTCAACTCATTTTAGTCTTTAAATATTTTTCCATCCTAAATGAGGAAGGTTTAGAGGATGCTACAGGTGAAGATACTGTTCAGGAGGCTAACATTGACAACGAGCCTCGAGGCATTAAGAACATATTTTTGTATTATCTTTATATTAAATTGTTTATGTTTCCACAATGCATAGCACATGACAAATTATTTTATTTTAATAAATGCTATGGAATAATTGTCTAGTTTCGAGAGATCCTTTTAATAAAGTGTTTGCTGATTTTATAAACATATGAGATCTTTTATACTTGGTGCAAAGAATCTATATTTTAATGCCAGTAGAGATTCTTTTAACAAAGCTTGTATAAGCTCAACTTGACTCGTTTGAGCTAATTTTGAATATCGCAATATGTGTTGTATATGTATGTGTTATATTTATTACATGTTAGTTGTATTTTATATACTTAATTATATATTTTTTCAATAGCAATTACATATTATTAATATATATAGTTTACTTTATTTAATATGTTTATTATGTTTCCAATGTTTTATTTAATTTTATAATTGTTACATAGATTATAGCCTATTGATATAGTAATAAATAAATGAGTGGATAGACATTTACTTGAAACAATTATCAAATTAACTATAACTGATTAACTATAATTTGTATATATAACGTACATCATAACATAAGTTGATGATATTTCTTTTTTAATTAAGGAATCATATCATTAACCTTATACACAATATGGTTTTCATTATATACTAGATAAACGATAACACTCATCGGAAGTTACAACTATTAATTATTATTTATAGTTGCATGTTATTATATTTTTATAGTGTAATATATGTACAAGAACTTTTATATTATAATTATATACTTATATCATATTCTTGTAATACACTAATAAATATAATATTTAATAATGTAAGCTATAATATATTCATAACTTATATCTAATAATAATATATTGTACAACTAGAACTTTTGATTATTATGTTATCTATAAATTAAATGGTTTAGTTCAATACATTTATCTTTATGTATTTTTTTTTAATTTATAAGTATTATTATTTTTTTTATGTCACAAAATTTTTTAATCAAAATGATTTGGTTGAATAGTTAAATGGTTAGAATTATATGTAAAATTTAAATTTTTTATATTAATCAAGAAATAAGAATTAGAATCTAAAAAAACCTAAGTTCGAGTCATTTGTTTATTTTTAATCGAGCTTGAGCTGAATTTGAACAACATTAATGATTAACGAGCCAAATTTGAACAAAGATATTGAATTTTATTCAAGTTTGAATGAGTAAACATACGAATCGAGCTCGAGTACTTTTGTTCAAATTCGGCTCAACTCGGTTCATTTGCTGGCCTAATCATATGATATTAGAGCACCATCTAACACGGATCCATCAATGGGAGACCTCCCTCACCAACGTTCTATACCTGGTGTTAAGACCACCCTATAAGGGGATGCAAACCCATATAAATGGGGTTGGGGTGGAGTCCCTCTCTCTCTCTCTCTCTCTCTCTCGTTCAATTTAATTTTGTTATTTTTATTTATGATTTAAGATTTAATGTATTCTTAAATCTTTCCATTTTCTAAATATTTTAGAATCTTATAGTATTTTCTATTTTTATGATAAATTCATATGATGTGTAATAAATATGATATGAGTCGGCTTTGATTCACTATCAAATGTCATATTTGCTCTAATAAAAAAAAATGTCATATTTGCTATATCCTTAACCAATTAGACTATCATGGTCCATGGACAAAAGTTATTAATTGCAATTAAAAATCTTAAGATGATTTTTAGAGAGGTCCTGAAACCCTTCTTCGAGATCATGATTTAGGGGAAGCGGTAACATAGCGGAAAAACTGGCATCAAGTGGACAAATCTGCTGATCGTCTGTATGTTGGCGCTTCTGTGATGACGCGTGGCAGCCACATGCTGGTGGGATGGAGACAGGATGACCTAGATCTAGAAGATCTCGGCGAGACGAAGCTGTTGGTACGGCGCGTGTAGCCGTCGAAAGCATTGTTATGCGGCAACACATGGGGAACACGCACGGAAACAAGCCGCGCATGAGGGCAACGCGCCGACCTTTTTGGCTCAACTCCGTGCCGTCCCAATGGATCGGAGGCTGTAGGATGGAGTGGTGGGGTGCGTGTAGGCAGATGGTGGTCGAGAGAAGCATATCTGTGTAAAACCGAACCGATGGAGAGAGGATAAAAAAAACACTGCCTTGAAAGTGTAGATACAGCGCGGAAATGAAAAAGAGAAGGAGAAGAGGATGAGAGACACAACTCCACCCTCCTCTCTGGCAAAAGCTCTCACAGAAATGAGTTTTTTTTTAAGAGAAGATAGACGTTCTCTCTCTAGGAATCATCTCCTTGAGAACTCTCTTTTTCAAATTTTACTTATGCATTGTATGATTGGACTTGGTAGTCTTAACCTTAACCTGCTAATACCTTTGTCCTTTTTAATGGAATAGAATGAAATTTATGTAGGGAAAAAAAATAAAAGGAGCAGCCTAATCTAATTATTTATTAATAATTCATACCGAAAGAAATATTGATTCATCCCCCATCAACGAGATTTGCAATTGAATTTGATTTCATATTCCATTGAATTGAACCATTGACTAATAATCCAATCAATTTATATATCTATTTTGTTATCATGTATGAGATGAAATGAATTGAGATATAAGTTAAAAGTTGAATAAAATATTATTAGAATATTTTTTTAGTATTATTTTTATTTTAAGATTTGAAAAACTGAATTATTTATTTTATTTTGTGTGAGAATTTGAGAAAGTTGTAATGATTAGATAAAATAAGATGGAAATAATTATGAAAACAAACAAATGCTCAACTTTATAAAAATAGACACAAAGAGATAATATAAAAATAAAGACATAAATAGATGTAAATTTATATAATCTGTTAGATCTATTTTACGACAAAAATAATTTTGTATACTGTGTCAAAATGAGCCATGATACGCATCCGCCACTGAAGCAGGGTGTGTTTTCACACACCGCTACGTGGCAATTTTTTTTTTTCAAAACTTCAGTCGATTTCCTCACACTCTCTCTCTCTCCTCAGGCCCAATTCACTCCAATTCACTGTGCAGCCCGATTCTTCTTCAGCTCACCCCGGCGCCGCCGTGAGCCGCCGAGCCTCACCGCCACTACCGGTGAGTCCCCCACGCCGGCGACCAAGCCAGCCATCACCAATCTTCCCCACGCGCAGCTCTCTTTCTCCCCCACGATAACCCAACCGAAACCCATTTCTCTCCACTTACACCACCATACGCGGCCACCCAGGCCCCTACACCTCCACTAGCTTACACCGGCGACATCCTCTCACAAACCCAGCCACCAATGAACCACCCTCTCCCTTTCCGTCGCACACATGCAAACTACCCATAAAATGGGTTTCACACGAGCTCAAGGCCACCGACGGGCCTATCGCCGCTGTGCGTCGGTTCTAGCCCAACCGAGCACCTCCCCTGACCCTCACGGCTCGTCCCGTAGCTCTTCCGAGCTAGTAAGCCCTCCCCCTCTCTCTCGGTCTCTCCGTCTCGCCCTCCACCTCTCTCTCGGTCTCCGTCTCACCCCCAAGCTCCTCCGCGCCAGCTAGCTCTCCACCTCTCTCGATCTCTCGATCTTCGGCTCTCTCTCGCTCTCAAAAAAAGTGAAAGTGAAAGTGTAAAATGAAAGAGAAAGTGATTTTTATTGTGAGGGTATTTTTGCCATTTTACAGTAGTATGTGTTGGATGATGCGTGAACAGGGACAGATGCAAATCATTTTTTGCGTCAAAATAGGTTATTTTATACATTTATTTTTGTATATTCGTTGTGAAGTTTTTCTCTTCCAGCTCTTTTCAGAGAACCTACCTTCTAATTATACTGCATTTTTGGTATTGATTTCAGACTCGGAACAACCTTCACTGAAAGCAAACTTCGTGGGGGCAGATCCGGATGACAGTGGGTGTACAATCGCTTCATCTCACCAACCCCAAAGACGCGCATGCACACACCCTGTCTCTTCTTCCCTACAACATACGGATACTATAAAAATAGGTACATTTCCCATTGGACGGTCGCACAGAGATAGAGACGCGCACAGGTTTGAGACCAGAAGTGGCCTCCTTTTTGTCGTACCCAACCTCTCTCTCTCTCTCTCTCTCTCTCTCTCTCGTGGCTCTCAGTCAGTCCCTGCGCTACGATTCGATTCCATTTCGTTGTTTGCTTATTTCCAGGTTGTGTTATTCCTTCGAAACCCCTTTCAGTCTATCGTCCTACGCCTGCTTTTCAGGACCCATTAATCTCTTTTCATGGGTACGGTAACGGTTACACTAACTGTAGCTCTGTCTTTGATTGAGCGGGTATATTCTATCTCTGTTACTCTACATGTGGATCTAACGATTTTCTTTTTCTTTTTAATCAGATTCGATTTTTTGAGACACGCGGCCAGATTCTTGGTATTTATTGGGTTCCGATTGTTTTTGCTCTTATTCGGTTGGATTCTCTCAGACACGGTGAAAATCCACTCCAGTAAGTTTCCTGGTTTTATTCAAGTAGTTTGCGTCCCTTTATATTTGTTATCGGTTCTGTTCTGTTTGAAAAATACGTTTAATTGCAAATGTAATGAATTTGTCCAACTTCTTTTCGTTTCCAAGATAATCCATCAAAACCAATTCCAGACACAGAAGTGCTAATAGTTGCCATTTCTTGCGTATCATTCTGGATTGATTTGAAAACAAAATGAATTCATATTAGATGACAGTGACATGTAACCGCATAAACTGAAACTTCATCATATTTAATGCAAACGAAGAATTGGTCCGCTAGTAGAAGCTGTCAGATTTCGTTTTAGCGTGTACGAATTTATTGGTGTGTTTTTTTTTTTTTTCTTAATTTCGGTGAGATCAATGGATGCGTAGTTAGAAGCACAGAGATCTTTACTTACTGTATAATTTTTATCGGTATCGGGAAGCCAGTTATAATCAGGCATCCATGGTGAGAAATTGGTCTTGCAGCTAATATCACTGTATCGATGTGGAGAAACAAAATTGGGATTCTCTTTTTGATATCGTTCAAGCATCCCAGGAATCTGGAATTGTACTTATGTTTAAGATCTTATTTTATCTGCAAACGTCCTGTTTTGCACTCTTCCTTCTTGTTTCTTTATTTTCAATCTGATATGTTACTCGAAGCTTGGAAAACTATCCCGACTGGTATGTGTATTTACGTATCAAAAAAGGGGATTTGAATTCAAAAGGATATGTTGTGGTTTCGTTGGTTAGTCACATGGGCATCCTCAGAACTTTAAAGAGCAAAGTAGTTTTTGCATGCTTTAATTAATTGCATTAGTTTGGGTAAATAACAAGAAAATGAATGCAGCATAATGTTTCATTCCCTGCACTAGTTAGTCTGTAAATTAGGATGATTATTATGTATGGGTTCTAAATTCTACTTTCCTTCAACACCACAGCTAAATGCAAAAACTGTAGCTTTCATAACATTTGTCTCTGATGGCTAGAAATGAGGGATTCTAATTCATTCTAAGAGAAGAATTAGGTATAGGGAAGTATGTCAAACATGTATATATAGGGAAGTATGTCAAAAGGGATTTCAATGAATAGGGAAGTATGTCAAGCATGTGTGTATGCGCGCGCGCGTGCACACAATGACATGCAATACCATGTTTTAAAGTGTTGGTCTCTAGGCAATGGCAATGGCAATGGAGAGAAACTACTTGACAATGGATAGATACTATCCACCCTCCCATTTCCGTCTCTCCATTTTCTATTCCCATCCTTTCTCTTCTATCAAACAGACCTAAACAACTTGTTAATATATTTAATCTATTACAAGTAGGAATTTCTGCAACTAATACTCTATCATATTTTTCGTTCTTGATTTGAAAAGTTTGAGGGCCTCTTGTTTAGATATTACACATGCTTCAGCCAGATATTAGGCTTTAAATATTCCAACGCACATGTCCTGTAGAATTGTAAACAAGCCGCCCAACCGAGTATTGGGCTGTTCAATCTTTTTGTATTTAGGATGGGGCCAGCTCAAGATATATTTGAGCTGCAGAATTGTCACTCAAGGTCAATTCTACATATTCCATCTTCTTTTACGTGCCTAACAAAACTCATATGTCTCAGACATTTGTTGTTACAAGCTCAACACTCTGGAACTCCAATTCTTTTCCTTACACACTGACATTGTTTCAGCTGCTCTTGAAAGGGTTGTATGTTGGCAAAGATTTTGAAAACTTATGCCACACTGTGACACCACATCAATGTGAACCGTAACCAGGCAGGTTGAGCAATCATGATTGAATTTTGAATTGTTAAGAGTAGGGAATGAACTTGGTTATGATTGCTAGCTTGTTTTCTGTCAGGCTGTATAAAAATTTCAGTGGATTCAATCATGTACTAGGCTCATTCTTCATTTGGCATTCGATTAATTTGAAAGTTTAACAAAATTTGTCTGTTGAGCATGTTTTAGCTGACAGTTGAAAAAGGCTCAGTTGAGCGAGCATACTAACTCTCTGGGAAAATGATATCTGCCAAGGAGAGATGGTTTTTCAATTTATTTGCGTGGGTTCATGGATTTATATTATTTCTCCTTATAATTTTCAACACATTCAAAATGATACCTCATAGGCAGCGTACTAGAGGGCATTATTTAGGTTTATTTGCTGTTGGAAAGCTTAGGATCTGTTGCGGGTGATTTTTTGTGGAGTTGTCCTAGACCTGGCTTCTAGCAAAGGCCAGTTCAATAGTTAGTGTTGTTTCTTCTTAATGTTAAGAAATTTCTCGGACAAACTAGTAGTTTTTTAGGAGTTTATGATAACAACTTCCAATAGAGATCAGTTTTGTGAGGTTTATGTTATCTGTTAGATTGCTTATTCCTTCTATGTCCCTATAAGAATATTTTTTTTCCAACAGTGATTCCTTTTTTGCAATATTTCATCTGCTAATGCAGAACCAATTCACCCATTCCTACTCGTTTCATCTCGTTGCATTATCTTTTATTTTTGAATGGATGCAAATGGAAAACCATACTCATTTTCTGTCACAAGCCCTACGCTCTAAGTAGAAATATTCTCAGCACTGTTTGTTATATTCATAAAAGTTTCTCTTTTATTATAAGCTAGATATGCTTTTTTATTCCTGATATTTATTCTTGTGTGCATTTGCAACTGTTCCCTTGTAACATAGAAATTTGCAGATGGGGGATGTCGCAAAGGATTTGGCTGCTGGGACTGTTGGAGGAGCAGCACAATTGATTGTCGGACATCCCTTTGACACCATTAAGGTCAAGCTCCAGAGCCAGCCTGCTCCGCTTCCAGGCCAAACTCTCAAGTATGCAGGTGCAATGGATGCTGTCAGGCAAACAGTAGCTGCTGAAGGCCCTAGAGGTTTGTACAAGGGTATGGGGGCTCCACTGGCCACTGTGGCTGCCTTCAACGCTGTCCTCTTCAGTGTGAGGGGACAAATGGAGGCATTATTGCGATCTCAACCAGGTGCTCCCCTTACAGTTAATCAGCAAATCGTCTGTGGGGCAGGAGCTGGAGTTGCCGTTTCTGTTTTAGCTTGCCCTACTGAATTGATCAAGTGCAGGTCAGTACAACAGTCATTACTTTCTCTATCCTTGTATTGCGTGATCTGATTTTGAAGTCCCTGAGAGTGAACTTAGATATCTTTTAATTCTATGGGAGAATTTTCCAAACCTTCAACCTTACTTGCTATTGGATATATTATAAAGAACAGGTTGCAAGCCCAGAGTGCATTGGCAGATTCCAGTTCAGCCAGTGTGGCAGTGAAGTATGGAGGGCCAATGGATGTAGCCAGGCACGTTCTCAGATCAGAAGGTGGTGTAAGGGGTCTCTTCAAAGGATTGGTTCCTACTATGGCACGTGAGGTTCCCGGAAATGCTGCTATGTTTGGTGTCTATGAAGCTCTGAAGCAGTTTTTTGCTGGTGGTCAAGACACTTCTAAATTGGGAAGAGGCTCTTTGATTGTGGCTGGAGGTCTAGCTGGGGCTTCCTTCTGGGTGTCGGTCTACCCTACTGATGTTGTCAAGAGTGTAATTCAGGTAGATGATTACAAAAATCCCAAGTTCTCTGGCTCCATTGATGCTTTTAGAAAGATCCTGGCCTCTGAGGGAGTGAAAGGCCTGTACAAGGGCTTTGGACCTGCCATGGCCCGAAGTGTTCCTGCAAATGCTGCATGCTTCTTGGCATATGAGGTGACAAAATCGAGTTTGGGATGATCACTTCTTCCGGTGTTATTGGTTGAGGGTTTGGTTGAATGTCTTCATGTTTGGATCTTGCTTAGATCTCAAAGCATTCACTCCAAGAATTTAATGTTAGCCGTTCAAGAGATTGTTTTGCAATGCTGGCAAGCTCTTTGCAATCTTGTAATTTCATTTGGTTGCTGGAAGAAACATTCTTTCATCATTTGATATATAAAGGCACCTGTTGCTGAACTTTTATGTGAGCACATTAGATGGTGGACGTATAGAACTTTTGGTGCCAAAGAAAGTCCCCCAACGAGGGTTTTGTTTCCACGTTTCAGTCAGGCTTGGCCATAGTTGTGATAAATGACTTCACAAGGTCTGCCCATTTTACCATTATATACTTGTATTTAGGAATTTTAACTTTCTTTTACCCAGCATACATGAAGAATTCTACAAGCAGCTTTAGCTAGAACCTATTTGGTGCTTTTACATGTTTCAGAAGATAAGACGAGGTTTTGTTGGGGGGAAAACTGACATTATGGCAAACTTCATAAAATGTGGACGTTGGACTGGAAATTATTGTTGTCTTACCAAGTTTCCTTATCATAACACATCGACATGAAAGACATAAAAATTATTGACTGTTTTTTCTCATCAATCAACGGATTTATCCTTTTCCTTGTCTTTTTACCCCCTCAAGGCTACACAGGTATTACAGTGCTCCAATAATTAGGTAGGTTTAGCTGCTAAAACAAACACGATTTTTTCCCAATTTTTGCAAACTTTTATTTGTCAGAAGTTGACCGGTAAATTTTGCCTTTTTTGTGTGCAAAAGAAGACAACAGAAAAACAATGGGAACAGAAAAAAAATACAGAATTTCTATTGATAATCAGCATCACCAACGGCATTCTGTGTGTGTAAGAGAGAGAGAGAGAGAGAGAGAGAGGGAAGAAGGCCCTAGCTCCAGACTTTTAAGTCTCCAAGTACCCCACTTTTTGAAGAACTCAAATCATTTTAAAAAACTTTCACCCAATTTCCAACTAAGGCAGAAAGAATAGAAGTGCATGCGGTAATCATGGTGTTTCTAATTACTTTGGGCAAAAGCAAATTGCGTACCATTTGCAACCTGCAGCTCAAATCAACTCTGTTTGAAGCATTTCTAGCTGTACATACCGTATGATAGGAAGAAAGAACCAATATATGTAAAAACAAAAACCCACCCAATAAAAGGCAAAATGATCACAACCAAACTAGCCTGTTATGCAAGTCAACCGACCTCTTCCATCGCCCCTAAAAAAGCCAGCTTCTTTTGCTCTTAAAAGATCACTAAATCCCTGCTTTACAACGCTAGTTGCTGAATATTACTGCCATCCTGTTGAATCTTTGACTCGAAGAAAAACCTTACTGTTGAGTAGATATCGGCAGGTTCGGCCATTGCACCATTGCCAGAATCCCCACATGCCTGCCTCTTATGGACAGGCGGGATGAGAGAAATCCCGAGTTCATCAATTGACATAAGAAGTCGTTCTGTGAAAGGATTTTTCCACATCATTGTGTTCATGGAAGGAGCAATAAAGAATGGCTTGCTGTAATCCCATGCTCGGACAATGCATGTTAGTAAATTGTCGCACAATCCTCCAGCGATCTACAATAAGAGCAAATCATATGCCTTTAAAACATACTAGGAAAACAATAAGATAAAAATTTTGACTATTCAATAAAATACACAAACAGGCATGCAGAGGGAGTAGAGAAAAGGGCATAACCAGCCATATGTGTCATTCTTAGAGGCAAAAGGATCTCCCTGAGACTTGCATGATCTCCTACTTTGGTATACATGTACAAACGTACATGTGTACTTTAGACTATAACCAATCACAGCCTTTTGTCCTTAAAAACGAATGTGAATTCGTAAGATAGATTCATTGCTAGAAAACAATTGAGACTTGTACTCTCCATTCTCACTTTATAGGCCTCTAATTTATGTTCATATAATAATTCACGAGGCTGCTTGTTGAACTCAGATGATAGACACTCACCATACAGAATACTCACATAAGACTTTGTACTAAGCCTATATGCATGCAGTATGGGCCCACGTATGTAAGGGGAAAACAAGTTCCAACGTTGATGACATCTCAATTATTAATCACTGCACTCCTAGACACCCAAAAATAAGCAGAGACAGACAGACAAGCATTATTGAAGACTAGTAATTTGCAAGCCTACAAAAAAGGCCTAACAACAGGGGTCAAGGTAACCTGGTTGTCACAATGCTAAAAAGGGATCCTATGCACCCAGAACCATTCAAGCTCAGTACTGTAACCAAAAGAACCGAAGAAGCACAAGGTATGGAAACATTTCTCTATCCCATATGAAAAAGTATCTTGATATGCCTATTGAGCATAAATTTCACTCTCAATACATGCCATTATATCATTTTCTTCATAGCTTCTTATGTATTCATATTAAACCAATCAGACAAGCAACATAGCTAATTTTCAGTGACGAGGTCAATATGAATAACGTGATCTTGTTGCACTTAAGAGCCAAGCAGTTCTATTCCAATGTCCATTCGTCCCCTCAGATTTATGAAGTGCTTCGACTAAGAAAAGAAACCACTTTCATGCATTCCCCTTTCTTTTAACCCTTTTTGTTCAACAACCAAATTGGATAGTAGAGTAACTCAATTTCCAGGTTGTGAAGTAATCAACCGTCTGAGTAAATGTATGCCATGTCCAATAAAAGTGTAAAAAAATTGTATCTCGTTGACAGTAAAAGTTCAAAGAGGGACTGTTTCTCTGAAATTTCTCAAATATTTTACCTTGCCAAGTGTGTTGGCTGACAATGGAGCAATAACCATTATATCAGCCCATCGGCGCAGCTCAATGTGAAGCACATTATCGCCAATTCTATTCCAACTATACCACTCATCCTCTTCAGTATATAGAACTACATCCTTGGGAAGTGACACCCTATCTATGAAATGCAAAGATGCCTGTGTGGCAACTGCTCTTACTTCTGCCCATTCTGAAAAGCAATGGCAGAGCTTGCCAAACTTTATGGCTGCCACACTTCCACTAGCAGCAAGTAGAATCCGTGGCTTCCTGGGAATAACTTTGACTTGTATTGGAATCCTTTCTGCACGGACAGGTTCTGAGCATGCCATAACCTATTCATAGGATTGCCAACAATATTCTTATCCAAGATTCACATTGTATCTCAACATATATGCCACAAGCAGATCGACTCGTAACAAACCTTTAACTAGAATTGGTAAATATATTTTGAGCACCAGCAGCATTTGCAAAAGTAACTAACAATACATTTCAATAAAATCTTTAAAAATTAGAGCCAAACTGCCGAGTGAAGAAAAAAAATTCTGTGACAACCATGCACAGATAAACTGAATATACAGAGCAACAAAAATTGTGCAGTGTGAGCAACAAGTAACCTCCAGTTTCAATTGCTCCATGCAGAATAAACATTCTTTAGAATAGAAATAAACAGCAGGGGAAAACATAAGGTATTACACTGATTGATTTAGCTTAGGCATTGTTGCTCCAGGGGAGCCATTGGTGCAGAGTTACATGGCGGCGCATAAGAAAAATCCTAGTATAACTTAAGATTTTAAATGTAAAATCGAGACATAAAGCAAGCTATTGAAATTGAATCAATCACATAGGTACCTCCTCAAGCTAAACATGCTTGTGCCTACAAGAATATCACTCTTATATAAAAGACAGACTCGCGCAACAAAACAAAATAAAAAAAATAAAAAATAAAAATAAAAACAGAAAGAAAAAGAGCAGACAAGAACATTATAGGTGCATGTTATACTACAAGACACATTACTTGGTAATCTTACAAGAAATCTCCTCCACTACTATGTTCAAACCAAAGAAAGAAAAGAAAAAGACAAGGAAAACTGAAGAAAGGCATATTCCAGCTAGATGTAGTTGAGACATGAGTTCCTTTCTCCCACTCCATTATATCGAGAGCCAATTAAGGAGCACAGCTTATCATGAGTTGCAAAACAAAGGACCAACACTAACCAAAACAGGGATGAAATGATTAACCCTTGTGTCATACACAGAGACTTGCAGACACCTGCTTACTCGTGAACGTGCAGCACACTTGGCACCTAAAACTCGTGAAGAAATTACCAATCCAACAATGGCAGTTATAAGCTATAATTTTGAAATATGAGAAATGAAAACAATCAAGGAGGGAACCAATGAAACACTACAAAGCAAAATCATAAACCTTTGACTACCCGGAGAAGGTGGGAATAAGACACTGTACACATCAAATACACAAACCGAGAAGAGAGAGAGAGAGAGAGAGAGAACAGGATCTGGAAAGGCATGAAAATTGCCACAAAGAATTCAAGAGTTGAGGTGCCCCTCTAACAAAAGTATTGATTAAAAAATAATAAGAATATAATAATAAAAAACTACAAAAATATTGAATTCAGGATCGTTGAATATTGGAGTGATTTTAGTTCATCTAGAGCTACAAAAATACAAATATTGACTACAAAAGAAGTCCACTCCATAGATAAGGAGTTAAAAAGGTATGAAATTGCAATGATTTTTAGGTTCAGTTGTAACAAAACAATCACATGAATCTAATAAGCACCACGATTAAACATAATTCAAGCTATCACGATTAGAAGTCCAAGATATCCCAAGTACCAAATCAATGAATCTATCATTAAGTTGGTTAAAAATACAACATTAGCATACTTACTAAATCAATCATACAAGTTACAGGAACGAGAGAAACCTGACATAATGTCAAGCAACCAATTTATAAATAAAAAGAACAGCTCAATGAAGCAGAAACATCAGGTGTGAATCACAAACAACAGGATGGGACATGAAGGAACATGCTAGAGCACCTAAAACATTGATTCAAATAAGAATCTTCAGACACGTCATGCATGGGGAACTACCAACAACGCACGTGTAATAATCAGAGCATGTGGGAACACTGAATCGAAAAGAAAATGATGCTTTGATCACAAAGATAGTACCGGATTTTTATTTCTATTTTAAGCAATGATTAACAAGTAGTAAGCGCACGAACCAAAGTATTTACCACGGGAAATTTAGAATTGTAAGAAAATTAAGCAATTACAAGTGACAGAAGAAAAAGTAGCATTAAGTAGCTAAGACATCAAATAAAAATCCCTGCCTAAATCAACAGCCAGGGTAACACAAGCATACATTAACACAAAAGAAACAATTTTTTGTTCGAATACAAGAAAAACAATTCTTGCGGGCTATTGACAATGACACCCCCACCAAGAAACTCTAAAATAACGGCAAATGAAAAGAAATCAGCATGATCGATTATCAGAGCATATGTTGACTATGTTGGTAAAGAATGCAAGAAACTTTCAAGAAAATTTAATGGGTCTTCTTTTACCATTTACTAATATCAAAAGAATTATGTCGGTTTCTTTTCCATGGTATTTCTCAGTAATCAGACAGATAAAAAACTGAAGGTTCTCTAAAATAAGTGAAAATGTAAAGATTGACCAGCCAATGCAAGGGTCGTATGGATTGAGGGGTAAACAACAACTAAATATTTTGTATTTTTTTCGAAGACAATTGAACTTACCTGTACTACAGAGTTTAAATTCCCAAGTGGTGTGAGTCCTTTTAGGGTTCTTTACCTACAAAACTCAACAAGGTGAAGGGCTAAAGGAACCGTATTTCGGTCAAGGAACGTTTCTGTTGTCTCCTCCACCAAGTTTCAAGGCTCAAGCCTCCACTGCTCTGTTTCAGACTCGTATTTCTTTTTTTCCCCCCCAACTCTCTCTCTCTCTNTATTTCTATTTTAAGCAATGATTAACAAGTAGTAAGCGCACGAACCAAAGTATTTACCACGGGAAATTTAGAATTGTAAGAAAATTAAGCAATTACAAGTGACAGAAGAAAAAGTAGCATTAAGTAGCTAAGACATCAAATAAAAATCCCTGCCTAAATCAACAGCCAGGGTAACACAAGCATACATTAACACAAAAGAAACAATTTTTTGTTCGAATACAAGAAAAACAATTCTTGCGGGCTATTGACAATGACACCCCCACCAAGAAACTCTAAAATAACGGCAAATGAAAAGAAATCAGCATGATCGATTATCAGAGCATATGTTGACTATGTTGGTAAAGAATGCAAGAAACTTTAAAGAAAATTTAATGGGTCTTCTTTTACCATTTACTAATATCAAAAGAATTATGTCGGTTTCTTTTCCATGGTATTTCTCAGTAATCAGACAGATAAAAAACTGAAGGTTCTCTAAAATAAGTGAAAATGTAAAGATTGACCAGCCAATGCAAGGGTCGTATGGATTGAGGGGTAAACAACAACTAAATATTTTGTATTTTTTTCGAAGACAATTGAACTTACCTGTACTACAGAGTTTAAATTCCCAAGTGGTGTGAGTCCTTTTAGGGTTCTTTACCTACAAAACTCAACAAGGTGAAGGGCTAAAGGAACCGTATTTCGGTCAAGGAACGTTTCTGTTGTCTCCTCCACCAAGTTTCAAGGCTCAAGCCTCCACTGCTCTGTTTCAGACTCGTATTTCTTTTTTTCCCCCCCAACTCTCTCTCTCTCTCTGTCTCTCTCTCTCACACTCTCACACACAACACGCGTTTATATCTTAATTGGTATTGCCGGGGCGGGATAAGTCGGATTCGTACCCGATCAGATTTAATTTTTTATTTTTATTTTTGAAATAAACCTCAATACTTTATTCATCAAACTTTAGGTTAAGTTTGGATGTTAAGATAAGATGAGAATTTTTAAAAATTTTAGAAATAGTGTTAAGATGAAAGTTTAAAATATTATTTTTTAATATTATTATTGTTTTGTGATTTGAAAAAGTTAAATTAAAATTTGAAAAAGTTGAATTGTTTATTATATTTTATATGGAGATTTGAAAAAGATGTAATGATGAAATGAGATGAGATACAGATGAGAAATCTCATCTCTTCCCCCAAACATAACCTTTGTTACACTGTTTGACTTTTTACAAACAGTTTACAATAAAATCTGAAATTTCTTCTATTCATATCTTAGCTTCTACTAATTTCAAAGCTTTTTTAGCTAGTGTATGAGCCACTGTATTTCTTTCCCTATATGCAAAAATGTAAAGACCAATTTGGTCTGTTTTTGAACACTGAACGTATATCTTCTACTAAAGGACCAACACTGGACAAATCCTCCTCCTCACTATTGACTGCTGTAACAATAGCCTTGGCATCTCCTTCAAAAATAGCCTTGTGAATGTTTAAATTATTGCACAACTCCAGTGCCTTCCAAAGTGCATGGCATTATACCACTGTTGGATTATGAGCATGCTCCATTTTATCACAAACAACCACCATTGCCTCTCCCTTCTCGTTTCTAATTATTATTCTCACTTCCATTCTTTTTCCCTTCATATCAAAAGATGCATCCCAATTAACCTTTAAGAAATTTGCCTTTGGTTTCTACCATTGAGCCATTAATTTGTCTGCACTTGAGTCATCAATCTGTAGCCTTTGTGAATTCTTGTGCTTTTCAAGCCCATCTTTTGCTGAATAAGAATATTTCTCGGACAAGAGAGTCTCTTCTCAAAAACCCATTCATTTCTCCTAAACCACACTCTTCTGAAAAGCACTGCCATCTCTTCCAGTTGTGACATGTTCAATCTTGCCATCAATCTCTCCCACAATTGCATAAAGTCAGCCTCCTTATAGTTCCATTTCTGAACTATATACTTCTCTCCTCAGCCCATATGTCATTTGCTGCCATACATTCCTAAAGAGCATGCATGACTAACTCTTCTTCTGTAAAAACAAATAGGACAAATGGGGTCTTGCACAACTTTCCTTTTATATAAGTTCTTCTTTGTGGGAAGCAAATTATTTCCTGCTTTCCATAAGAATAGTTTGACCACTCTTGGTACTTCGAGATCCCAAGTGTTCCTCCATCTCTTATCTTCCATTTCTTCATCTAAACAAGTACCCCTTCTGTTTCTCAATCTTTCGAGTTGCAAATAATAGGCACTGCTGACAGTAAAAAAACATTTCTTTGATGGACCCCATATTATCTTATCTTGCACTTTGCCTTTACACAAGGGAATATTGAGGATTTGCTCAGCCTCTTCACTTGAAAAAATAGCTCTGATTCGTCCTTCATTCCATACCCTATTCTATTTATCCATCAACTCTTCCACCTTTGAATCTTCCCTCAGCACAGATATTGGTGACTAGACTAAAAAAGATGATGGAGTTGGCAACCATTTTGAGCCCCATATCTAAATCTTGCTCCCATCCCCCACTCTCCATCTTAAGCCCTATTTAAGCAAACTAGTTGCAAACCAAATGTTTCTCCATATTAATGAAGGTTGATAACCAAGTTTAGCCTCCAATAAATCAAACTACCTAAAATAATTCTCCTTAAAAACTACAGCTGCTAGAGAATCAGGATACTTTAGAAGCCTCCATCCTTGCTTAGATAAGAAAGCAACATTGAAACTTTCCAAATCCCTAAACCCTAAACCTCCTTTCCCTTTTCACAATCCCATAAATTCCCATTTTCTCCATTGAATACCCCCATCCTTATGTTGCTTATCCCACCAAAATTTAGAAAATAATCCATTCATCTCCTTAAACAACTTCACAGGGAGCTTGAACACACTCATAGTGTATGTAGGTACGGATTGGAGCACGACCTTAATCAATACTTCTTTTTCAGCTTGTGAAATGAAGCTATTTTTCTAGCTGGAAATTCTCTACTAAACCCTCTCTTTTAAGACTCTAAAAGAAGAATTGTACTTGGATCTTCCTACCAATGCTGGGAGACCTAGGTATTTCTCATAAATACCACAAGCAACAGAGGCTCCAGCCACCATAATACTTCTCTTGTCATCCTCCTTGGTATTACTACTAAAAAATGCAAAAGTCTTCCCTTTGTTCAGACACTGATCAAAGGCTTTTTCGTAGTTGTTCAACAGCACTTGAAACTTGTTCCACTCTTCCAATGTAGCTCTCCCAAAAAGTATACAACCATTTGCAAAAAGAAAATGATTGTTAGTTGAACCCCCTCGAATCACTTGTACACCTCTAATAACTTTCTATTCCCCATGAAGATTAAGCATCGAGCTAAGCCCCTCAGCACATATAATAAACAGGTAGGGTGACAAAGGGTCACCCTACCTTAACCCCCTTGAGGGATTGAAACAGTGACCTGCCTTCCCATTGATCAATATAGAAAATGTTACTGAACATACACAGTTCATAATGAGCTTCACCCATTTCTTATAGAAACCAAGCCTTAACATCACTGCCTCTAAGAACTTCCATTCCACTCAATCATAAGCCTTGGGCATGTCCAACTTAATGGCCATATTTCCCATCCTCCCCATCTTCCTTGTTTTCATCAAATGTAACAATTCATAAGCAATCATAATATTATCACTTATCATTCTCCCAGGCAGAAAGGCACTTTGTGTAAGAGAGATGATAGTTGATAACACTTTCTTGAATCTGTTGGAGATGGCTTTTGACACAATTTTATAAATCACATTACACAGACTGATTGGCCTATAATCACTAACCAACTTAGGGTCATTTACTTTAGGTATAAAGGCAATGGAAGTATAATTAGAAGCAAGATCCATAGAAGTACCATTTAGAACTGATAAAGCTGCTTGACGCACTTCTTTTGCTACCACACTCCAATGGTTTTGGAACAAGCTCCAAAACCATTTGGGCCAGGGGACTTCAAGGGTCCCATTTTCTTGACTGCCTCTTCCACTTCTTTCCTCGAAAAGCTCCTTGAAATCCACTCATTTTCTTTTAGGGTAACCTTTGTTTCTATGCCTCTAATACAGTCTTCTATCTCCTCTCTATTAGGGCTAGTTGTCTGAAAAAGGTTCATAAAATACCTTCTGAAAGTTTCCTCAATATCTTCATGCCCAGTGACTCTCCTACTACTTTCATTCACCACTGCCTTAATCAGATTCCTTGTTTTCCTTTGATTAGCACAAGTATGGAAATACTTTGTATTTCTATCTCCAAGCTTATACCAATTTATTTTAGCCCTCTGTCTCCATCTTTGATCTTCTTTATCCTGCAGCAAGTTTAAAGTTTCTTTCACTCTCTTTATCTCATTTACATTACTACTGTTTTCTTCCTCTTGTAACCTTTGCAACAGTTTTGATTTTTCTTCTATTTCTTTTTTTTTTCTTCATTTTTTAACTTTTCACTCCATTTCTGAAAAACTGCTTTACTATCATCCAGTAACTTAACCACCTTATTGGATGGATTCCTCCCTACAACTTTCTTCTTCCATGTTGTCTTTAGAGTCAATTCACAGTCATCTTCTAAGGCCCAACATGCTTCATACTTAAATGATGTCCTTTTAATCCCTTCAGCTCCTTTTTGTTTTTGTAGATGGATTAGCAAAGGTTTATGGTCAGAAATATTGCTCACCAAAACCTCTACCCATGACTCTTTATACTCCTCCCTCCATTCAGGATTTGTAACAGCCCTATCTAATCTTTCCTTGGTAAATGAGTCATCACCATGCATATTAGTCCATGTAAATCTGTCCCCCTTCCAACCTAAGTCATAAAGGTTTCCATCATTAAGAGCCTCCCTAAATAAAGCCATCTGACCCTCTAGTCTAACTTTTTCCCTTTCTTTTTCACTGTTAACAAGGATTTCATTGAAATCCCCCACAACACACCATCCAATCTGAGCTTGTGGTCTAAAGGATTTCAGTAAGTTCCAAGATTCCTTCTTTTTGGTAGTATTAGGCTGGCCATAGTAATAAGACAACAACCATCGTTTATCACCCTCCTCATCCATAATCCAAGCGTTAATATGTCTGAGAATAATTCACAATTTCTATTCCCACATTTTTATTCCAGAATAATACCAAATCACCCCCTTTCCCCACTGGATCCACAATAAAACAGCCCTCACAATCTAATATTTTCTTTAGACATTCAATCCTTTTACTTCTAGTCTTAGTTTCCATAATGAAAACCAAATTGGGTTTATTTTTCTCTACCATAATGCAGAGATCTTGAACTGTCAGAGAATTCTCCAATCCTCAGTAGTTCCAATTTAAGATTTTCATATGATTGGCGAAGTTGAAAATCAGCCTCCGCCACTTCAACCACACTGTCTTCCTCCTCTGCATCACTACTCCATTTTACCTTCTTCCTGTTTTTTCCCATTTCATTCCCTTCTAAACCAGATTCCTCATTCCTCTTTTTGGTATCAATCAGAGCTACTAAACTCTCCCTTTTTCCTTTTTTCCTTACTTTCCTCTTCCATGTTCTTTTTTCTATGACCTGCACAACTCCCTTCCTACCCTCATCCTGAACTACTACCTCAATAGGGCTTAACTCCCTCTCCCCATCTTTAGTGCTCATACCACCAGCTTGATATGTTACCTCCTCTCTCAACTCCACCTCATACAGTTCAACCATGCTCTTCTCTACATTATTTTGTCCCATCCTCACACTCATATTCACTTCCTCTTTATTTTTAATCACCCCTTTCCTCCCATTGTTAGAACTTTTTGAAATGCNCTCTTTCCTCGAAAAGCTCCTTGAAATCCACTCATTTTCTTTTAGGGTAACCTTTGTTTCTATGCCTCTAATACAGTCTTCTATCTCCTCTCTATTAGGGCTAGTTGTCTGAAAAAGGTTCATAAAATACCTTCTGAAAGTTTCCTCAATATCTTCATGCCCAGTGACTCTCCTACTACTTTCATTCACCACTGCCTTAATCAGATTCCTTGTTTTCCTTTGATTAGCACAAGCATGGAAATACTTTGTATTTCTATCTCCAAGCTTATACCAATTTATTTTAGCCCTCTGTCTCCATCTTTGATCTTCTTTATCCTGCAGCAAGTTTAAAGTTTCTTTCACTCTCTTTATCTCATTTACATTACTACTGTTTTCTTCCTCTTGTAACCTTTGCAACAGTTTTGATTTTTCTTCTATTTCTTTTTTTTTTTCTTCATTTTTTAACTTTTCACTCCATTTCTGAAAAACTGCTTTACTATCATCCAGTAACTTAACCACCTTATTGGATGGATTCCTCCCTACAACTTTCTTCTTCCATGTTGTCTTTAGAGTCAATTCACAGTCATCTTCTAAGGCCCAACATGCTTCATACTTAAATGATGTCCTTTTAATCCCTTCAGCTCCTTTTTGTTTTTGTAGATGGATTAGCAAAGGTTTATGGTCAGAAATATTGCTCACCAAAACCTCTACCCATGACTCTTTATACTCCTCCCTCCATTCAGGATTTGTAACAGCCCTATCTAATCTTTCCTTGGTAAATGAGTCATCACCATGCATATTAGTCCATGTAAATCTGTCCCCCTTCCAACCTAAGTCATAAAGGTTTCCATCATTAAGAGCCTCCCTAAATAAAGCCATCTGACCCTCTAGTCTAACTTTTTCCCTTTCTTTTTCACTGTTAACAAGGATTTCATTGAAATCCCCCACAACACACCATCCAATCTGAGCTTGTGGTCTAAAGGATTTCAGTAAGTTCCAAGATTCCTTCTTTTTGGTAGTATTAGGCTGGCCATAGTAATAAGACAACAACCATCGTTTATCACCCTCCTCATCCATAATCCAAGCGTTAATATGTCTGAAAATAATTCACAATTTCTATTCCCACATTTTTATTCCAGAATAATACCAAATCACCCCCTTTCCCCACTGGATCCACAATAAAACAGCCCTCACAATCTAATATTTTCTTTAGACATTCAATCCTTTTACTTCTAGTCTTAGTTTCCATAATGAAAACCAAATTGGGTTTATTTTTCTCTACCATAATGCAGAGATCTTGAACTGTCCGAGAATTCTCCAATCCTCAGTAGTTCCAATTTAAGATTTTCATAATGATTGGCGAAGTTGAAAATCAGCCTCCGCCACTTCAACCACACTGTCTTCCTCCTCTGCATCACTACTCCATTTTACCTTCTTCCTGTTTTTTCCCATTTCATTCCCTTCTAAACCAGATTCCTCATTCCTCTTTTTGGTATCAATCAGAGCTACTAAACTCTCCCTTTTTCCTTTTTTCCTTACTTTCCTCTTCCATGTTCTTTTTTCTATGACCTGCACAACTCCCTTCCTACCCTCATCCTGAACTACTACCTCAATAGGGCTTAACTCCCTCTCCCCATCTTTAGTGCTCATACCACCAGCTTGATATGTTACCTCCTCTCTCAACTCCACCTCATACAGTTCAACCATGCTCTTCTCTACATTATTTTGTCCCATCCTCACACTCATATTCACTTCCTCTTTATTTTTAATCACCCCTTTCCTCCCATTGTTAGAACTTTTTGAAATGTCATCTATCCTCATTTCCTCACCTCTTATTTTTTCCCAACTCATTTCATCTTCCCCTCTCGCTCCCTCTTTTTCTTTAAATTCTCTACTTTCCTCACCTTGAGACAGCCTAGTTAATTCCTTCCTCCATTTTTTAAACCCTTCTTCCTTACTAGTAAAATAGTTAGGATACTTACTCCTTTGAATCTGGGTAGCCCTTAGCCAAGCACCATATTGTTCAACCTTATTCTCTGCATCTTTCAATAAACTACAGCATCCCTTAGCCCCATGAACAATACATCCACAGGAAAAGCAAATGCGTGCCATCTTCTCATAACTGAAAGGAATCCGGACACTCTCTCCCTTCACCTTGATGGTACGTCCTCTAGCCAAAGGTTGTATCAAGTCCACATAAACCCAAACCCTCAAATAACTCCCCTAGCCACATCCATCATCCTGAACATCCACTTCCTCTACCTTCCCAACCATGATACCAGTCAGTATTCCTCTTTCTTTAGTCATGCCCGATAAAGGCAAATTATGCATTCTAATCCAGAAACTTTCATGGTCAAAGTTTATACGATGCAAAGGAATATGCACTCAAACTCCCTCAAGGCTAACAGATTGTTGTCGAAAAGCCAGGGCCTCCCAACCCAAACTCTTTGCTTATCCGCTTGGTTTTCAAAAACTAAGACAAAAATGTTTGTACTGACCTCCATAAACTTTGTTGCCTTACTAATCCTCCATAGCTTCACCATTGTTGCCTCCACTGCCTCCCTGCTTATGGTTCGCATCGAAAACATTTTTCCAACTAAACTTCTCTACTCCTTGTACCTCATTTCCTCAGATACATCATCTTCTATTACGATATCTAAGACCTCCTCTTCCAAAAGCCTTAGCTTCTTCCATTTCACTTCCAAATCCTCCATTACTCGTTCTCTTCACTTCTCAGAGACAACCTTCAGAACACCTTAGGTCCCTTACATCGAGCCCCTTCTTCGAAGATTCTCTCACAAACGCCTCCAAACCACCGTACTCAGACACCCTTAGCCACCATGCGAATATTCTGTACCACTCTGCACCACCTTGACCTCCATTACTTTCCGTTATAACCATCTCACATACCACTCACTTCGCTCCACCCCTTTTCCACAGAGAAAAATGAGGAGATTTAATATTTTAATTACCCTAGCAGTTGGCTCAAGTGATAAAAGTCTTTCACTTGACGATTCAAATCTCACTTAGTACAAATAATATATAAGGGCTATCATATTAGAGGATTTTTCTCTAGAATTATCCGAGATCAAAATCTCTCTAACTCAATTGGTTAATTTTGTATATGAGTTTTATAGTTTGCGAATTATGATAAGAATTATCGATTTTGAATAATGTTAAATTGAGTTCAAATTATATAAATTAATCCTATATGTACTTACATTTTTACTTACAATTTTATTTACAAAACTTATTTTGTTAGTTTTTTTTTTTTTAATTTCAAATTTCATGATTTTTTAGCATATCAATAACTGACATGTGAAGAAGTAAGTTTTTTGTAAATTTTTCTTAAAAACATTTAGCATTTTTCAATTATATATTACTCAATCTTAAGTCAATATGTTTAATTAAATATATAAGACCTTTTAATTTGTTTTTGACACAAGGGTGGGAGGTCGAACCTGATTCTCCCATTTGTAAACCAAGCCTTATGTCATTTGAGCTAAAGGAAATTGGCATCCTTTTAATTAATTAACTTATAAAGATGTTTAAAAAATACAAATGTTAGTTTATTAAAATTGATATAAAAACCTATGATATAAAATATATAACAATTTATGCTAGCTATTGAACATATTTAAATCTGTTCAAATAATGAATAAGTTTTTCATAAACATAAAATACAATTCGATAATAAATTCGAGTTTGATTCTATCTAAATAAAAATAAAATAACATAACATACCATCAACTAATTGCTCAATTGTAACTCATTTATACCTCTATCAAAAAGTGACGTGCAATATTTTAAGTTTTACTTCTTAGAAATTCATTCTCATTAAGAATTATGACAATTATATTCATTCTCATTAAGAATATTCCTTTATTATTATGTTTCTCTTCATCTCAAAAATCTTGTTTAAGGATTGGAAAGAGATGGAATGTATTTTCGGGAAGCTTTTAGGCAGCCAACATTTTTTTTCTTTTCTATTAAAAAAATTATTTCGTATTTATCTCCTTTTCACCTTTAACTACAGTATGCTCTCCCAAGATCACAACCTTTTTTGTCCTCTAAGGAAAGGTTTGGAAATAATTTTCATCTTATCTTCTTTCCAAATATCATTTAAACACAAACATTTTCAAACTAATCATTATAACTTTTCTAGAATTTCAAGCAAAAAAACAATTTAACTTTTTTAAATCTCAAAACAAAAATAATATCCTAACAATATTTTAATTTTATAATATTTTTTATTCAACTTTTTTGTCTCTCATTTTCCAAAACACAATAAATACTTAACTTAAACTATCTCACTACTATTAACAAACTATCTCACTACTATTAACAAATCATCTTACTACTAGTTATAAAATTTTCATCTCATCTAATTCCTCAATCATCTCTTGAGTAAGATTTTAATTTTTTTTTTTTTATAAATAGAATTTCATGCAAACCCAAAGCAAATTACATAATAACTTGATCAAACCAAAGAGCATGATCAACAAAAACAAGGACATTTCCCCACCACATTTGAACATCAAAAACATTCCATGCATATCTAGCTAATATGTGTGCAAGTCCATTACCCCTTCAGTTAACATGCTCAATACTAACTTTCGCAAAATAATTCATTAAGCTCTTTGCCCCCATAACTAAGTTCTCATTAGCTGAGAAAGTATCATGGGCAGCTTGTAATTCATGTACCACAAGTGAACAATCAAACTCAATGATCAGTTTAGAAATACCAAGAGGAATGCAAAGCTGGAACCCTCTTAACACTACAAGTAACTCGACTATTCCAGGTTCATTCACTTTAGTTTCTGAAATAGTTGCTACCATTACTACATTTCTATTGCTATCTCTTATAATCAGCCAAATTCCAATCCTCCTCCTATCCGAGAAAACAACTCCATCAACATTAAGCTTCAAATAACAGCCTAATGGAGGTTGTCATCTACAAATTGTCCTCTCCTCAGCAGTAATTGATAAGCTTAAATCTGAATAAGACTTATACAAAGACATTGCCAAGTTAGCTTCTGCAAAAGGAGTAATAAGCTCTTTCTCCATTTTCATCTTATTCCTCCTATACCAAACACCCCAACAAAGCACAAAAGAAGAGTAAATTTTGCATAATTTCCTCTACTCAAAACAGATCTCACATTTTTTATAAAACACTTATCAGGTTTAAAAAGCAACACCATTGGAGTGAACCTCTGCTAGACTACTTGAAGCTGAGGACAAAAAAATAAGGCATGGTTAATATCTTCTCTAGTTTCTTCACAACAATAGCACCCCCCTCCACTGCAATGTTTCTCTATCTCAGGTTGTGTAGAGTAGGCAGTATATCCCAACAAGCTCTTCAAGCAAAAGTTCTAATTTTTCTCAGACCTTTCATCTGCCATAGTTTTTTCCAAAGCTGCTTATCTTGC
Source organism: Pterocarya stenoptera (assembly GCA_003123785.1). Classification (NCBI taxonomy): domain Eukaryota; kingdom Viridiplantae; phylum Streptophyta; class Magnoliopsida; order Fagales; family Juglandaceae; genus Pterocarya; species Pterocarya stenoptera. The sequence goes on along the minus strand of QEOT01002360.1, from coordinate 91,827 downwards.
ATCCAACTAGAGCTTTCACCGATACCACTTGAACTCAAAGCTTGAATAATCTTGTATGCACTTTTCACATTAAAAAAATCATTTGCCTCCTCTAACTAGATCCATTTATCTATGAAAGGGGTAAAAGACAACCTAATCTTTAAAATTTCCCCAACCACTATTGGATTAAAGAGAGCTCTAACATCATTAGTCTTTCATGTTCTTGTCTCCTAACATATAAGACTATCAATAGTTGTATTTTCTTGAGAGAAAGGTAACATATTTTCACAATCCAACAATAAGACTTATGACCAGGGACTAATAGTCTTTCCATATCTTGATGGGATTTGATTGATAGAAAGATGTAAGAAAAGTGGAAGCAAGAATCCTAACAAACATTCATAATCTTATCCTTAAAAATATTCAAATTTTATTATTCAGGAATAACGGATTACTGGAATCATTTACCATTCTTCATAATCTTAGAGTCAAAACTAGATAAAATAAAGAGAATTTCTATGTACAATCGTTGGTGGGAGTTGTTGTGCAATCGACATCTAACTTGGCGTGTGTCAATAAGAAATAAGAAAAAAGGGCAATGTTTCACTACTGTTTTGTTTCACTGTAGAAGAGTTCCAATTGTACTCGAGCAAATCTACTCTCTCCCTCCCTCAGTTCACAAACCCATATGCAGTTTATTTTCATCTCTACAGCTCCACATCCAGCCTTCTCCTTCTCTCTCTTTGAGCTTTAGCAAATGGATCAGTACTAAGGAGTCTTGAACGCTATAAAATTATCCATTAGATTTATTTCTTCTTTTAAAGTTTTCCTTTCATTTGTCTTTTTCCTGTTATCTATGTCTCTTCATTCATGGATCTTCCATTTGAATATTCTAATGTGCTTCATTTTTCTACCTTTTTATCAAAAAGCTTCCTCATTCCTGCAGGGATGGTGATTTATTCCTATTGATTTTTCTTTTGGTTTGGGATTTATTTTTCAATATTTTTTCTCCACAATCATTTGATTCTCATAGATTTTTTTTTTTTTTAATTCTTCATTTTTAGCAATTCTTTTGGGGGTGTTGCCAATTCTCATCACTTTGTAGCTATTTGGAGGTTATAATTTTTTACTTAGTCTTGAGCTCTAACTCACCATGGATCATGAGAGGAAGAAGATTCCAAAACGAGTGGTAGCCCCCTCTTTAAATGATCCTGTTTGGGATCTTGTAAAATTTGTTTCATCAATAGGTTATTACTGCTAGCACTTGTATCTCCCTCCCGTCAAACACCCATTTGCTGTGAAACAAACAACAGTGAAACATGACCATTTCATTAAAACACGTGGATAGCTTACGTCAGGACTCCGTGCCGCTTGCACAATGCCTGTTGCAAGTAAAGTTTTTCTAAAATAAAATGCCTTTTAAAAATGATAAAAAATAATGCTAGTTGGCTATTTGAAACTTACAGTTTCGATGGCACTTTTGACGTGGCACCACTATTTGATGCTATGTAGTTTATTAAAAAAATTAAAAAATTCAAATACAAAATGGCTATAAAGAACCTACAATTTCAGTCTTCATATTTTTATATTTTATGTTTAAATACATAAAGGGTATAGGAAACCTAGAGTGTTAGGCTTCGTTTGGTTGCCCAACTGAGTTGAGTGCAGTTTATTTTTGAACTGCATTTGCCATCCAAACAGCCTATCAACCGAGTTTCAAAGGTAAAAAGCAGTTCAGTGCAGTTTCGTTTTTACTGTATGTTAGACAGGACTGCCGACTTTGCAGAGATTCATGCTTTTCTACTTTTTCAGTTTTGACTTTTTGACCATGCATTTTTTTTTCTTTTTTCTTTGAGCAACCATGCATTTCGTTGGATGCAGTACATTCCTTCCTATATTTTTTTTCCTTAGCTGAACTGATGGCGCTGGCAATTCCGGACGTGACCGAGATTTTTTTTTTTTTTTCCCTTAGCTCAAGTTGGCGCCAGCACATAGAACGCATTCGGCAGTACCTACTGGCAGGTGCAGTATTAATTAATGGTGGGACCTATTTATTTCACAACTTTTTACAAATATATCTAAACTCATCTTAACATCCAAACACAATAAAAACTAATCTTAAGTGGACCCCACCAAACTCATTTAACAATTTCAACTCACTACTATTCATAAAAAACTCAACTCAACTCAACTCAGTTGAGTATCCAAACGCAGCCTTAGTTTTCATGTTTTTGTATTTTCAGACACCCTTTTGGTTTGAATATAATTTTTTGTATTTTTAATTAACCAATGGCAGTACGTGGTGGTGCCACGGTACGTCAAGAAAGCCATCTGAACGATAAGTTTCAGATAATGCAATAGCAATACTCAAATGAAAAGTACAGCATAGTAGAGATTTCTTGATCGATTAAGTAATTGCTTCATCCCAAGTGATAAGACCCCCCTATCATGTATAGGAAGCGCCCCTCCATGTTCTCTTAGCATAATGCATATAATGTTTTTATCTTTTCATGTTCTCATATTGTTTTATGGCATTTATCCAATTCAAGTTCCTTCATCTTGGATAGCTTAGACAAAGGCTTATATTTGTTAGTTTTTATTTTTTATTTTATTTTAGGAGATGAGTTTTAAGCCATTCAATATTGGATTCACCTACCAATTAAGTGAAAAAAAAAAGTCCTCTCTCTCTCTCTCACCCATCGTCTTTGTAAGGCAACCAAGGAGAAGGGGTAGTCACTTTCTACTCCTTTGGAGTAGAGTGGTTCTTTTCCATAATCAAGTGGGTGATCGATCAGAGAGAGTAATAATGGAAGAATTAGGTGCTAAGTGGAAATAATTGAAGCTCAATGATGAAGAATAAGCAGAAAAAATAATTACGGTTGATGAACTAGATGACGGACGTAAATGGGAAGAACACAATTTGGTCGAAAGAATTTGCATTGAACGACATATCGATAAAGATTTCATTCGAACCACTATGTTAAAGTTGTGGAAGGTAGACAAGAATATCATTTTTAAGGAGATTTGTTCAAATACATACATTATTATCTTTGCAACTCGATATGACAGAGATCGTGTTATGGAAGGAAGACCATGGTTGTTTGACAATCATCTTTTTGTTCCGAACCAATATGACGACACAGTGCAACCACACTTAAATGAATTTTGATTATAAACAATTTTGGGTTCAGTTGCATGACCTTCTATCGTCATCCATGAATTGACACATAGGAGAACATATTGGTAGCACATTATGAAAGGTTCTAGAAGTTAATGTGACTAAAGACAGTGTGGGATAGGGAAGCTTTTAAGGGTAAAAATTGAATTAGATTTGAGGAAAGCTATAGCTAAGGGTTGTACCATAAATGTTAGTTTACAGAGTATGTGGGTGCCAATTAGATATGAGAAGTTACCAAAAATATGTTTTAGATGTGGTAAAAATATGTTTGAATGGTGGTAAAAATATGTTTCAGATGTGGTAAAAATGTCATAGTGATCAAGGTTGTTTGAATGGTGATCTGAGTAGGAACTACATCACGGACAAAGAGAGCCAATTCAGGCCATGGTTAAGGGCAAAGATTGGTAGTCATTGCAAATTGTTTGGATTCCAAGAAAATAGTGAAGAGATTGGAAATTCATTCAACAATCAACTTCACAAATTGTAGCAAATGGAAGCAGTCAGTCCAATGGAATCCAGCCACAAACCAATGCATGGAGGAGCCCCTCCAAAGCATAGTACTTCACAAGAGCTAGTGTTTGTAGGAGAAAATTGCGGTGATACGGGGGAGATGAGGGGATAATTTGAAAAAAGTAGATGTGATGAAGCAACTAGCAGATCAAGGTTTATCCTTGAAAAATAATGAAAGAAGTACAGGAAGTCCTCAAGGGATCAATGGGGATTTAAAGGCAATTGGGGAAGATGTAAATAAGCTTCTAGAGAGAAATGTTACTTTGCGCCTATTGGGGTCCATTTCCCATAGCCCACTAGCAAATAAAATAACTAAAAGGCCCAATATCGGATTTGAAGTTAGCTCTTTTGACATACGAACTAGTTGAATGAAGATGAGACTCTTACAACTCAAGTTTAGAAGCAAGAAAGGGTAGCTAGAAGAAGTTGGAAGCAAAGGGCTAGGGGCATTAGTGGTACAAGTGAGTCCACATCTTTACCCTTTCTTAAAAAAGGCTCAAACTTGGATCTAGGTGTGGGAATTTTTGAGGAAAAGGATAGGAAAAAGTTTAAGGTTGGTCAAAATAATGAAGAGTGGAAACAATTTGTCATTGGCGGGGACTGCTAGCCAACCCCATTGGGATTAATGTGTTTACTCAGTTGAAACTCATTCCAAGGGTGTGGAAACATTCAGACAGTTCAGGACCTTTGCATCACGACAAAGGATTTTATGGAGACATTGCTTAGGTCATCTAAATTGGAAGGCCTGAGAAGAAAGTTAGGATTTTATGGTTGTTTTGGACTTGATCAAGTTGGAAGTTTGGGGGATTAGCAATCTTGTGGAAGTCAGATGTAGGATTGGAAGTTCTTAATTATTCCTCAAGACATATTAGTGTTTAGATTAGTGAGGAGAATCTAAATACTAGGTGGCTCCTTACTAGATTTTATGGCCATCCAAAATTGAGCAAAATAAAACAATCATGGGAGCTTTTAAAGAGACTTCAACCCATTAACATAACTTGGTTAGTGGTTGGCAACTTTAATGAAATTCTTTTCCACTACGAGAAGAAAAGGGGAAGAGCTAGGCCTGAGAATCAAATGGAGTTGTTTAGAAGAAGAAAAGCAATTGTTTGTTTGGGATATAGTAGGGATATGTACACTTGGAGTAATAATAAGGCAAATGAAAGCTTTACAAAAGAGAGATTGGACAAAGCAGTGGCAAATAGTTTATGGAAAGTCATGTACATTGGAGTTAGAGTAGAAGTTTTATCTGCTATATATTCAGACCATAGACCTCTTGTAATCCCCTTTACAAGGGACTTTAGTAGGCTGTATAAAAGTATATGGGGTTTTAGATTCGAAGCTAGTTGGACTAAAGAAGAGGAATGTGCAGATATCATAGAGCAGGAATGATATGTTGGTGTTTTATCTTCTCATCATTTGGGAAGAGTACAAACTGCTTTTAGAAATTGTAGTAGTGCTCTATCCAAATGGAGTAAGCAAAGAAGCCCACTTACTGAGAAAGAAATGAAAGATAAATCTAATTTCATTAGAAGGTTACAAGCAACATAAGGGCCTCATAATGTAGCATTGATCAAAAATTTGTTGAGTGAAGTGGGTGGTATGCTAGAGCAGGAGGATATAAAGGGGAAGTAAAGGACCAAAAGGAATTGGTACCAATTTGGAGATAGACTAAGTATTTTCATGCTAGTGCCACTCAAAGGAGGAAGTAAAACCAAATTTCACAGATCATTGACTTCGATTCAATTCTCATAACAGATCAAAAAGGGATTCAACATGCTTTTCAAAACCCTTACATAGAAGTCTATCAAACAATGTATGCGGAGTGAAGTAGGTGGTATACGGAGTGTTACAACAGTAAATTACTCAGTGTTAATAAATTGCTCAGGTGAAACAGTAGATCCTTATCTCCTTGCCTTTTCCTCTTATGTGCAAAAGGGCTTTGTTCATTGATAAATTTCTCAGAAAACAAAGGTGACATCGAAGGCATATCAGTGACACAAGGAGGAATTATGATTAATCATTTTCTCTTTGCAGATGACTGTATACTTTTTTGTAGAGCCAATCTAAGAGAGTGGGGGAATGTAGCACAACTACTAATTAGTATAAACAAGCTTTAGGTCAATGCTTAAACATCAGGGGCGAGGTTGACTGGAGATTCTGAGAAATATTTAAAGTTGCCCTTAATGGTTGGAAAGTTAAAATATAAAACCTTTGAAGGGATCAAAGAGAGAGTATGGAATAAAGTTCTTAATTGGAATAACAACACTCTCACCCCAATAGGCAAGGAGATCCTCATCAAAGTTGTGATACATGCAATCCCTTCGTATGCTATCAATGTGTTTAAACTTCCAAACCAATTATGTAAAGAAATAACTGACATTATGACTAGATTCTAATGGGGCTATATGAATCCGGACAGAAATTAAGATTCAATGGAAAAAGTGGGACCGGATAGGTATTTCTAAAGCTGAATGAGGCCTTGGTTTCAGGGATATTGATTGCTTTAACCAAGCTATGTTGGCTAAGCAAGGCTGGAAACTTCTTACAAATCCTACTTCTTTGGCAACTATAATTAAGGAAAAATACTAAAAAGAGGAACCATCATGGAGGCAAAGCTAGGAACATGTCCATCACAAATTTGGAGGAGTATATGGGAGTTTCATGAATTTGCTAACAGAAGGGCCAAGATGGAGGGTAGGTAATGGTAGTAATACAAATATCTAGGGAGATAAGTGGTTGTCAACATCAAGTACATTCAGTGTACAATCTCCACTAAGAATTCTTAACAAGGAAGCTAAAGTTAAGGAGCTCATAGACAGTGAAAAAGATTGCCAGAACAGACTCTAATCAGTGAAATATTCGAAGAAAAAGAGAGGTGTTATCTATAGTATGCCTTTTAGTAGATTGGGATTGGAAGATAAACTAGTATGGGATCATACTAAGAATGATCTTTTTCAGTTAAGAGTGCATATTAATTAGAAGCTAACAAAAGAAAAAGAGAGAAAGAAGAAGCATCAGGTAGTAAAGGGAGCTCTATTGGATGGAAGAAAATCTAGGATGTGGATGTGTCAAATGGAGTTAATGTTTTTATTTGGAAGGTAGTTGGTGATGCTCTTCCTACCAAAAAGAAGTTGTTTTTGAGAAAAATAAATGATAATGCTAATTGTCCCATATGTGAGACAGAGGAGACTAATTATCATGCTTTGTGGAGTTGTGTTGCCTCTACTGATGTTTGGGCAGAAGCTCAAAGTCCGGTTCATAAATGGCACAGTAAAGAGGATGGTTTTTTCAATATTTTAGAGGATATGATGAATAGTTTAAAGGCACATGAAGTGAATGAAGTCGCTCTTATTTTAAGAAGAATCTAGAATAGAAGGAATAAATTCATTTTTTGAAAAGAGGTTTCAGAGCCCAAAATTAGTAATAATTGAAACAAAAAAAGAATTAGGAGATTTTCAACAAGCTCAAGGCATATTTAGTAGGCAAACCAATTTGGCTGAAAGAGTAGACAAAGGAGTCACTAAAAGAAAATGTAGTATTTATGGCTATTTATATTTCCGGCGAAGTAGATCCAGCCGCTATAAAGCATTTTTACTGTTTGTGTAATATCTTGGTGTCGACAAGGAAAATCGCCGAGATAGATGATTATTTTCGACGATTTTATATCGCCGCTAATATTTTTGTCTCTAATAGTTGGTATGACTTAATTCCGGTGATGTTAGCAAGAACTGTCGTTGCTAAAAATGATTTTTACAATGGATTTCTATTGCCGCAATAGAGTTCGTCGTAGAAAATGAATTTATGTGAGTACCTTGTTTATTACGACAACATATAAATCATCGTAATAAGTCATACACAGACAAAACCTAAATTTAACCTCGCGCCTAATTTTCCAAATCTTTTCTCCCCCCCTCCCCAGGATTTTTTCTCTCTCTTTCTAGGTCTCTCTCTCTCACTCGAGGCCAAGGTACAACGATTTCCGATTGCCTTCTCAGCGTCTTCTCACCACCTCGTTGACTCCGGTGAGTTTCTCTTTCACTATTTTAGGCTCCACCGATCTCTCTCTCTCTCTAACTACCGCTCGGTTTCCTAGGTATAATATGGTTTTTATAGAACTTGATTAAGCAAGGACTTGAATGAATTTACTTTACTTGTAGTCTGGGAATGAGGAGAATTTGGTCAATTTCTTTAAAGAAGTCAGGTGGTCAAAGAAGAATGACAAATTCGTGACTCCCATAACGGAAGAGAAATATGTGAGTGTTAAAGTAAAATCCCGTGTTTTTCAAGAAAAATTGCCGTCCATATTACGAGTACTAACATATGTGATTTTCCAATGGTTGATAGAATGAAATGCCTACAAAGATGGCAGAGCTGGAGCCTGAGAAGCGGACTAAGGAGGCTGCAACAGCAATTTTTAAGGAAATTTTGGGCCACATGCTAGGGTATGTAACGGGGCTTGGCGAGATGGTTATTCCCTAATCATCTAGACATGCAACTAATGCCCAAATAGCAGAATTAACTAAACGTGCAAAAAGAAGTGAGAAAGAAGCTGCACATTATAAGGCTTTACATGATGACTTATGAGCAAATGTCATGTTAGTAATGGAGAAACAAACCGAGTACGACAAGTTTATGGAGATATATAAGTCAGAGAGGACGAGACAGCGAGAGTCTCATATAGAGACTCAAGGACCTGCATAGCCAGTTAAAAAATTTAAGGGTAACAATTTTTTTGTAAATTTTGGTAAGGAGATGAAAGTTAAAGGAATATAGTAACAAAATGTCTCTAGAAATCTCCATAATCTAGCTTTTGTATATTAGTTACTGGTGTGGGGTAGGTAGTATATTTTAAGGTTTTGAAGATATTTTCTAGTTTCAATCACAACATGTACGTTGCTCTTGCCACCAACTAGTCACTTGGAAGTTCTTGGTCATCAATGTATGGCCAAACAGCTACAGCAAGGTAAGTTATCAGTACATACGTAGTCTGATTTACTATTGCCCAATGGATTTGTTATACGTTGTAGAACTGAATGGATGTGTTATACATTGTAGAATTGAATGTTGTGGAAGTTCACATGCCCAATAATTCCTTACTGGTGCTTATGGTCATAGATATATCCATTCTGCATTCAAAACATTTTTCACTAAGGAACTAAACTAGGAAACACCAGCCTTCGGTCTCAATACTAGCCTTTTGAGATTCTTTCTTACATAGACCTTTTGATCATTTTTTATCATTCATAGTTTGTCATGCATGAATGGATGTCAACGTTGCTTATGGCTTCCACCATTTACGCAATGAAAAACCTTACCTTGCACAAGGTCCAATTGCAAACAAGGTCAAGTGAATCTCTCACTTGAATGCTTTATCTCTAAGTTTCACTTACGCTTTGAGATATTATATCATGTACATTAGAGTTTGATAATTGATCTAGGCCATTTTTCTTTGGTATGTGGAGGTTTGTTTCTTGTATATGCTATGACACAAACTCTCTTTTGTAGGTCTTGTGTAGAACCCTCCTTTTTAGGGTGCTTTTGGATTTTTTTATTTTTTAAATAATTTATGTTCCTTTCTATTGAAACTATGTGAGTGTTGAGTAAGTAGCAGTTTTTCCCAATGCCATTTTGCCAAACTCACATTCTTATGCTACATAAGAGAAAGAACTTAACTCTTGAGGGTGTTGTTGCCTTGGATAGTGTTGTTTCTCATTAGCTTGTGAATGGTTAAATGCCAAAAAGAAAAGAAAATGAGTAGGGTTTATGATCACTTCATTCCTCTCTATCAACCAAATACATGATATGGAAAAGCAAGCGATAAACAGCTTTTTCATATTGCTTTTGGTAAAGTTTGATAATATTACTTGTGACTGGACCAAAAATCTAGATTGTTAAGGGTTATTGGAGAATTGAAAAGCTAAGAAACTTGATGGTTTTGAATATCTTTTGGAGTGGAGTCATTTGGATAAGTTAGGTTGCAAAGCTTTGTACAACTTTTTGGAAGCTCGGAAATTGGGTTGGATTCTACTTAGAAAATAACATGAAAAATGGCCACAGTTGCGCACTTGCCTCCCACCTAAGCATTCCAGAGCTCCACTTTCCTAGTCCAAACCTGTGCAAACCCTACAATCCAGAAAAAATATCTCTTCTAGTCTCGGTTGAACTTCACTCGTTCTTTTGTAGTCTTCTAGTTTTATATATGTTACGTTGCTTGCATTTCTTTGGAAGCTTTATATGTTGATTTTTATTATCAATCTTTGGTTCCATAGGAAGTGGCCATTGTGAAGAGGTTCCTGGACCACTCTATTTATGACCAACCACTTGAGGAATTCAAAAGAGAGGTGTAATTTGCATTCCCCTTTCTTTGAACTGGTGCATTAATGAAGAAGCTGGTGCATTTATGAAGACAACTTGCTGTTAGCTAGACATTTATAGTTAGAAAGATAAACACTTGTAAATTTATATTCCATTGTGATATGTTGGATGGTATTGTGTAAAACTTAAGACGTAATATCTTTTGAGTAGAGAAGATATACATCGAGATTATTTGAATCATGTTGACATATATGCTGGCAATCAAATATACATTTCTCCAAGTCTAGCATTTTTAATTTATTAGCAAGCAATTAATTGTCAAGAAATAAACAAATATCAGGGAAAAAACAATTAAATAGGACAAAATAATACCAAATGGAAGTGGTTTTAAACAACTATTTCCGGCGAAACAAACTCTCCAAAATTACATTAGTGGTGGTAGGAAAAACCTCCACCAAATAGTTCCGGCGATTTTTAACTTGCCAAATAAACATTTGTGGCGATTATATAATTGTCGCAAAAGACATATTGACATTAGCCGCAATATTCAAACATCACCCTTAATGTGTGTTAAATCTTTGCGGTGACACATATTTGCTGCAAATATTGTCATTTTTGGCGACACATAATCGTCGAAAATATAGTGTAGCAACAGTTTCCAAAATCTTAGCAGAAGTTTTCCTGGCGATGATTTATCATATTTCCGGCAAGTTTAATCGTGGGTAAAAGTTCATATTTTTGTCCATTTCAAAAGTCGCTGAATCAAGTTTTACTTGGCTCTTTAGAAGCGGCAATATTTTGGCAACATGTTTTAGCCAAAATTGAGTAATCATGGCAATTTACCTGATTATTTGAGGCGACTTCAATAGCTGGAAATAGGCTTTTTTCTTGCAGTGAGCAAAATGATAGAAACCATGTAAAAATTTCTTCAAACCTAACTAGGATGCATCTTTAGATTTGAGGAACAAGAAGATGGAAGCTGGTATAATTATAAGCGATTGGAAAGGAGAGGTACTTGCAACACTATGCGTGAATGAAGAGTTAGTAACCATTTCACAGATAACAGAAATTAAAGATTTATGGATAGCTATGGTTCTATGTTCAGAAATTGGATTACACACAATGATCTTTGAAGGTGATGCTAAATCAGTGATTATAGATGTTAACAGTTCAGAAAGAGAATTGTTCATGGTATGTCTAGCTTATTCAAGACAATGAACATTTTGGTAGTCATAAAGATTTGTGGTTTATCAGATTCACATCAAGAGAGGAGAACACTATTGCCCATTTAAGGGAGGTTTGAATAGTGAATTGAGTTGAGATGAGATGAGATGAAAATTGAATAAAATATTATTTATCAAATTAGGCAATACAATCATCATAGCAGCACACCATGCAAGCCACCTCATCTACGCAAGCTACCACGAGTCACCCGAGTAATCAACAAATCGTGCAATTAAAAGATGATTCTAGAAGCAAACAAAGATGACAATCTGTTAGGATTTTCTGTAAAGTTTGTTAGGAATATATTCTTTATTCTTTTTGCCTTCCTGTAATTACTATATATAAAGCAAATGACCACAGTGTAATGTGATATTTTTTATCAATACAAAGCATATTCATTCCCTCTTTCTTCTTTATCAAAACCAAAACCAACATGGTATCACAACCATAATGGCTTTGGACAACAATAACCCACCGCCTCCTCCTCCCCCTCCTCCAACCAACAACAACCCTAAAGATCCCTCTAGCCCATACTTTCTTAATCCAAACAATGGACCTACAACTCTACTCACTAACCATCTTCTCACTGCTGATAATTACCATTCATACGCACCGTTCGTTGTTCATTACGAATCAAAAAGAAATTGGAGTTTATTGATGGTACCTTACGGGAACCTACTACTCCTAATGATCCCTTGTTAGAACCATGGCTTCAATGCAATGACATGGTGATAACTTGGCTTCACAATGCAATGTCATTGGAAATAAAAAAAATAGCTTCATGTATGTTGATACCACTCATGACCTATGGCTTGAGTTAGAACAACAATTTACACAAAATAATGGTCCTCGAATTTATGAACTCAAGCAGTCCATTAATTCTTTTGTTCAAGGTGATGATTCTGTAAGCCTCTATTTCTCAAAATTGAAAAGGCTTCTCAATGAACTTCTCAGCTTTGAATTCATCCCATCATGCACTTGTGGTGCCATGAAAAATGTCCTTGAGAACCAGCAACATGATTAGACCATGAAGTTTCTCATGGGGCTTCATGATTCATTTACCAATATCAAAGCTCAAATTATCTTGATTAAACCCATCCCAAGCCTAGGTGAAGTTTATGCCCTAGTTCAACGGGAGGAAAAATGCAAGTAACTTTCCCACCTTCCTACTTTACATGATATCCTTGCCTTAGCAGCAAAATCCACTTTCTTCCCTAACCAAGAAAACCCCAAACCATATGGATCTCCAAGGCGAGAAAAATCCTTTTGTAGCCAATGTAAAATTCCTGGCCATTCCCTGGAGAAATGCTTTAAAGCCAACACAACTCTTGAGAAACCCATGTGTACCCACTACCATATGGTTCGTCACACTGCTGAACGTTGCTTTAAGTTGCGTGGCTATCCACCTGGCCATAAACTATCCACTATAGGCAAAGCACTAGACTCCTTCACTAACCAAGTTAGCTTATCCAACCAAGAACAGATCAATGAGGATTCCCAAGTTGTTCTCACCAAAGCACAATATCAACATCTTTTGGCTTTGCTGCAATCTCAAGCTACAAAACCTTCTGTTAATCAGGTTTAAATTGATCCCACACCTACCTGCCCCTCAGCTTCCACCATGACTGGTATGAATTTCTATTTCTCAGCCTTTCACTCAAATTCTCCACCAAATACTACCATCCCTTGGATAATCGACACAGGAGCAACAGATCACATGCACCCACTCCAAGCTCCTCCCTTTACACTAGTCCACCCACTCACGTGTCTCTCAATGTCAAATTCCCAAATGGTCATCATGCACAAGTCACCCACAAAGGCACTGTCCATCTCAGCGACAAACTCATTCTTCATCGTGTTTTATGCATCCCTACATTCAATTTTAATTTGATTTTAGTTAGAAAATTAACACAAGATATTTCATGCTATCTACTGTTGTTCACTAATGAGTGTTATTTTTAGGACCTTTTCTCTTGGAGCACAATTGAGAAGGGTGAGATTCACATTGGTCTATACCACCTCAAGTTGACAACAGTTTCACCTACTACCCTCTCCACTGCTTTTTCTGCTTTACCATGTAGTCAATTTTCATTTTCTAACTCTGTTACTTCCCATCCCAATGACCAGCAGCTCTGGCATTGTCAATTGGGTCATCTATCCAATTCACGGCTTTCCTTGTTACAAAAAGACTTATTACTGTTATAAATACTAATACACTTTGTACTGTCTGTCATTTTTGTAACAATCACCGGCTACCATTTCAATCAAGTGAACATCGTACTTCCAAATCTTTTGATCTCATATATTGTGACATATGGAGGCCTTTCTCTCAAGTAGCATACGATGGTTCTAGATTTTTCCTAACCATTGTAGATGACTACACAAGATGCACTTGGTTGTATTTAATGAAAAATAAATCTCAAACCAAACCTCTTCTTCAATCCTTTTGTTCTCTCATTAAGACCCAATTTTAGTCCAAAATTAAAATCATTCACTCATATAATGGAGCTGAATTTGCAATGACAGATTCTATTCAAAACAGGGAATAATTCATCAAAAAAGCTATGTTGAGAGTCCCCAACATAATAGTGTTGTCAAACACAAACACCAACATATTCTTAATGTTGCTTGAGCATTACAATTTCAATCTAGCATTTCACTTTCTTTTTGGAATGATCTTGTGTTAACTGCCACCTATCTTATCAACCTCACCCCCTCCCCTAATCTACTAAACAACACTCCATATAAATTGCTTTTTCAACAAACACCAGCATATACTCAATTGAAGACCTTTGGATGCCTCTGTTATGCATCAGCTATTAAACAAAACTACCACAAATTTGATTCCCAAGCTAAACAATAAATTTTACTTGGATATCCTTTTGGAATCAAAGGTTACAAGTTGGTAGATTTAGCCACCAATTCCACCTTTCATTCCCATGATGTCATCTTCTATGAGCACATTTTCCCTTGTAAATCATCCTCCATTTCCAATAATCACAGCAGCCAATCACATTCCACACCATCCTTTCCCCTTCTTGGCCCAAACAAACCCTTACCTGCACACATTCTCCCCACTCTCACACTTCCATTTTTACCTCCCAACCCCATTCCCCTAGCACTTTATCCACCCCACAGTCACCCACCTCTCAAATTACTCCTCCTAACATCCCCTCTATACCTCCAAGATCCACTTGACCAAAGAAACAACCTTTCTACTTGCAGGATTACTATTCTCAACAGACCATTGTGACTCCTTCTTCATAGTCAAACTCCAAGATGAAAGGTATTGCTGCTCTTTATCCTCTGTCCTCTTATTTAACTAACAGCAAATTATATCCAAAACATGCTGCCTTTACCGCTGCCATCCTTCAAAATCTTGAACCCACCACCTATTCTCAAGTCGTGAAGTCTTTAGAATGGCGCAAAGCCATGGATGATGAGATTGCTAAATTGCAATTGAACTACACTTGGGATGTTGTTGATCTACCTATTGGAAAGAAAGCAAGTGGTTCCAAATGGGTTTTCTGCCTCAAATACAACTCAGATGGCTCTATAGAAAGACAAAAGACATGCTTGGTTGCCAAAGGGTATACCCAAGAGGAATGACTCGATTATCATGAAACATTTTCCCAGGTTGTGAAACTTGTCACAATCAAATCTCTATTGGCTATCGCTGTTGTAAAGGCTAGATTTTGCATCAATTTGATGTAACCAACACCTTTTTTACATGGGGAATTAAAAGAAGAAGTATACATGAAGATGCCTCCTGGCTACTCACTTCCCAATCAAGACAAAATTTGCAAGTTAAAGAAAAGTTTGTATTGCCTAAAGCAGGTTTCTCGACAATGGTATGCCAAACTCTCCTCATCTTTGCTTCAATTTGGTTTTAATCAATCTCGAGTTGATTACACTATTTTTACCAAAGGAAATGGCCCTTCATTCATTGCATTACTTGTCTATGTTGATGATATTATTGTGGCCTCCAATTTTCTCAAAGTTGTTTTTATTTAAAGGAATTTTTA
This sequence comes from Pterocarya stenoptera, assembly GCA_003123785.1. Classification (NCBI taxonomy): domain Eukaryota; kingdom Viridiplantae; phylum Streptophyta; class Magnoliopsida; order Fagales; family Juglandaceae; genus Pterocarya; species Pterocarya stenoptera. The sequence goes on along the minus strand of QEOT01002360.1, from coordinate 76,593 downwards.
GCTACCAAGTTCAAGATCAAGGATTTTGGTCATCTAAAATATTTTTTGGACATAGAGGTTGCCTAAAATCCTACTGGGATACAAATTTATCAACGGAAATATGCATTAGATGTATTACATGACGCAGGTTTGCTTCGTTGTAAACCAAGTTTAATCCCAATGGATCCAAATATTAAATTGTGCAAAGATGAAGGTCGGTTGCTGGATGATCCTAGTGAATACAGACGAATGGTTGGTAGACTCCTCTACCTCACCATTACACAACCTGACCTCTCCTACTCAGTTAATCTTTTGAGTCAATATATGGCATCACCATGAGTTCCCCATCTCAATGCTGCTTATAAAGTGCTACGGTATCTCAAGAAATCTCCAGGACATGGTTTGTTTTTCCCATCCTCATCCTCGTGTCACTTGACTATTTACTGCAACTCTGATTGGGCACCATGTCCCAATACCAGACATTCCACAACAAGCTATTGTGTCTTCTTTGGCCAATTTCTTATCTCCTGGAAATGTAAGAAACAAACAACAGTATCAAAAAGTTATGCTAAAGCAGAATACCGCTTTATAGCATCTGCTTCATGTGAAATCATGTGGATCAAGTACCTTCTCGCTGATCTTCAAGTCCTCCATCCTCAGCTAGCTGCAATCTATTGTGATAGCCAATCAGCTTTATACATTGCCTCTAATCCCATCTTCCACGAAAGAACCAAACACATTGAATTAGTCTGCCATCTGATTCGGGACAAAATTCAAGAAGGTGTTCTTTCCACAGCCTACACACCATTGAACTCTCTCAGCTTGCAGACCTCTTAACTAAGGCTCTGCATTCCCTTATGTTCTACTCATTGTTGCTCAAGATGGGAGTTACTGACCTCCACTCTCCATCTTACAGGGGGGATAATAAATTAGGCACTACAGTCATCACAACAGCACACCATGCAAGCCATCTCATCTACGCAAGCTGCCTCGAGTCATCCCAGTAATCAGCAAATCATGCAATTAGAAGATGATTCCAAAAGAAAACAAAGATAGCGTTCTGTTAGGACTTTCTGTAAAGTTTGTTAGGCATATATTCTTTATTCTTTTTGCCTTCTTGTAATTACTATATATAAAGCAAATGACCACATTGTAATGTGATAGTTTTTATCAATACAAAGCATATTCATTCCCTCTGCTTTCTTCTTTATCAAAACCAAAACCAACATTGTTATAATATTATTTTTATTTTGAGATTTAAAAAATTTGAATTATTTATTATATTTTGTTTAAAAATTTAGAAAATTTATAATGATTAGATGAGATGAGATAAGTTAAGAATCTTCTTGAATCCAAACAAAGCAGCCAAACGAGTATTATTATGTGAAGAGGAGAGGTGGTAGTTTGGATTGAAGAGTATCCAGAGTTCATCAAAATTTGTATTCTTATTGATCAGAAACAATGTATAGATTTTATCCATAATTGATGAACTAAGATCTGTTATTCTTTAAATTTTTTTTTTAAAAAAATACGATTCACTTCAGAGGGACGAAAAATTGAATGTCTCACACTTACATGGATTCTTCAAAAGGTTGTAGTACAAATAAATGAAAAAGAATTTATAAAGGCAATTTAGTTTATAAAAATACTCGTCATTTAAAATATGGTTGTATAAAATATTGTAAAAACTATTGTGCATGTATCATTACAATTTACTTGAAATAAATTACGATGCAACAATTCAATGGCACTGCACCTGTATTGCTGCCATTTGTTGAAAGGAAAATTCTATACACTACACTAATATATTACTTTCATCTCATGTAATCACTATATAAGATGTAGTACATTTATTATCATTAAATGATTTTTTATTAGATAATTCTTTATTATTTAATAGTGATAAATGTGTCACATATAATTATATAGTGGGATAAAAGTAAAATGAGAAATGTTGTGTATTGTCGAAATGCATATAGAGAAATGTTGCACAAATGGACAAAAAAAAAGGCCTCCCAAGTCACAACAGATCATCCTACCGTAGGGTGGAATTATTAATATTAATCTAATGTAACTCTCTGGGCCATACAGACTATACTATTGGACCATAGGGTGGAATTAATCCATCTAGCTTATAAATTATGGACCTTCATACTTTAAAAAATCTGATCGATGGAAAATATAGAATTACACCAATAATTTCTTCGTTTCTCGATCCTGCGCCATGCACGCAGCGTAACAGACTGCGCATGACTTGTACGAGGCATACTGAAACTGCTTTAAAAATCAGTGGAAAGCTCATCAACATACTCAACAAGATCTCAGATGAAAATGGAAGATGGAAAACAACCTTACTCCTCTATCCATGCCTAGCTAGCTAGCTAGCTCTTGTTTTTAGGTTGGATCATTTTAATTGGGATTCATGGTGACGAGTTTCTCTCCCTCATCATATTTTTTTTTCCTAATTCTTTACCTTTTTCTTTGATTTTTTTTTTTTTAATTTCTCTTATAGAAAGAAGACTACGATTCATGACCTGATCTTATATATAAAATGTTATGGTTATGTGAACTCCATCGATGATGATCTGGTACTGCTTCTTTAATTTCATCCTATAACATAATTTTTTTGGGTTTTCGACACTAGATCATGATGAAGTACTGTTTAGGACGACTGCAAAGACGTCGACAATGCATGCCAATGGATGTTGCAGCAGCAGATCAGGAGGCTGACTTTAAATTAGGGTCACTGGTTGAGCGGGTGACATCTCTTGAACATAGGCTTTGTCAGGTAAAATAAATAAAAAATTGATTGCATATCAATGCTATTTTGTTAACCTCGTTTGTTAATTTAAGCATTTTGGCATGAATATTTTGTCTATAAACTGGTTTAGCTAGGGCTAATTCTAGTTGATTAATCTGTACATGTGATCATGATCTGCATGCTGCGCGCAGCTATGCCTAGAGATGCAATCTAGCAGCAGCATATCAACACTTGGTGACACTTGTTCAACCCAAGGATTGATCAAGATAAAATCGTCTTCCTCACTCCCAACTTGCAACATTCCCATCCATGGAGATCAGAGATCTCATGTATCCCATGTCGCTTTGAGTAGTAGGCGATTAGAAATCCTGCAGGTAATCAATTTTATATATATTATAAGTATATGTGTGTGTGTATATATATATATAATAACATGATCTAGAATTGATAGATCAGCTGGGTGTTGGCGCAGGAAAAGCCTAATTATGGAATGCCAAAAAAGTTGAAGCATGCAAGTCCTGATCCTAATAAGCAGCGCCTTGGGAACACTACTTGGGACGATAAGGATGATCATGATCATCAGAAGAAATGCAAAAGCCGGAAGAAGAAGAAGAAGGGACTTTCACCAAATCGGCCACGCTTGAAAATATTTGGCTGTTAATCATCTATCTATTTTCATTTCATTAAATCTATTAATTATGCTACGATAATTTCATTACCCTATTTTTTTTCTTATTTTATATATACATATATAAATATATATTTATATCTACATCCTGGAGACTTTCCGGTGCTAGCTAGCTGTATATATCATGAGTTAATGTAATTAGACTACTTCACCAGTGCTATAGTACTCGACCTTTCACTTCTTTGAGAGGAAAAAAAAAAAGAAAGAAGAATAAATTAAGGTAGACGTTTTATTTCCTATTATATATCTATATTATTATCTAAATTAAAAATCATTTATATTGTTTATTTTTTCATCAATTTCTTTCTCAAATTACAACCCTAGCTATATAAGTACTTGTAAGAAAATCATGATCATGCTATCTATCAAACAAGCTTCTTTCTCTCGTGATATAATTGCAAATATAGAGTGGGGGCCGATATATATAATTGCAAACATATATATATATATATATGTTTTCCTGAAATTAGAATGAAAACTAATTTGGAGGGACCAATACGAATTAATTCGGGGTAATGGATAAGTAATCAGCAATTAATATGCACTTTAGGAAAATGAGAAAACATGAAATAAAGTATGCCAATAAAATAATAATAATGGTGGAGCTAGCTAGCCGCGGCTCATACAGATAGATATGGCTTAAGTCGTCTGATGATCTCTTTAGCTAAGATCAGTTTAAGGTGGGGTTTGGATAGTAAGATGAGATGAAATTATTTTAGATAAAAGTTAAGAGATAAATAAAATATTATTAAAATATTATTTTTTTAATATTATTATTATTTTGGTATTTGAAAAAGTTAAATTATTTATTATGTTTTGTGTGAAAATTTAAAAAAATTGTAATGATGAGATGATACGAGATGTTCTTGAACCCAAACCGGGCAAATGCATGATCATCATTAGTGATAATTTATACCTATAACCGAATACTTTAAGAAAAGGAATCAAACCCACAAATTAAGGGCTATGAAAACTTCAACATCAAATAGCTTAAGCAAGTTGCAGTTACGTACCAATCCAATATCCTACTTTAATTTTCTTTTACGTATAGTCAAGGAAAAGGTACTCGATCACGTGGAAAAAACATGACTACTAAAGCCCACAAGAAATGAATTAAAACTAATTTAAAATGGCATGGCTTTGTTGGATGCTTCATGTCCTCTCCTACGGCCTCATCAAATTAATTAATGTGTACGTACGTATTTCCTAAAATTTGTCTTGTTGTGGAGAATATAAGACATATTATGATATAGTACATGACCATTTCAACCGTATTGGCCGGACTTTATAGGGCCGGCTAGCTATGAAATTTGGAAAAGACTAATGATAGATTTGAGGTGAGATAAAAATTTTATATTTTATTTTAAAATTTAAAATATTATTTTTTAATTTTAAAATTAAAAAAAATTGAATTAGAATTTGAAAAAATTAAATTTTTTATTATATTTTATATAAAAATTTAAAAAATATAATAAAAAAATAAAATAAATATAAAAAAATCGCATCTTATGTTTCCTCCAAACCTATCTAAGTGATGGGATGTATACACAAAATCGGAATGGTTAACATTCTTAGCTGGAATATTATATATTAGGCGTGGGGTGATGTGGACACCTACATTCTTTAAGAAGTGATCCACGGAAGCTCCAGCGCCGGCTATGTACATATTTTCACTTCGTTTGATTTTATAAATTAGATGGGTTAAAGATTAAAGTAAAAAAATTAATTAAAAAATATTATTTTTATTTTAAAATTTAAAAAAATTAAATTATTTATTTTATTTTATATTAAAATTTTAAAAAATTATAATAAGTAAATAAAATAAGATGAGATAAGTTGAAAAATTCTAAAACAAACGAGTAAGAGAAAATATTCATTAATATAATTTCTAAGCCGCTAAAGAAATTGTAACGAACTTATATTAATTCTAAAAAGAATAATTAAGATTAGGTCCGCCTTTGGAATCATTATAAAAAGAATAATGAGTACGTGGTTTGTTTTTAAATTTTTATATAAAATATAATAAATAATTTAATTTTTTTAAAATTATAAAATAAAAATTTTATTTAACTTTCACCCCTCTGATGATCTATATAAGAAAATGAAACTTATATCTTTCTCATTCATTAACATGCATTACTCCAAGATATTATGAATATTATAACAAAATTGGCAAATACTAGGTGGAAACAAAACCCTAACAAAAAAATATTGGACACGGGTGATAAGACTTGTTTCGAACAAAATGCATTAATTTACTTGCAGATTGGTGACAAGACTTGTCTCAACCTCATCTTCATAATCGTCTTCTTCTTTTTTGGCAGCATACAACACTTAAAATCAGTCACGATGAGTATGAAGAAATCGAAGGTTGTAGTGAATGGAAAGCTTCAACCAATCAATATATTTCAATGATTCCTGGAAATAGATTAGTCATTGTCAACTCCACAAATATCGGGGACACTATAATTGATCTAATACCCTCAAAATTATTATGATTTTGCAATTTAATTATATATATATATATATATGTTATTGGAGCCTAACACAATATATATCCGAACCATATTAGTTCCGTCGAAAGCTTTTTATATTTTAAATCGAACAAATTAAGAACTTAATTTGGAATAGCTAGCAGCTTATTCAAATAATTACCAGTAAAAGAAACATATAACTAATTGCTGCATTATATATGATGCAGACCAAAGCTTGTTTTTTTAATATAAATATTTTTTAATTTTTAATTTTCAATATTTTTATATAATCATTACTTAATTATTTTCAAAACTTCTAAATAAAACACAAAAATTAATTCAACATTTTCAAATCTCAAAATAAAATTTATATTTTAATAATATTTTAACTTTATAATATTTTTATTCAACTTTTTTGTCTCTCTATTTCCAAAACCACATAAAACATTTTAACTCAAATTATTTCTAATGCATCTCATCTCAAATATCTTATTACTATTTACACACTATCGATCTCAATTCATCTGATTATCTCAATTGACTATCCAAACCAAGCTTAAATATTCAATAAATTAGAAAAAAAATATTCAATATATATATGAGAAAAAAAAAAAAAACTTACAACCACATGAGATTACATGTCAATAAGAAGAGGGGTGGGACAAATTAGAGGCCAATATCTAACCGAAGTGGATCGACATCGAAAATAGACACATATGGAGTACATAATATTATTTTAAAATCATATACGAACTACATTAAAGGTCGTAGGATCCATCAGATAAATTTATATTTCTCTTGAAATTAGACCATCTAACTCCGTCAATAACCAGATCAGCAAAATCTCAATAAAGAATAATCCTAGAGCCACCGCTGGTGGCTCCCGCTGGCCCTAATATGTGATTTTTATGTGAATTTTTTTAGTTCTTTTTTTTTATATAGATGTTTTTAATAATTTTAAATATTTTAAAAAAATAAAAAATTCACAATATCATTAAAAAAATATTTCATTAATCACAAAGTAAAATAAAAAAAATATATTTTACTTCATGATTAAGGAAGTACTTTTTAATGATTTTTTTTTTTACTTCATAATTAAGAAAGTATTTTTTAATAATATTATAAATTTTTTTATCTTTTTAAAATTATTAAAAATATCTATATAAAAAATAATTATAAAAAATATACATAAAAAAAATACATACTAGAGCCAGCAGTGACTCTGGCACCACTCCTCAATAAAAGGGTTTGATTTCATAATATATATATTTTTTTTCAGCAACATCATAAAGAATATTGGCGCCATTTTCTTTTTGGGGGGATGGGGGTAGAAAGGTAGAGAGTGGTTTTATAGCGGATTCTAGTATATATATATATATATTGTGCACATAATTATGAGAATGAAATTTCAGTATTATAAGAAGATTGTTTATTTATTATCAATTATTTTTTATAAAAATAATAATTTCTATTAAAATAAATCTATTTTTATTCCAAATAATCATTCTCGTCGCAAATAATCTATCTCGAATGCCATTTGAACATCATACATTAAAGGTCCAGTACTAAATTAAGGTTCTACTTTAATAGATCATGTGAGATTCGTCTATGATTCAAACCTAACAAGTTCATATCGACCTGTACGGGACCTTATCTGCGACGTGGTTCTAAACCTAGGGTATGCACATGAAAAAGGTTGGCCTACTCTAGCTAGCATCATGCAGCATGGACGGCAAGTTGGGATATCATATGCGTTTTCACTTTCCATCACTGTGCTTAATTTCGCTTAACTTTAGGCTTAATTGGAGCTGCATCATTAACTTGCTGCATTAGCCATTAATTGATTCTGCTTGCTTCAAGCAATGGGGACAAGTCAACGTGAATATTATCATGCTAACCCAAATACGATTTTAAATGGTTTAAAGAAATATTTTTTAACTCTACTCCACTGCAAGAAAAATGGCAAATGGCTTTTCTCCACCGACAAGAAGTTGAAAGAGTCCTATATTTGCCTCTATTTTCCCATTGCCAGAATGTAGTCGCAATTGTTGAGCCAAGTAAGCGAATTTCTGAGATTTTCTATTAGTCGCAAAGTATTGAGTTTTACCGGCGAGTGTGTCGCTGCAAATATATGTTCAATCATGATTAATTGTCATAGGAAGACTTTTTTCGACAATTTTTTAAGCGGAAAATATATATTTGCCACTATATGAAGTACCAAAAATCAATTTTTACCTCTATTTAGATCGATGGAAATAATTATTATTGGTGTTTATAGATCGCCATAAATACTCTTATTTTTTTTAAAAAAAAAAATTATTTCCAGCGAATTGTTATTTCTGGAAAACGTCCCTTACAAAAAATATATATATATACACTAAATAGGATATATGAAAAATATAACGCACGTTCATATTATAGGCTCCCTATGAGACTAATGTGAAAACAGTCTCCTAGGATCTGCTCCAAGCATATATGCATTCTTTTTGATGCATCTGAAGTTGGAGTATTCATCTAGAAACAAGTAAAAACCACGTTAACCAAATTTAGGAGACTAAAACCATCAGACTATAAGAGGCATCTATAGGAAGGTGATGATAAAAATATAAGGAACAAACTCTAAGCCGCTTTCCTAGAATTTAAGCAAGTATTTGTGCATCTAATCAATAATAAAATCTACAACATGCCTCGGCAAATAAAGTATGAAATATTCTTTTAGCTGTGCAGAACAAACTAAATAAAGTAATAAAAATTATTAATCTAAAATAAATACTTTCCATTATTCCATCACCTTCTAAATAGATTACCTCCAAATGAATTTAATTAAAATAATATCGACAATTACCATGAGAACATAAGAAGGCACCATGTCTGATCAATTCTGACTCTAAAAACATGAAAAGATGGGAAGGAATAGCCTGCATTCTGACCTATTTATCCGAAGCATAAACATTTTCATCATATTTCAAGTATAACAATTAGTGAGCCAGACAGTAATAAAAAACAATCAGCTTGAGCACTTGAGCACAAACTTATTGACCTCTAGGAATGTCTGCCCAAATTATAAACAATAAGCTTTATTATTAAGCTACTTTGTGAGAACAAGTTAAGAATATATAAGAGCTACTTGAGCACAAGCTTTATTATCATGTCTCATCTCTGATCCCTCTGATCTATGTATATGTCACTGAGAATATAGAATAAGTTAAGATTGTGAAAGAGCTTATGGCCTGATCTTATGTATGATCACTTGCTTTCTAATTCGAATATGAAAAGGAGAATTCACAGAAAAATGTAAGTTATAAGTTGGTTTGCACTTCCTATAAAGATAAATAACCTTCCCTGGTATCTGATAGATGATCTTGGATATGCAAGGAAAACATATATTCCAGCAAGTTCCAACAGATCAACAAGTCCATCACAATGTGAACCAAAATAAAGAAATAAGGTCCATCTAAGTACTTGCTACTTACACGAAAGCTACAATGGCAATTTCTATCATGAACAAATCATTTTGAACACCCTTGACCCTTATATCTCACATGAACTTAATTAACAACCTATTTTCATAAATAGCAAGGGAAAAAGAATAAGATGCACAAATTTCAATATTACAATTTCACAAGTCTGAAAGAAAAATGTTTTATCCCCAATTTCCCAGGAATTTTTTTCAGCAGTTCTGTTAGACCCACATGAAAATTTGTAAATCTATATACCTGTTATGGTTATAGAGAGAGAGGAAAAAAAAAAAAAGGAAATATCAAACAATACAAAATATCAGAATACCTTGAAAATTGAACAATTCATAAGCACAAGTTTATGACTAGTTATAATCCTCACTTCACTCTTCACCCTTAATATATTGGGGGAGGAAATGCCAGTTGGTTTATTTTAAATGCAAGTAAAAAGTATATGCCAGTTGGTTCATTAGAAATAAGATAAGCCTGATGCACACAGCTTTACTAGTTGATCATCTCTCTCTCTCTCAGGCACAAATGCTGCTTGCTTATAAGCACAAACACACACCAAGATAAAAAGTTATTTATATGACTCTGAATGTCACAGTTTGGTAGTTTACCAAAAGAATAATGCTACTATGGCACCTCACTTTGCCCCTTCATTTTGACTGCTCATGTATTTAATTTTTTTTTTTCTTTTGTTACTGATTAAGGAAGTGACATTAGTGTATTGGTATATTTTTTATTTTTTAAAAATATTTAAATATGTTAAAAAATGTAAATAAAAAAAGAAAAAATAAATAAAAAGTGAGATTTACACTGTGGGCACGCCCAGCGGTCAAAGCTAGGCGGCACACCAGCATTACTCTTTCCAAAACCCATGACAATAAAGGTCAAAAGCTAGCTATTTGAGATTAGTTCTTAGAATAATTGAACCAGAATATGGAGTTCTAACATATATATTGGAAACTATAAAGCTTTAAAAGTTAGAAGCTAGTAGCCCAATTTGTGCCTTGTGTTGATCATGGAAGATTGCACCATCCACGTTTAATTTTAGAAAATCAGACAGAAGTGGTGACTAACAAATCACTTTTGTAACTTCCTTGCTAAACCCATCAAAGACTTGAACCAATTTATATGCAGATTGCATGGAGAGGACATTATTAATCACAGTAGAATACTGATCATGCTCAACATGCTCATACAAAATCAGGTTTCTGCAATACCACAAATTCCAACAAATAACAATAAAAGTTGCAAGAGCTTCATCACCACCCTTATCTCTAACATGTATGGCCAAGTCCCAAAAAGATAAACCAAGTTGAAAACTGCTCATAGAGGGCAAATACTGCTAGAAAATATCATTAATAATTGGACAAAAAAATAAAGCATGGGCTGCATCTTCTGTAATCAGATTACAGAAACAATATTTAGCATCATTCATAATCCTTCTCCTTCTCAAATTTTGAAAAGTAGGCAAGTTTTCTTGGCAAGCTCTCTAAGCAAAAATTTTTATTTTCTTTGAAATCTTCAAATGTCATAAACACTTCCAAAAACTGGAAATCTTCCATCTCTTGAACCCTCACCCAAATTCTAAAGATTAGCTAGCTACAACAATTTATAACCACTCTTAACAGAGTAATTACCACATCTTTAAGTCCAATACTATATATGAGTCTTCTTGAGATAAACAAATATGAAGTTTCATAATTTGATTTGCAAACATTAGATTAAAGAGATCTCCAACAATATTTATATTACACCAACCTGTACTATCATCAAATAAGTCATGAACCATCGGATTATCATCTCATTGTAATATAGCATAGATCATTTAATATTACAATGGGTTGTGAAAAAAAAAAAAAATAGCAGGCTGCAGGACTCGGCTAGGCTTGCAGCCGAGCCAGGGTTGATCTGTCAAAGCATACTGCCATACCAACAGCTGTCAACCTCAACAACTTGACACCTCTCCTCTATCCCTCAAACACCATATTATATTCTTACTCGCAAAATAAATTACTAAGCAAAAAAAATTAATAATAAAATAAACTTCCCATTTTATCCCCTCTGTTAAATGCCAAACTTTTATAAAACTAGTAAATTCCCTCTCACCCTCTCTCTCTCTCTCTCTCTCTCGCTTCCCCCCCCCCAAAACAAAAAAAAAAATGGAGAAAGGCGAGGGCTCAATGGCGGAGGCAGACGAAACGCACAACACGACCCACCATCTGGCGGCCCCACCCGGTTTGAACCAGGCCGAGTTCGACGATTTAAAGCTGATCGTGACCCAGTTCCACACCTACATGATCGGGTCGGGCCAATGTTCCTCCCTACTCGCGCAGCGCATTAACGCGCCTCTCCACGCCGTCTGGTCCTTAGTCCGGCGTTTCGACCAGCCGCAAACCTACAAACACTTCATCAAGAGCTGCACGGTGAAGGAGAACTTCAAGATGAACGTCGGATGTACCAGGGACGTGAATGTCATCTCCGGGTTACCGGCGGACGCCAGTACCGAGAGGCTCGATATGTTGGACGAAGACCGGCACGTCACCGGGTTCAGTATCATCGGAGGGGAACACAGGCTGAAAAATTACCGGTCGGTCACGTCGGTGCACGGGTTTCATCGCGACGGGAAGATCTGGACCGTGGTGTTGGAATCATATATAGTGGATGTACCGGAGGGAAACACAGAGGAAGACACGCGTCTGTTTGCGGACACCGTCGTGAAGTTGAATCTGCAGAAGCTGGCATCCGTCGCAGAAGCCATGGCCCGTGACGGTGACGGTAAGTCTGAGGCCTTTTAACCTTCAAGAAAAATAACACGGATTTCATGAAACCCAAAAAAACACCAAAAAAAAAAAAAAAAGTGGGGAGTTTTCTTCGTCTATTTTCTTTTCCTTTTCTCACTGAATTTTAGTTTTGGGAGCATGTTTTTACCTTTGACATGTAAAATCACCGAAATATCTTTGCTTCAAAAAAAGATTGACTGGGGCAGTTTTGACCTTCCTTTAAATTTTTTGTCCTGCCCAAGTTGGTTGTTTGAATTTAATATGAACATTGTCCACATTGTTCAGAATTTCAGTATCAAATATTGTACAAGATCTAGACATGTTATGTCTTTGATACTGGATATTGATGTCTCTTTTTTTTTTTCTCGTGTCATGTGAATGTTAAGTTACTTTTTTCTGGGAATTTCTGGGTGACAAACCCAGAAGATGAATTTGATATCTTTTTCCATTTTCATTTTTCATACATTATAATTTCATGAGACTTTCATCCTCTTGTTTGCTGAGTAAAGACAACACAGAGGAAGCTAGCAAGAAAGAGTTCCTTCATAAAAACCAAAAAAAGAAAAGGACAGATAACAGTGACGATTTAGGCATCAGTCTTACTATTAGTATGTATCAGCTTTAATGGAATCTATATATGCTTTTAACCTTATCTTGTTTGGAAATGAAAGAATCTATTTTGTCCTTCTCTCTCTCTCTCTCTCTCTGTGAACAAATCTACACTCAGTTGGCATGCAAAACAATACAAGGGGCGGCTGGTGATGCAGTGAGATGAAAACTAGAAACCGCTCTGCCAAACTTTAGTAGATGCTTGTATTAAATCTATTTTGTTCTATATGTGGAGTAAAACAATAAAGTAGGTGAATTTAAACCCTAGTCTTTAGAAGTAGCTTTTCTTGGGGGAGGATGGGGGTGGGGGGCCTAGAACTTGGCGTTATTGTAGAGGGATGGGTAGAGTGTCCAGCACCAATTGTGTGCAGGTGGAACGGTGTTGTTTTAGAACGTTGGGGTTTGGGGAATTTTTTTGTTTTTGTTTTTGTTTTTGTTTTGGGGGAGGGGGGAATTTCTAGGGAAGCGAAAGAACGCANGACCTACAAACACTTCATCAAGAGCTGCACGGTGAAGGAGAACTTCAAGATGACCGTCGGATGTACCAGGGACGTGAATGTCATCTCCGGGTTACCGGCGGACGCCAGTACCGAGAGGCTCGATATGTTGGACGAAGACCGGCACGTCACCGGGTTCAGTATCATCGGAGGGGAACACAGGCTGAAAAATTACCGGTCGGTCACGTCGGTGCACGGGTTTCATCGCGACGGGAAGATCTGGACCGTGGTGTTGGAATCATATATAGTGGATGTACCGGAGGGAAACACCGAGGAAGACACGCGTCTGTTTGCGGACACCGTCGTGAAGTTGAATCTGCAGAAGCTGGCATCCGTCGCCGAAGCCATGGCCCGTGACGCTGACGGTAAGTCTGAGGCCTTTTAACCTTCAAGAAAAATAACACGGATTTCATGAAACCCAAAAAAACACCAAAAAAAAAAAAATGGGGAGTTTTCTTCGTCTATTTTCTTTTCCTTTTCTCACTGAAATTTAGTTTTGGGAGCATGTTTTTACCTTTGACATGTAAAATCACCGAAATATCTTTGCTTCAAAAAAAGATTGACTGGGGCAGTTTTGACCTTCCTTTAAATTTTTTGTCCTGCCCAAGTTGGTTGTTTGAATTTAATATGAACGTTGTCCACATTGTTCAGAATTTCAGTATCAAATATTGTACAAGATCTAGACATGTTATGTCTTTGATACTGGATATTGATGTCTTTTTTTTTTTCTCGTGTCATGTGAATATTAAGTTACTTTTTTCTGGGAATTTCTGGGTGACAAACCCAGAAGATGAATTTGATATCTTTTTCCATTTTCATTTTTCATACATTATAATTTCATGAGACTTTCATCCTCTTGTCTGCCGAGTAAAGACAACACAGAGGAAGCTAGCAAGAAAGAGTTCCTTCATAAAAACCAAAAAAGAAAAAGGACAGATAACAGTGACGATTTAGGCATCAGTCTTACTATTAGTATGTATCAGCTTTAATGGAATCTATATATGCTTTTAACCTTATCTTGTTTGGAAATGAAAGAATCTATTTTGTCCTTCTCTCTCTCTCTCTCTCTCTGTGAACAAATCTACACTCAGTTGGCATGCAAAACAATACAAGGGGCGGCTGGTGATGCAGTGAGATGAAAACTAGAAACCGCTCTGCCAAACTTTAGTAGATGCTTGTATTAAATCTATTTTGTTCTATATGTGGAGTAAAACAATAAAGTAGGTGAATTTAAACCCTAGTCTTTAGAAGTAGCTTTTCTTGGGGGAGGATGTGGGTGGGGGGCCTAGAACTTGGCGTTATTGTAGAGGGATGGGTAGAGTGTCCAGCACCAATTGTGTGCAGGTGGAACGGTGTTGTTTTAGAACGTTGGGGTTTGGGGAATTTTTTTTGTTTTTGTTTTTGTTTTGGGGGAGGGGGGAATTCTAGGGAAGCGAAAGAACGCAACGGACCCCATTCCTGACAAGGGCTTGAAGGCCGCATTCCATTTTCAGCTTAAGGTCAAAAGCACAGTTCTTGATAATTTCTTGTTTTTTGCCCCAAGGGTTGAAACTAGAGGATGCTTCTTCTTCAACCTCCTCCTCCTCCTCTTCTTCTTCTTCTGCATTGAAGTCTCGATTGTTTTTTGAGTTTTTCTTTTTACCTGATAATATATTTTTCTAGGGATAATGCTTATTGGACCGATGATATACCGATGGTATACCGATGCTTTTTTTTTAATTTTAATTTCTTTTTTTAACTTAATAATTAAGAAAGTAAATATTATTTAATTTATATATTTTTTTATTAAAAAAATATAAAAATGTAAAAAAAATACTTGAAGAAAATGAGAAAAAAAAAATCTAAAAATACACTGCAATATCGGTTCACCATCGGTTGGGACCATCGGTCCCTGTAGCAGTATCCTTTTTCTACATACTAAGCCCCATTTCTAACGACTATAGCATCATACCATGTGACGGCGGGAATCATAGCTACTTGTGTTTATCCTTAAACTTGAAGTTGAAACTTTAAGATAAATTAAAACGAATGAGATGATTTATGAATAGTAATGAAAATTTTTATTGAAGTGAAATGAGATAGTTTCATTTCATTATCTTTGTATCCAAACGGGCCAATATGTATATTGTATACTATATTTTTAAATTATTAAAATTTTAGATTTTCTTTTGCTTTTTTTAATATTAAGAAAGATAAAAGGCAACATGCACGATCGGAGAATAAATACAGCACACAATGAAAATAAAAAATGGGTTCGGAGACTAAATAAATGTTATTTACCCTTTTCCTCCAAATGAGAGTCGCACAAAGTGATGATTTTTGTAATTTGCTCAACGGACTGTAGTCCCACAACTAAAAGTCGTGACAGTTCATGTGCTTACACTTCATTATTCTGAAGAACCCACTTCCTCTTCCTCACTATCTTTTGGTGAAGGACAACCCTTATAGAAATAGGCCAAATCTAAAATCTAAACTCCATTGCGAAACGTGTCACGGTGAAACTCGACACTCCCAAATGGAGTTGTGCGATTCTTGTATCAGGAGCTAAATTGGGAAAAAAAAAGTCTTATAGATTGTGGTAACTGGTAAGAAGGAATTGCCAACCGAATCTTTGATGCAAATGCAAATTGATATAAGGTATCTAGGTCCAAATTTTACATTGATTGTGTTGAAATACTACATTAAGGAGATGAATCTGTATAAATATGAAAGGAAAAGATTAATAGCTTCCTTAAACTAGGCCGGGGCAATATTAATTATTTTTCTTCAAATCAAATATTTACGCTCATTTATACCTTGTTAGTAAATATTTGATTTCAAGTTTGGGCGAATCTCTTGTCTTTCCTGTTTCAGTTATTTGTTGAAACTAGACGCTAGAATTAATCTAATTTGTCTGGCATCAATTGGTATCAAAGCTTTAGCATCTTTCCCTAGGTGATATCTCATCAGTTTCCATAGCTGGTGGTCGTGGTGGACAAGTTCCGAATAAGGAAGTCCCTCACCATGATCATAGCATTCAGGATGTGATGATTGAAGATTTGAAAAGATGGGTTGCAGAGTTAACCCGACGTCTAGCAGCGCAAGATATCGACAATAGTGAGATAAAATATCACAATTCTGATTCTAGTTTCGAGAACTCGTATCACAATCGTTCTTTATTTGAGTACCGCAGTAAGGAGGCCTAAGGGTCATGGAGATCTCGGTTTCAGAGTGGATCTGTCTAAGTATTTTGGTACCTTACAGACTGAAGGTTTCATTGATTTATTGCATGAGGTTGAGTGAATTTACTACTCTGATGACGAAGAGTTTGAGGATGGACCTTCTTCCATAGAGCGGAACTCTAAACCAATCTATGATACCTATCCTGATGAAGATAACTTAGTAGATGATATAACTACTTTTATTGAAAACATATAAAATTTGGAAAAAGAAAATAGTGGTGAAGTTTTGAAGTTTGAAAATCATGAAACAACTTTTCAGACAATTAACTATGTTGATTTTCTTGAAGTTGATGATTTTTTTTATTTGAGATGTGGGAATTAAAAAAACTTAATTTTGGAGTATAAGATGCTCAAAATTCTTTTATTCCGAGCTGATCAAGTCAATTTTAATTTTTCCATGATCATCGAGACAATACAACAAAAGGAAAGAAAGATTGGTCTAATTGGACATCTAAAAGATCGAGGCAAGGAAGTTTAGGATTCGAGGATGAATTCTCTCCAACCCAGTGAGAATGATGCAAACTCAAATTGATATGGGGTATCTTGGTCTAAATTCTACATTGATTGCGTTGAAGTACTATCTTAAGAAAATAAATTTGTATAAATATGGAAAGAAAAGCTTAATATCTTCCTTGAATTAGGGCAATATTAGTTATTCTCCCTCAAATCATATATTTACGCTCATTTTTGCTTTGTTACCAAATATTTGATTTCAAGTTTTAAAAGTGATTCTAATTTCGATTTTGATCAAACTTTTTGTAGGATTCTTGTTTATTTATATATTTATTTTTTATACAATAATTTAGATTTTTTCATTTTTTTAAAAAATCTTCATAATTTCAAATTTTACTATTAATGGATATTATTCTGAAGTTTGATAATTTTCGATTGAAAACAAAGTTGTTTTCTCTATATTTTACCTAAATCTCTTCTCTTCACTATTTCGATTACCTGTTGAAACTAGTCGCCACAATTAATCTAAATTCTTAACAGCGTTAGTCTTGGTGGTAGGAGTGAATTTTATATAACAATTGCTTCAATCTTTTTTTTTTTTTTTTGTATGTAAATGAGTTGTTAACGCCTAAAATCGGCACAACAGGCCAGAAGAGGAGAAAGAGTTGTTCACAGCCTGCTATGACGATTTGGGCTTCAATTGGTGTGGCGTGGATCTCCTCACAGTGATCTGGTGCAGCTGTACGGTGTCCTGCATATATCCATGGCAGTGAATATGTAGTAAATGCAAGGAAAATAAATAGAGGGAGACAGATTTATATGGTTCGGTGCAAGGCCTACGTCCATAGAGGTTTAAAGAGGGGAGAATCCACTATAATAAGCTTATTTTATAGCCTCTCATGGTCTTTCTTCCTCACTGTACAATAGATCTTGAAGGTTTGTCGTCTAGTGGAAATATCTTTGTTAGAACTCCTTTCGTGAGGTTGAAGAAGCCTCTTGAGGAGAAGCCTTCCCTGAAGTTGTTTGTGTCCCTCCATATTATCTCTTGCCCCTTCCTTTATGTCCCATCACATTTTCTTTATGTCATATCACCTATTTTCCCTCCTAACACTCTACACTCCCTCAGCCCTTTGTCTCCTCCTTCGCTCTCTTTTTCTTCTCCCATGATGAGTCCCTCCTTAGACTGGACTTAGAAAATACCATGGGCTTGTTGTATTTTATCCCATCCAGGATACTAGCTCTTGATTTTTGAAAAAGGATTGTTCATTGTTTGGACAACTTTCGAAATTTTTAGAACTTGCATCGATATGTGAGTTTCACATGTTTGCCTCATATGACCAAGGTTATCATATCTAGACGATCTGAGAGTTGACACATATAGCAAATTAGGCTCTACTTATGGCTAGCATGTGGGGTCCGCACACCACTTTGGGTGGCACGTGCAACACATGCACCCATTTTTAGGAATTCATCACTTTTACCTTAATTGGAAAGCTAAATATTGGTTGTTCGTGGGGTGCGTGCATCTTTGGGGTGATTGGAAAGCTATATATTGATTGTTTTCTGCCTTGGGAGGAAAGGAACAACAAAGAATTTGGGAAGAAATAACAATAGACAAGATAAAGAAGTAAGAGCTAGGAAGAGAGAAGGATTTGGTGGAAAAATGGCATGCAAGAAAAGAAGGGAGAGGGGGAAGGAGGGAGGGTTCAGGATAAACTTCCACCAAGTTATTTCTCAAGCAAACTGCAAGGTAACAAAATTTTAGATGTTATTTCAGCAAAACTAAATATGGCATTTATGATTTAATGTTTTTCCTTTTCAAATTTCTAAAACATGAATGGAATTCCTATTCGAGTTTTCTATATGAAAGAACAAATGACACCTGGACAACAAAGCAACCAAAAGGCTGAAGAAGAAATTCACTAGCTGCATGACACAGCTCACGGCAACACTGCAAGATATAGATCACGGCAACATTCTAGAAACATCCATAAGGCGCCTGCAACAAATAAAGATGAATTATAGAATACCCATATAACATAAAATATTCTTTGTAGATACACGTGTCAATAGTATAGGAAACGATTTTGTTATGAATTGTGTATATAAATAGGCATGTAAATGTCACAAGGTAGCAAGGAGGAAAAAGGCTCTGTCCTTTGTATTGTTTCGGCCTCATCTTCCATCTCTTCAACTCCTCAAGCACTGGTTGGCATTCACACTAATCCCTCCACCTGGTTCATGAGACTCGACCATACCTCTCCTAGAGTTACTACTTTTGTTATCAATAAGTTTCAACTTCCAGTAGATGCTAAGTCTAATTCCACTTGTACAGCTTGTTTTCAAGTTAAATCCCATCCACTTTCCCATCGTCCCTCTTCCTCCATCTCTCAAACACATTTTCAATTGTTATTTTTAGATGTTTGCGGTTTGGCACCATTTCTACAACTGGATTCTGTTTCTATCATGCTATAGTGGATGATTTTATAAAATATTGTTGGTTGTTTCCTCTTCAATCCAAGTCTGATGTCTCATTTATTTTTATTACTTTTCTTCGTACATAAAAAATCTACTAATGTTCGAACCAATCAAACTGATGGCATTGAACATAGACTCACTTGTCCTTACTCATGCTCAAAATGGGAGCATTGAGAAACGTCATCAGCACATTATCGAGACGGGTCTTGCTTTATTAGCTCAAGCTTTCATGCCCTAAAAATATTGGGTGTTTGCTTTTCAAACTGCAGTATATTTGATTAACCAATTGCCAACATCCATTTTACAAAATCAGTTTCCATTTCAAAAATTATTTGGTCATACACCGGATTATAAATTTCTTCGCATTTTTCTGACTGTATGTTCGCCAAATATTCGACCCTTTAATAAACACAAAATGGATTTTAGGTCAAAACTATGTGTTTTTATGGGTTACAACCCCAACCACATAGGGTATTGCTGTCTTCATATTCTGACAGGCCCAACTTACATCTCTCGGGACGTACAATTTGATGAGGCCCACATTCCCTTTAATTCCTCCGCCCAGTCAAATTTTGTCTCGACTCCTTCACGGTCCATTACATCTATTGCTGTTGACTTTCCCTCCCTTACATCGTTAGCTCTTTTGGTCATTTCTCAATCTAGCCCATATGTTTATCTTGGCCCATCGTACCAAACAAATCCTTCACAAAATCAACCTGGCTCACCAACTCTTAGCCCATTGCACACATCTAACCCATTGGCCAGCTCGTCACTCAATTGACCAAACAGGATCATCTTCCTCGACATCAAACCCTAGTGCATCTAGCGACATACATAATCCTCACACATCCTCTGTAGACTCGTCATCAAATCACCTTCTCTCTTCTAAACATCCCATGGTCACTCGATTATAAGCTAATATTTGTTGTCCTAAAATCCGAACTGATGGTATTGTTGTATGGCCTCCTTCTTGATCCTCTCTCTCACTTGCAAAGTCCATTCCTACCACTATTCCTGAGAAACCTAACTCATATACTGAGGCTGCCAAATCCTGAGTGGAGAAATGCTATGAAACTTGAATTTCAAGCTTTATTGCAGAACTCCACTTCGGAACTAGTTCCAGTGTCTCTCTCACTCAACATTTTGGGTCCCAAATGGATACTTAAGACCAAAAGAAAAGTTGATGGCTTGCTTGAAAGGCATAATGCGGGTCTAGTTGCTAAGGGTTATCATCAACAATCTGGGGTGGATTACATAGAAACTTTCTCACCAATTGTAAAACTAATAACCATCCGCATTCTCATCTCTTTGGCTGTCTCTTCCAATTGGCCCTTCATCAGCTAGATGTCCAAAATGCTTTCATGCAAGGGGACTTGGAGGAGGTTGTCTACATAAACCAACCTCCTGGTTTTGTCAATCCCGACTGCCCAAAGCATGTGTGTAAGCTAAAAAAGGCTATCTATGGTCTTAAACAGGTGTGAAGGGCCTGGTTCTCCGAGAAAAATACTAAACTCATCTCCCTTGGTTTTCAAGAGTCTCGGTCAAATTCTTTCCTATTTATATTCAGAAATTTATATCATGTTGTTTTTGTTCTAGTATACGTAGATGACATAATTGTCATTGGCTCCAATTCTTAGCTTATTTCTGAATTTATTTATGCTCTTGGTTCATATTTTCTAGTCAAAGATTTAGGACAATTGCATTTTTTCCTAGGGGTTGAAGTCCACCAAAATAAAAAGGGTCTATATTTTAGTCAAAACCGATATGTTTCAGAACTCTTAAGGCGCACAAACATGCATAATGCTAAGTATGTTTCAACACGAATGTCTACTTCAACAAAACTCACTGCATTTGATGGAGCCTCATTTAAGGATCCGCATCTACATAGAAGTGTTGTTGGAAGTTTACAATACCTAGCATTTACCCGTACTGACATTTCATTTTCAATCAATAAAGTTTGCCACTTTATGCACTCTCCAAAAAATTCTCATTGGCATGCTATCAAGCATATTTTACGCTATTTGTGTCTTACTCCCAATTTTGGTCTTCATTTCTTAAAACATTCCTCACATGCCATTTCAGCCTACTCTGATGCTAACTAGGCTGGCTGCCCTGATGATAAAAAGTTCATAGGTGGATTTTGTGTCTTTTTTAGTTCGTATCTTGTTTTATGGAGCTCCAAGAAACAGCCCGTTGTAGCTCGGTCATCAACTGAGGTTGAGTACAAAGCCGTGGCCAACACGGCTTGTGAAATTATTTGGATTCAATCTCTTTTGCAGGAACTTGGAATTTTTTTGCAAACACCCCCTACTTTGTCGTGTGACAACTTGGGGGCCACCTATCACTCGATCAATCCTGTTTTACATTTGTGTACTAAACACGTGGTCTTGGATTATTACTTTGTACGGGATCGAGTTGCATCTAAATCTCTCATTGTCTCATTTGTATCTAACAAAGATCAAGTGGCTGATATCTTCACAAAACCACTCTCTTCCACACGATTCAACTTACTGCGATCAAGCCTCACCATCACTCAAGTACCGCTTGATTCAAAGGGGGCTATTAAGGAACAAATGACACCTGGACAACAAAGCAACCAAAAGGCTGAAGAAGAAATTCACCAGCTGCATGACACAACTCACAGTAACAATGCAGGACATAGCTCACGGTAGCATTCTAGAAACATCCACAAGGCGCCTGCAGCAAATAAAGATGAATTACAGAATACCCATGCAATAGAAAAATATTCCTTGTAGATACAAGTGTCAACAATATAGGAAAAGAGTTTGTTATGAATTGTGTATATAAATAGGCGTGTATATAAATAACGTGGAGGAAAGGGCTTTGTCCTTCGTATCAATATACTCTGCCCATTGAGACATTCTTTTAAGCAACTTGTCTACTTGTCTTTTATTACTTTTAACATCCTTGTACATATCCTATATATGAAATAGATTATACAATATTTATTATATTTATGTTGTAGTAGCTGCGAGTGAAATGGAAGCAGGCTAAGCTGTTAAAATGGGGTTATGGGAGAGCACTACAAGAATTGTGCTACTGGCTAAATAGTGAAGTGTTGCACCCTAGATGACGATAGTCCAGTAGTCGAAAACATCACTAACTTACACTTTGACCCAAATAGCATGGGGCACATATATCGTGAAAGAAACTTCTCTACACTTAGACCCAAGTACCCTCTTAGATATACGAAGCAATTTTATTGGCATGCCAATGATATCATCAATATACATCTTCATGTCTGGTTGCTGATCTTTCAGTTTGAGACAACAACTACTTTTGAANAAAGAATCTATTTTGTCCTTCTCTCTCTCTCTCTCTCTCTCTCTCTCTCTGTGAACAAATCTACACTCAGTTGGCATGCAAAACATTACAAGGGGCGGCTGGTGATGCAGTGAGATGAAAACTAGAAACCGCTCTGCCAAACTTTAGTAGATGCTTGTATTAAATATATTTTGTTCTATATGTGGAGTAAAACAATAAAGTAGGTGAATTTAAACCCTAGTCTTTAGAAGTAGCTTTTCTTGGGGGAGGATGGGGGTGGGGGGCCTAGAACTTGGCGTTATTGTAGAGGGATGGATAGAGTGTCCAGCACCAATTGTGTGCAGGTGGAACGGTGTTGTTTTAGAACGTTGGGGTTTGGGGAATTTTTTTGTTTTTGTTTTTGTTTTTGTTTTGGGGGAGGGGGGAATTTCTAGGGAAGCGAAAGAACGCAACGGACCCCATTCTTGACAAGGGCTTGAAGGCCGCATTCCATTTTCAGCTTAAGGTCAAAAGCACAGTTCTTGATAATTTCTTGTTTTTTGCCCCAAGGGTTGAAACTTGAGGATGCTTCTTCTCCAACCTCGTCCTCCTCCTTCTGCATTGAAGTCTTGGTTGTTTTTTGAGTTTTTCTTTTGACCTGATAATATATTTTTCTACCGATAATGCTTATTGGACCGATGATATACCGATGCTTTTTTTTTTTTAATTTTTTTTTTTACTCAATGATTAAGAAAGTAAATATTATTTAATTTATATACTTTTTTATTAAAAAAATATTTAAAAATATAAAAAAAAATACTTGAAGAAAATGAAAAACAAATTCTAAAAATACACTGCATCGGTCTCTGTAGCAGTATCCTTTTTCTACATACTGGGCCCCATTTCTAACGACAGCATCATACCATGTGACGGTGGGAATGGTAGCTACTTGTGTTTATCCTTAAACTTGAAGTTGAAACATTAGGATAAATTATAACAAATGAAATGATTTGTGAATAATAATGAAAATTTTTATTAAAATGAAATGATCACCTTTGTATCCAAACGGGCCAATATGTATATTGTATATTATATTTTTAAATTATTAAAATTTTAGATTTTCTTTTACTTTTTTTAATATTAAGAAAGATAAAAGGCAACATGCACGATCGGAGACTAAATACAGCAAACAATGAAAATAAAAAATGGGTTCGGTGACTAAATAAATGTTATTTACCCTTTTCGTCCAAATGAGAGTCGCACAAAGTGACGATTTTTGTAATTTGCTCAACGGACTGTAGTCCCACAACTAAAAGTCGCGACAGTTCACGTGCTTACACTTCATTATTCTGAAGAACCCACTTCCTCTTCCTCACTATCTTTTGGTGAAGGACAACCCTTATAGAAATAGGCCAAATCTAAAATCTAAACTCCACTGCGAAACGTGTCACGGTGAAACTTGACACTCCCAAATGGAGTTGTGCGATTCTTGTATCAGGAGCTAAATTGGGGAAAAAAAAAAGTCTTATAGATTGTGGTAACTGGTAAGAAGGAATTGCCAACCGAATCTTTGATGCAAATGCAAATTAATATAAGGTATCTAGGTTCAAATTTTACATTGATTGTGTTGAAATACTACATTAAGGAGATGAATCTGTATAAATATGAAAGGAAAAGATTAATATCTTCCTTAAACTAGGCCGGGGCAATATTAATTATTTTTCTTCAAATCAAATATTTACGCTCATTTATACCTTGTTAGTAAATATTTGATTTCAAGTTTGGGCGAATCTCTTGTCTTTCCTGTTTCAGTTATTTGTTGAAACTAGACGCTAGAATTAATCTAATTTGTCCGGCATCAATTGGTATCAAAGCTTTAGCATCTTTCCCTAGGTGATATCTCATCAGTTTCCATGGCTGGTGGTCGTGGTGGACAAGTTCCGAATAAGGAAGTCCCTCACCATAATCGTAGCATTCAGAATGTGATGATTGAAGATTTGAAAAGATGGGTTGCAAAGTTAACCCGACGTCTAGCAGCGCAAGATATCGACAATAGTGAGATAAAATATCACAATTCTTATTCTAGTTTCGAGAACTCGTATCACAATCGTGCTTTATTTGAGTACGGCAGTAAGGAGGCCTAAGGGTCATGGAGATCTCGGTTTCAGAGTGGATCTGTCTAAGTATTTTGGTACCTTACAGACTGAAGGTTTCATTGATTTATTGCATGAGGTTGAGTGAATTTACTACTCTGATGACGAAGAGTTTGAGGATGGACCTTCTTCCATAGAGCGGAACTCTAAACCAATCTATGATACCTATCCTGATGAAGATAACTTAGTAGATGATATAACTATACTTTTATTGAAAACATATAAAATTTGGAAAAAGAAAATAGTGGTGAAGTTTTGAAGTTTGAAGATCATGAAACAACTTTTCAGACAATTAACTATGTTGATTTTCTTTAAGTTGATGATTTTTTTTATTTGAGATGTGGGAATTAAAAAAACTTAATTTTGGAGTATAAGATGCTCAAAATTCTTTTATTCCAAGCTGATCAAGTCAATTTTAATTTTTCCATGATCATCGAGACAATACAACAAAAGGAAAGAAAGATTGGTCTAATTGGACATCTAAAAGATCGAGGCAAGGAAGTTTAGGATTCGAGGATGAATTCTCTCCAACCCAGTGAGAATGATGCAAACTCAAATTGATATGGGGTATCTTGGTCTAAATTCTACATTGATTGCGTTGAAGTACTACCTTAAGAAAATAAATTTGTATAAATATGGAAAGAAAAGCTTAATATCTTCCTTGAATTAGGGCAATATTAGTTATTCTCCCTCAAATCATATATTTACGCTCATTTTTGCTTTATTACCAAATATTTGATTTCAAGTTTTAAAAGTGATTCTAATTTCGATTTTGATCAAACTTTTTGTAGGATTCTTGTTTATTTATATATTTCTTTTTTATACAATAATTTAGATTTTTTCATTTTTTTAAAAAATCTTCATAATTTCAAATTTTACTATTAATGGATATTATTCTGAAGTTTGATAATTTTCGATTGAAAACAAAGTTGTTTTCTCTATATTTTACCTAAATCTCTTCTCTTCACTATTTCGATTACCTGTTGAAACTAGTCGCCACAATTAATCTAAATTCTTAACAGCGTTAGTCTTGGTGGTAGGAGTGAATTTTATATAACAATTGCTTCAATCTTTTATTTTTTTTATTTTTTGTATGTAAATGAGTTGTTAACGCCTAAAATCGGCACAACAGGCCAGAAGAGGAGAAAGAGTTGTTCACAGCCTGCTATGACGATTTGGGCTTCAATTGGTGTGGCGTGGATCTCCTCACAGTGATCTGGTGCAGCTGTACGGTGTCCTACATATATCCATGGCAGTGAATATGTAGTAAATGCAAGGAAAATAAATAGAGGGAGACAGATTTATATGGTTCGGCGCAAGGCCTATGTCCATAGAGGTTCGAAGAGGGGAGAATCCACTATAATAAGCTTATTTTATAGCCTCTCATGGTCTCTCTTCCTCACTGTACAATAGATCTTGAAGGTTTGTCGTCTAGTGGAAATATCTTTGTTGGAACTCCTTTCGTGAGGTTGAAGAAGCCTCTTGAGGAGAAGCCTTCCCTGAAGTTGTTTGTGTCCCTCCATATTATCTCTTGCCCCTTCCTTTATGTCCCATCACATTTTCTTTATGTCATATCACCTATTTTCCCTCCTAACACTCTACACTCCCTTAGCCCTTTGTCTCCTCCTTCTCTCTCTTTTTCTTCTCCCATGATGAGTCCCTCCTTAGACTGGACCTAGAAAACACCATGGGCTTGTTGTATTTTATCCCGTCCAGGATACTAGCTCTTGATTTTTGAAAAAGGATTGTTCATTGTTTAGACAACTTTCGAAATTTTTAGAACTTGCATCGATATGTGAGTTTCACATGTTGGCCTCATATGACCAAGGTTATCATATCTAGACGATCTGAGAGTTGACACATATAGCAAATTAGGCTCTACTTATGGCTAGCATGTGGGGTCCGCACACCACTTTGGGTGGCACGTGCAACACATGCACCCATTTTTAGGAATTCATCACTTTTACCTTAATTGGAAAGCTAAATATTGGTTGTTCGTGGGGTGCGTGCATCTTTGGGGTGATTGGAAAGCTATATATTGATTGTTTTCTGCCTTGGGAGGAAAGGAACAACAAAGAATTTGGGAAGAAATAACAATAGACAAGATAAAGAAGTAAGAGCTAGGAAGAGAGAAGGATTTGGTGGAAAAATGGCATGCAAGAAAAGAAGGGAGAGGGGGAAGGAGGGAGGGTTCGGGATAAACTTCCACCAAGTTATTTCTCAAGCAAACTGCAAGGTAACAAAATTTTAGATGTTATTTCAGCAAAACTAAATATGGCATTTATGATTTAATGTTTTTCCTTTTCAAATTTCTAAAACATGAATGGAATTCCTATTCGAGTTTTCTATATGAAAGAACAAATGACACCTGGACAACAAAGCAACCAAAAGGCTGAAGAAGAAATTCACTAGCTGCATGACACAGCTCACGGCAACACTGCAAGATATAGATCACGACAACATTCTAGAAACATCCATAAGGCGCCTGCAACAAATAAAGATGAATTATAGAATACCCATATAACATAAAATATTCTTTGTAGATACACATGTCAATAGTATAGGAAACGATTTTGTTATGAATTGTGTATATAAATAGGCATGTAAATGTCACAAGGTAGCAAGGAGGAAAAAGGCTCTGTCCTTTGTATCAATATACACTGCCCATTGAAGCATTCTTTCAAACAACTTGTCTGCTTGTTTTTTATTGCTTTTAACATGGTATTAGAGTCTAGTAATAGACTCATCGTCTTCATCTTGGCACCATGGACTTCTCCATTTCCTCAAACCCACCCCCCAACACACAGCACCTACAATCAACACCTCCACACTCAACTCAGCTAGTCAGTCATTTTGTCAATATTAAACTTAATATTGATAATTATTTGTTGTGAAAGGCACAAATGGTTCCTTTTCTTAAAGGACACCAGTTGTATGATCATGGGGATGGCACCTCTACCATACCATACCCCATGATCAAAGACAACCCAAATCCAGAATACACCAAGTGGTGCTTAATGGATCAACTTATAATTTTTGCTTTTAACTCCTGTCTCTCTCTCTCTCTCTCTCTCTAACCATGTGCTTGCTCATGTGATGGGTTGTGGAAACTCTCGTGAGCTTTGGACCACATTGGAAGGGCTTTTCATTGCTCAATCCTCAGCCCACACAATGCAAACTCACTTTCAACTTACAACACTCAAGAAAGACTCCGACAACATTACTGAGTATTATAGCAAGGCCAAATCTCTCTCTACATCCTTAAGTGCAGCAGGTCAACCCCTTTCTTCCTCTAAGTACATAGTCTATTTACTTGCTGGTTTAGGCTCCAATTATGAATCACTTGTTACATCCTTTACCACTCGAGTCGAACCACTATCCTCACATCAAATTTATAGCTTTCTTTTGAACCATGAGTCTCATTAGTCCCATTATCCTATGTCTAGTAATCCTTTGTCCGCCAATATTACAGTCACCAAACAGAATCACTCCTCTCTCAATACATCTCCCAACTATCATGGAAGGGGTGGCAGATTTGTTAGGCGTGGTTATGGGGGTGGGTGAGGTCCTCTGAACTCTTTCACTAATCGGACTGACTCTCAACCCACATGTCAGGTTTGCCATAAACCTAGACATACTGCTTTAACCTGCTACTATAGATTTAATCAGTCCTATCAAGCTCTATCTCCTCCCTCACTCACCACTCCACCTCAATTCAATGCCAACCTTACTACCACAAACCCTCCTTCTTCCCCACCACACTTTAATCATTGGTTTCCAGATAGTGTTGCATCAAATCATTTTACAAGGGACTACAACAATCTCAACTTGGACTCCATATCATATCAAGACTCCAAGCAAGTCAACATTGAAGATGGCTCCACCATACCAATCCAACACACTGGATCGGCTCATCTTCATACTCCTAATGGAAATTTTCTACTCACTCAGTTATTACATATTCCACCTATGTCTAAACATCTCTTGTCAATTAGGCAATTTTGTCTAGATAATTCTGTGTTTTCTGAGTTTTACCCCACTGGTTTTTGTGTGAAGGATTTACAAATGCATGAGGTTCGACTTCAAGGCACCATTAAGGATGGCATTTAAGTATTTCCTTCAAGTGTTTCAGCCTCATCTTCCATCTCTTCAACTCCTCAAGCATTGGTTGGCATTCACACTAATCCCTCCACCTGGCACATGAGACTCGACCATACCTCTCCTAGAGTTACTACTTTTGTTATCAATAAGTTTCAACTTCCAGTAGATGCTAAGTCTAATTCCACTTGTACAGCTTGTTTTCAAGCTAAATCCCATCCACTTTCCCATCGTCCCTCTCCCTCCATCTCTTAAACACATTTTCAATTGTTATTTTTAGATGTTTGAGGTTTGGCACCATTTCTACAACTGGATTCTGTTTCTATCATGCTATAGTGGATGATTTTATAAAATATTGTTGGTTGTTTCCTCTTCAATCCAAGTCTGATGTCTCATTTATTTTTATTACTTTTCTTCGTTACATAAAAAATCTACTAACGTTCGAACCAATCAAACTGATGGCATTGGACATAGACTCACTTGTCCTTACTCATGCTCAAAATGGGAGCATTGAGAAACGTCATCAGCACATTATCGAGACGGGTCTTGCTTTATTAGCTCAAGCTTTCATGCCCTAAAAATATTGGCTGTTTGCTTTTCAAACTGCAGTATATTTGATTAACCGATTGCCAACATCCATTTTACAAAATCAGTTTCCATTTCAAAAATTATTTGGTCATACACCGGATTATAAATTTCTTCGCATTTTTTGAACTGTATGTTTGCCAAATATTCGACCCTTTAATAAACACAAAATAGATTTTAGGTAAAAACTATGTGTTTTTATGGGTTACAACCCCAACCACATAGGGTATTGCTGTCTTCATATTCTGACAGGCCCAACTTACATCTCTCGGGACGTACAATTTGATGAGGCCCACATTCCCTTTAATTCCTCCGCCCAGTCAAATTTTATCTCGACTCCTTCACGGTCCATTACATCTATTGCTGTTGACTTTCCCTCCCTTACATCGTTAGCTCTTTTGGTCATTTCTCAATCTAGCCCATATGTTTATCTTGGCCCATCGTACCAAACAAATCCTTCACAAAATCAACATGGCTCACCAGCTCTTAGCCCATTGCACACATCTAACCCATTGGCCAGCTCGTCACTCAATCGACCAAACAGGATCATCTTCCTCGACATCAAACCCTAGTGCATCTAGCGACATACATAATCCTCACACATCCTCTGCAGACTCGTCATCAAATCACCTTCTCTCTTCTAAACATCCCATGGTCACTCGATTATAAGCTAATATTTGTTGTCCTAAAATCCGAACTAATGGTATTGTTGTATGGCCTCCTTCTTGATCCTCTCTCTCACTTGCAAAGTCCATTCCTACCACTATTCCTGAGGAACCTAACTCATATACTGAGGCTGCCAAATCCTGAGTGGAGAAATGCTATGAAACTTGAATTTCAAGCTTTATTGCAGAACTCCACTTCGGAACTAGTTCCAGTGTCTCCCTCACTCAACATTTTGGGTCCCAAATGGATACTTAAGACCAAAAGAAAAGTTGATGGCATGCTTGAAAGGCATAATGCGGGTCTAGTTGCTAAGGGTTATCATCAACAATCTGGGGTGGATTACATAGAAACTTTCTCACCAATTGTAAAACTAGTAACCATCCGCATTCTCATCTCTTTGGCTGTCTCTTCCAATTGGCCCTTCATCAGCTAGATGTCCAAAATGCTTTCATGCAAGGGGACTTGGAGGAGGTTGTCTACATGAACCAACCTCCTGGTTTTGTCAATCCCGACTGCCCAAAGCATGTGTGTAAGCTAAACAAGGCTATCTATGGTCTTAAACAGGTGTGAAGGGCCTGGTTCTCCAAGCAAAATACTAAACTCATCTCCCTTGGTTTTCAAGAGTCTCGGTCAAATTCTTTCCTATTTATATTCAGAAATTTATATCATGTTGTTTTTGTTCTAGTATACGTAGATGACATAATTGTCATTGGCTCCAATTCTTAGCTTATTTCTGAATTTATTTATGCTCTTGGTTCATATTTTCTAGTCAAAGATTTAGGACAATTGCATTTTTTCCTAGGGGTTGAAGTCCACCAAAATAAAAAGGGTCTATATTTTAGTCAAAACCGATATGTTTCAGAACTCTTAAGGCGCACAAACATGCATAATGCTAAGTATCTTTCAACACCAATGTCTACTTCAACAAAACTCACTGCATTTGATGGAGCCTCATTTAAGGATCCGCATCTCCATAGAAGTGTTGTTGGAAGTTTACAATACCTAGCATTTACCCGTACTGACATTTCATTTTCAATCAATAAAGTTTGCCACTTTATGCACTCTCCAAAAAATATTCATTGGCATGCTATCAAGCATATTTTACGCTATTTGTGTCTTACTCCCAATTTTGGTCTTCATTTCTTAAAACATTCCTCACATGCCATTTCAGCCTACTCTGATGCTAACTAGGCTGGCTGCCCTGATGATAAAAAGTTCATAGGTGGATTTTGTGTCTTTTTTAGTTCGTATCTTGTTTTATGGGGCTCCAAGAAACAGCCCGCTGTAGCTCGGTCATCAACTGAGGTTGAGTACAAAGACGTGGCCAACACGGCTTGTGAAATTATTTGGATTCAATCTCTTTTGCAGGAACTTGGAATTTTTTTGCAAACACCCCCTACTTTGTCGTGTGACAACTTGGGAGCCACCTATCACTCGATCAATCCTGTTTTACATTTGCATACTAAACACGTGGTCTTGGATTATTACTTTGTACGGGATCGAGTTGCATCTAAATCTCTCATTGTCTCATTTGTATCTAACAAAGATCAAGTGGCTGATATCTTAACAAAACCACTCTCTTCCACACGATTCAACTTACTGTGATCAAGCCTCACCATCACTCAAGTACCGCTTGATTCAAAGGGGGCTATTAAGGAACAAATGACACCTGGACAACAAAGCAACCAAAAGGCTGAAGAAGAAATTCACCAGCTGCATGACACAACTCACAGTAACAATGCAGGACATAGCTCATGGTAGCATTCTAGAAACATCCACAAGGCGCCTGCAGCAAATAAAGATGAATTACAGAATACCCATGCAATAGAAAAATATTCCTTGTAGATACAAGTGTCAACAATATAGGAAAAGAGTTTGTTATGAATTGTGTATATAAATAGGCGTGTATATAAATAACGTGGAGGAAAGGGCTTTGTCCTTCGTATCAATATACTCTGCCCATTGAGACATTCTCTTAAGCAACTTGTCTGCTTGTCTTTTATTACTTTTAACATCCTTGTACATATCCTATATATGAAATAGATTATACAATATTTATTATATTTATGTTGTAGTAGCTGCAAGTGAAATGGAACCAGCCTAAGCTGTTAAAATGGGGTTATGGGAGAGCACTACAAGAATTGTGCTACTGGCTAAATAGTGAAGTGTTGCACCCTAGATGACGATAGTCCAGTAGTCGAAAACATCACTAACTTACACTTTGACCCAAATAGCATGGGGCACATATAGCGTGAAAGAAACTTCTCTACACTTAGACCCAAGTACCTTCTTAGATATACGAAGCAATTTTATTGGCATGCCAATGATATCATCAATATACATCTTCATGTCTGGTTGCTGATCTTTCAGTTTGAGACAACAACTACTTTTGAATTAAAACTTGTTCTTCATTAGAAAGTAATTAAGGTTAATTAAGACTACCCCATGAGCTTAATTCAAGCAATGCACAAACCCATCTAGGAAGGATTTTTGTTCTTTACTCATAATTTATTCATGTATATCAGTTACACTTTAAAAAAGAATAAAAAGATAATGACGAGAATAATTTTTCTTTACTTAATATATACGCAATGCATTGCTTTAAAAACACACCCATAAAGGGAACACATGCAACGAACTTTTGCTAGTCTACATCTAAATTCAGTGTTGTCAGGGATGTCGCGCTGTCTCAAGGTTAATTTATATGCATGATCATCAACCTAGCTAGCTAGAAGATCTTAGCTAGTATTACAATTAATATCACGTACAAATGTACTGCAAACTTCACAAAGCTTTATGATTATGATATATATACAAATATCANTAAATGTACTGCAAACTTCACAAGGCTTTATGATTATGATATATATACAAATATCCACCATATTATATATGTATGTATAATATACATAGTTTACTAGAAAATAAACATGACATGCATGTAGTTACACGAGAGAAGAAAAAAAATAATAATGTTTTTGATTTTGCTTGGTGGCATGCATGCAACTTAATTGAAACGTACGTCTTGTTATATCAATTTGCTCCCCTAGGGCAAGCAGATCGATGTGGCTTATACAGTTAAAAAAAGAGAAATGCTTTCCTTCTAAATAAAAAAATTAAAAAAAATGAGAAAATCAAATGCTTTCAACGTACTAATTCTACTAAAATCATGATATATATATAAATGGATATATAGTAATTAATTAGATGGGGTTTAATTTCTTTAATACTATGGGATTATATATAGGTGACATGGCTAACCCATTAAACATAAACCCATTAACTAATCACCCGAAACAATAATCTGGAAACACTAAGGGCAAAATGGTCATAGTGCATCTCATCTATTAGGTTAACCTAGATATAAATATCAGTTTTACTACAGGCAACCGGGGGTGGGGAACCCTTGGGGAATTGGCTGACAAAGATTTTTTTTTTAAAAAAGAAAAAAAGCGACTGAAACATAAGAAAATCATGGAAGGTTTTCTTCATGGGTAGGGAGAGAGAGGGTTTGGGAGGTTTTCTGTATCATGGATTGAACGAACCTACAAATAATGATTTTTTTGGTATGAAAAATGAGTGATTTTCTGGGTATGCAAAAAAATAATAATGACTCCATTTTCTTGCAGGTTCAATCTGGAAGTCTATTTGTTGCAAAATCACAATAATTTTCCTTTTTTCTACAGGTTCAATCTGGAAGTCTATTTATTTCAAAATCACAATGATATTTTTCAAAATCTTTTTATCCAGGTTCAATCTCAATCTCAACCATTAGCTTTCCATACCAAAAAAATACTCCTTTTTCATATGGTGGAATTTGATTCACAATGAAAGTGTACAACTTTTTCTCTGAAAGCGTACAACTTTTTTTGGGTTTCTCTAAAAGCATACAACTCTTTTTTCATAGGTGAAGTTCGAGTCTTGGTGGAAGATTGCCTCTCTGCCTCTGTCTCTCCCTCCCTTCATCTTCTCCATGAAAGCACAGGCAATTCCCTTTCTATGCCATTAAACTTTTTTTGCCAGCTTCCGTTTGCTGAATGCTCAAATACCATGGCCCCTTGTTCTGAAATCAAGGAGATTGGATCTAAGAAATAGAAACTATTAGCAGTGGAGATGGAGGGAGGGAGGGAGGGAGGGAGGGAGGGAGGCAATGAAATGAAGAAGGAAAGGAAGGGAAAAATGAAACGAATGGAAACACACAGTTTTATTAAATGACATGGACATATCAGTTGCACAACGGTTGCACCAGCCAATTGCATGTATCATTTTTCTATAAAATATACTATAAGTCTATAAGAGAACAAAATAAAAAGGGAAGAAGAACAAAATAGAAAGAGAAGACTATGCGGGGGCATTAGCTTACAGAGGAGAAACCGAGGTCTACGTGGAGGAGGCAAGGCGCGACGGGGCTGGGCTAAACGACAGAGATGCAGTCGAGCTGAACAGCTGAGCACGAGAGAGACAGAGAGAGTGATGAGCGAGAGAGAGTGAGACGGAGGAAGAGCTCGGCGTGAGAGAGAACGAAAACATATCGAGAGACGAAGTGGAGGCGTGCAACGATCAGGGGTGGCTTGGGGTGTCCGGCAATGATCTTAATGCAGGTGGTAATGGCTTGGAGGAGCTAACGGCTTGCGGATGAGTAATGCTCTGTTTTCGGGGGCCAAAACAGAAATATTCGAAGCTTACAAAGGAGGCCTCGAGGACACTTTGGGCGATGGTTTCAGTTGGTAACGACTAAGCAGAACACAGAAGGGTGATGGTGATAGTTTAAGGTGGCTGGGTTGGTGTTCATCTTCTCGGTTTGATTCGATAAGCTGGTGGATTTGCAAAGGTGCAGCAGCTTGGGTCGTGGTTCTCGGGAGGTGGTTTTGTGGCGCATGGCCAGGTGGGCTTCCTTTTATGCAGCAACGTGAGGCTTGGGGGATGGTGGTGCAGGAGCCGTGCGGAGGAGCTGGGACGGCGTGGTTCTCTCGCTGGGTTTCAAGGTGGAAATGGTTGTGCTACTAGAGGTGGCCTTGTCGAGACTATGGATGTGGAAAGACTTGAGGTGTGGGATGAGGAGGAGATGCAGTGGTCGGTCTGTGTAGCAGAGCTGTGCTATTGCTAAGTTAGATCGTGGCAGTGGCGATGCCGTATACTCTATATGCAATGCATTCGTCTTTGACTATTGACATTGGATTTTTAAAAAAAAACACATTTTAAAGGTGCAATCATTTAGATTAAAGCAGAATGTGAATGATGATTCGCCCAAAAAGGAAAAACAGTTGGACGGGAATTCGTTGTGCATGTGGGAAGCTGAATGATTAAAGCAGAATGTGAATGACGATTAACCCAAAGAGGAAAAATAACTAGGCTGGAAATTGCTGTGCATGTGGGAAAGCACGTCGAACTCTAAAAAGCAAATGATTAAAAGGGATAAAAAAAAATTAACAATTACATAATTTAAAAAAAAATGATTAAAAGGGATGAAGCTAGTCAAAAACTCTAAAAAACAAATGATTAAAAAGATAAAGAAATAAACAATAAAATAACTTTAAAAATGGATAAAGAAATGAACATGATTAAAATGCATGAAGCTCGTCGAAGAACTCTAAAAAAAATGATTAAAATGATAAAGAAATGAACAATAAAATAACTTTAAAAAAATTATTAGAATGGATAAAAAAATAAACAATAAAAGATGTCATTATTTTAATTAGTAGTGGCGTTTAGATAAATGCCGCTAATATATTCAATGTGCCACCAACATAATATTGGTGGCATTTATTTAAGCGTCACCAATTTATATTATATGTTGGCACCACATTAGCAGCGGTGTTTACTGTAACGCTACTACCTATATTAGTCACGGCGTTTAAATAAATGTTGTTAATGTATTTAATGTGTCGCCAACGCACTATTAGCGGCGTTTATAAAAATGCTACTAATTTATATAATGCGCCAGTAACATACTAGCAACAATGTTTATTATAACGCCGCTATTATATGCAATGAGATGACAACGAATTAATGGTGGCATTCTGATAAACGCCGTTAAATTACAAAAAGTTGAGGCGTTTTAAGAAATGCCATTAATTTGTAGACAAACGCCGTTAATGAGTTTTCAAATATCGGGTATTGAAAACTAGCGACCACCCAGTAGCGGCGAACGGTTACGCAGATAAAAAACCACCACTAAAAATTTAGCAGCATTTTTTTAGATAGGTGTCGGCGCTTATTGAACGCCAATAAAAATTAATTTTTTTGTAGTGGTAAGAGATGGTTGGATCGTGATGTTGTCAGTCACAACAAGGACACTGTCGAACCTAATTTACACTCGCGCACGCAGACATCGGTAAGTATCAAAAGACATGCTTGCCTTTGCATGCATGGTGGCATATATTATGACTTTAGTCGTGGACAAAGCCATCTCGAGAAAAAAGAAAGAACTCAAGTTACTGCTGCTCTTGTTACAACAATTGTTTGCTGAGAACCAAGGGATCACGTACGATCAGAGCTCTCGCCAAAATCAATAACCAGCAATTCGAACTACAGCCAAGCGCTAACAAGATAAGGACCCAACCAGTAGATGAAGACATGAAGTATCATGTGGCATTAGCTAGATAACATTAAGGGGCTCTCATTGCAACCTTCGAGAGTTTAAAGATGAAATCACGATATTCTTTCATAAGTGAGGGGATATTAAGAAAATTATAAAATACTGTCCTCTTCATAAAAAAAATCTAGATAAATATTGTAAGAATCATATATACTATTATTATATTGTAGATAAATTTATAATAAATCCAAACCCAGCTCCAAAAAGTTATACAAGAGAAGCTTTGCATACTTTTATATATATATATATATATATGTGTGCCTTTGTGTATATAAATATATATAGATATAATGTTATTGTTTGTAGTAATGCTACATTGCTATATATCAAGGAGTGTGCAAGTGCATAACATTCTTTTTTTAAAATAGTAGCATCTATTATTAATAAATTAATTTTTTCATCTACATCCTGTATTTACTTACTTTTATTAAAAAGATTGCACGGCGCTTGTACATTCTATAACTGCAAATAAGTAATGATACATACAGTCGTAGAATGTGCAAATACCATATAATGGTTTTGAAAAAAAGTGAGATTTACAATTAAAAAATTAATTTTTTTATATAAATCCTATATTTATTCATTTTAAAAAGATATTACACAATACTTACATACTCTATAATTACAAATACCATTTCTTTAATAGTTATTTTCCGGAAAAAGGCGAATGGAAGGCAGGGTACCTTAAATCGTCCGAGTTGTCAAATCCCTGTGTGGGATATCCAATTTTATGAAGAAATTGGATGGATGTGATGGATGCAATATAGACATGACATTGGTATGGAGTTGAGTTAATCAGGATCGCACACTGGATAGAGAGGAAGCTTTTATGATTGTATGCACCACGTGAAGAGCACTACTCACACGACAGAAAAGTCTTGAGAAAGTGACTTCCCCTCCCATTTGGATGGGGATGCTGCAAGTTGCCAACTTGATCATTAAATAAAGATTGATGATAATGAGAGCTAGGGGCTTATACTATCATGACTAACTTTAGCATACTGAAATGCTTTGCTTTTGCTGCATCAGAGAAAAAGGAAAAATAATAGAATATCCTCGTATCGTGAGGCATTTGTTTTGCTAATTATTTATTGGTTTTATTTCCAAGAAAAAAAAAAATTGGCCACAAATAGGAGCAAATGGCTCTCAGAAAATAGCACGACCAGAAAGCAGCAGCTAATTACTTAGATTGCCCCCACCAGCAGATACATTATAGTCAGTAAAATGTTTTAACCAAAAAAGTTAATAAATATATAGACTAATTAACGTGATTTTATATTATTCATTATAACACTTGTGTATATCCTCAGTATCATAAGGCGTAGCAATACAGGCCAAACCAACTCAAAACCACGTACCACAGGAGACAAGGAGCACGTGCATGCATGTGCAACAATACGAAGGGATAGTGGTGGAAGAATTCTTTCTGTGGAAGAATCTTAAGATTGGTGTATCAATCCCATCATTTAAGAAATTTCATCCATTTCCAGGGTCTTAGAGCATTATTGGCCATTTAGGTTATTGTCAAGTCTAAATTTTGAATCGAATTTAAAAGTTTTAGCTATAATCAAAACTTTTTGAGAGGTTAATCCATATTGTACTAGTCATCCTAAAGTCAAAATAATAATATAATATTTATTATATATTTTAATAATATTTTTAAAAAATTAATATTTTGTAAATGCACTTATATTAATATTAAAATTTAATATTTTGTAAATACAATTGTATTTAAAATTTAATATTTTGTATTAATATTAAAAGTGAGAGGACGTAGTTAGATGAAAAATCATAAAATATTAATTTGGTCCTTCTACAATGACTCTCCAAATATGACTAAGGTCTTAAATCACTGTATCTCAAAGTTTCACAAATATCCATTTGGCTAGTCCAATATAGAAATTTTAACTCCAAAAAAAACTAAAATTTAGATTTGAACTTGGCAATGGCGGCCATTGACAATGCTCTTATATATATATAAATATATGTATATATATATGGTTGAAAAGTTTAAAAAATTCATAGGACTTCTCAGAATAGAATTGCGCAGTCAATTACAGGGCAAATGGCTAGTACCAAATCTACATTTGGTAACATACCTCTTAATCTGATTTCTCCACATTTATTGTATAAAGACCATCCCTCTTGGCTTGTAATAATTAGTTTATATACAATGTTTACTTCTACTTTTCATATTATATGGTAATAGACAGCTTGCCTTTGAGAGAAAAACAAAAAGCAGACGCAAATGCCTCTTCTAAAGCTCAATCAAATGGGCATAAAAATTATTCAAGTCATCGTACGTGCATGGATGTATTTTCTTAGACGTCTTCGGCTACATATATCATATAAGTTGATATCATTACATGAGTTATACTAAGATTTTAAATAGATCATTTTATAGATAGGTTTTTTTTTTTTTTCATTTCCAAATTATTTTTGAAATAAAAACTTTAATAATTTGAAGGTCATGTACTTATAAAAATCATGAATAATTTAATGGTAAAAAACATTTTCATTTGATTCTTAGTTTTTTTTTTTCTTTTTTTCTTTTTTTGAAGATGTTTATTTATCCATTTTTATTGCAGTAAAGAATTTCTATGTATTTCATTTTCTGTTAAGAAGGCTATTACAATTGATTCTTTGTAGACATGAGTTGAAATAATATAAAGAATGGAATATTCTAGGCCTAGTATTTCGGTTTGTTACAAAGGGTAACAATGCATGCACTGCAGTGTTGGTTATGTGATTGCGCTTGAATCCTTTAGTTGTGAGGCTTGTGAGCTAACGGTTGTTTTAGAGATAGTTTTGTCCTTAACATCCCCCTCAAGTCAAGCGGTAAAGGTTGGAGACGAAGACTTGAACATAATTTTGTAAAATGAGCTGCCAAGAGTGGTTTTGTGAGGAGGTCTGCAAGCTGGTCTTTTCCAGATATAAAAGTAACATTTAACAATTTATTTAAAACTCGATCATGGACAAATTAAAAGTCAATTTCGACATGCTTTCTTCATGCGTGAAAAACTAGATTGGAGGAGAGGTAAGTTGCTCCTAGATTGTCACAGTAAAGTAGAGGAGCACAATTGAGAGTTACTCTAAGGTCTCGATAGAGATGTTGCAGCCAAATCACCTCAGTCATAGTGTTGGCAATAGCTTTGAACTCAACCTCTGTTGATGAACGTGTGATGGTGGGCTGTTTCTTTGAAGACCAAGAGATTAAGTTGCATCCAAGAAATATATAAAACCCGAGGTTGATCTCTAATCATCGGGACATCCCGCCCAATCGATGCCGAAAAACACAGTAATATTTGAACTAGAAGATGGGGAGAGTTGCAAACCAACATTAGATGTCTATTTGAGGTATCTAAGGATGCGCTTAATGGCTTGCCAATAAGTTACACAAGGAGTGTGCATGAATTGGCAAACTTTACTAATAGCAAAGGCGAGATCAGGTTGTGTAAATGACAAGTATTGTAGCAAACCGACTGTGCTACGATACAAAGTAGGGTCTTCAAATAAATTTTCAGTGAAAGCACTTAATTTTTCCAAGGTGGCCATTGGAGACTTAACAGGCTTAGCAAGATGCATGTTTGTTCGCTGAAGTAGATCAATGATATACTTTTGCTGTGTAAAAAGCAATTCTTTTGAATTGTAAAGTTGCCTCAACACCCAGGAAGTAGTGCAAATTGTCAAGATCAGTAATAAGGAAGTCAATCCGCAAGGCTAAGATGAGATCAGAAATACATTGTAGAGAGGAACCTATGACCAAAAGGTCATCAACATAAACCAAGACAAAAGTGGTGACAGTTCCAGTTGTGCGTAAAAATATAGATGGATCCAATGAGGAGATGGTGAATCCAACCTTTGTTAGGCGACAACTCAGATGTGAATACCATGCACGGGGAGGCTATTGAGGACCATATATTACTTTGTTTAACCTGCAGACATGAGAAGGAAATTGAGGGTGAGAAAATACAAGAGGTTGAGCCATAAACATGATTTTTTGTAGAGGGCCATGCAGGAACGCATTATGCACATTGTGCGACCGAATAGTCCAATTTTGTGAAACTACTAGGGCAAGAACAACACGAATGATCGTGGCCTTAACAACGGGTCTAAAGGTTTCTTCAAAATCTATACCAGACTGTTGAAGAAACCCCTTAGCAATGAGACAAGCTTTTCTACATTCGATTGAGCCATCGGCAAGTCTTTTGGTGCGAAAAACCCATTTACAGGCGACTGTGTTTGCAGCCTCTAAAGCTGGAACTAATGGCTAAGTTTGGTTAGCAATAAGGGCAATGGATTCTTTTGCCATAGTTTCACGCCACCCTAGATACTACTAGGTGATGGGGTAGCTGGAAGGCGTTTCTGGCACAAAGTCTAGGTTGTTGAAGATGGCATGGGGAGGATGCCATTTGATGGTGCCATCATCAAACTGCTGAGGGTGAAGGGAGTTGGTGCGTCATCTGGTGACCATTGAATGTGCAGGTTGCTGAGATGTTATCTGAGAAGTTCCACATCTGGGTGGTGGGGAAGATGCAGGGGAGAAAGGATGCAAGCCCAGAATAAAGGAAGAAGAAGGAGAAGTGATCTTTGGGAAATTTAAGTTGAAAAGAGGCAGGGCCACATGAGTGGGCTGAGTGATGGGCTTGGGCGTAGGAAGAGTTGCATATGGAAAGTTAGGTTCAGTGAACTTGACATCTTTGGAAATATAGGTTCAACTCGTTGAGATATGATGACAGATGTAGCCCTTGTGGACAGGACTTATTCCTAGAAAAACACATGAAACTTAGCGAAAGGAGAATTTGTGGGTATTATATAGAGTGGTTAAAAGCCAACATTCAGAACCAAACACCCTTAAGGAAGTATAATCAGGATGTTTTTTATGAAGTAGCAGATAAGGAGATGAATTATGGAGTGTGTGAGATGGTAACATATTTATTAAATAAAAGGCATGAAAAAAGGCATGTGGCCAAAAGGTTAATGGAATCGAAGAATGAGCAAGAAGTGCCAAGCCTGTGTCAACAATATGGTCGTGTTTCCTTTCGATTATGCCGTTTTGTGTATGAGTATGGGGGCATGTGATTCGATGTGTAATACCACAGGATGCTAAGTAATTTGAAAGGGCCTAAATTCACCCCCCAATCTGATTGAAACTGTTCTTTTTTTTTTTTTTGTTAAATTGAAGTTCAACTTGTACTTTGAATTTGAAAAAGATATCGAAAGCTTGAGATTTAGATTTTAATGGAAATAACCATGCGTATTGAGAGAAATCGTCTACAAACATGATATAAAATTTATAACCATCATGAGAAACATGAGGGGATGGTCCCCATAAGTATGAGAAAGCAAGTTGAGATGGTGCAACAGATTTATTTAATCGATTATAAGCTGAAAGTCTATGCATTTTAGCATTAGCACATGCATAACAGAATGAGATCATGGAGTTGTCATATGGCAGATCATGTTGTTGGAGGATGGAGCGAACGAGCTTGATGGAGGGATGGCTAAGTCGAGAGTGCCATAATGGAACAGAGAGAGTACTAGTCAAAGCAGATGGAGGAGCAGCTAGTGATGAAAAGGATCAGAGGCCATTATTTGTGGTCCCTTGAAGAAGAAGTTTCCCCCGATTTGCAGTCCTTAACACGGAAAGAGTTAGAGAAAAATTCAAAAAATACATTATTAACAATGCAAAATCGACGTACTAAGATTAGATTCTTCTGAAAAGAAGGAACACAGGATTTTATTAAGAAGAAAAATAGATGAGGGAGAAGAGAAAGAAGTTGAACCAAAGTGAGAGATGGGCACAGTAGAGCCATCACCAACACACAGTTGATCTTCTCCACAATACTTAGCAGCTTGCAAATTTAGGTTAGCCAGATCACTTGTGATGTGGTTTGTGGCTACAATGTCCGAATACCAGCTTGCATCTGAAAGATAATTTGAGGAAGAAAAATTTGCAGTGATGGGAGGGGCAATAGTATAAGCTTGGTTGAACCGATAGAGACGTGATTGTCGAGTGGCCTTGTTGATTACAGACCTAACATATTAAATGTTGGTCAGTAGGTGATGAGGAACCAGTACTAGTGTTACCTGAATGACTGCCACGACCACGGTTTGGATTATAATGGCCACCATTTCATCCGCGATAAGTTTCAGCCACCACGAGGCCCTCGACCACGTGAAGTAGAGGAGACTTTGGCTATGAAATTGGCAGAGGTCTTCCTAGGGAAGATGCTCGTGTCTGAGTGATGAAGTAAGTGTGCTTCATGAGCTAGCAAGTGCCTGAGCAACTCATCATGGGTGATTGGTTCGAGTCGAGTGGTAACTACAGATACAAGAGCATCATACTCAAAGCCAAGACCAACAAAGAGATACGGGACAAATTCGGCAGGTGGTAGGGGACGACCAGCAGCTGCCATTGTATTTGCCAGAGTTTTAGGCCGATAAAAATAAGTCGAAATGGGGTCAAATCCTTTGTTTAAAAATGCAAAAATGCAAGCTGCAATTGAGTTTAGAGTAGGCGTGCCTGTGAAACTAATGCATAAGTGGACTCAAGAGAGAGCATACATCTCGTGCAGATTCACAACCAACAACCTAAGCAATAAGAGGTTCAAAAAAGGAGGAGATAAGGGTAGACATTACCAACTAGTCTTGTTGCAGCCAGATACCATATGCTAGGTTTGGGGTGAGGTCATCGAGCTCTGGTTTTGGTGGAGAACAGGAGTCATCGACGTATTTGTAAAGACGTTGACCACGGAGATATTGAACTAGCTGAACTTTCCATAGTAAATAGTTTTCTAGTGTGAGTTTTACAAAAATTGTGTGGGTGAAATTTGGTGGGGTAGGGTGGGAGAAGATGAATTTGGTGAGGAAGCCATGGACGTTAGTCCTTCAAGAGCTCTAGTACCATGTTGCAGTAAAGATTTTCTATGTATTTCATTTTCTGTTAAAAAAGCTATTACATGTATTTGATGATTTATAGACTTGAGTTGAAAGAATACAAAGAAAGGAATATTATAGGCCTAGTATTGCAGTTTGTTACAGATGGTAACAACGCATGCAGTGTAGTGTTGGTTACGTGATTGTGCTTGAATCCTTTAGTTGAGAGGCTTGTGAGCTAACGGTTGTTTTAGAGACAGTTTTGTCCTTAACAATTTTGATCGTCCTAAGACATTGTACGTACGTGTGTGCGCGCACACATGTATGTGTGAATAGTATCATCCTTGAAGAATAGTACTCCTGATCGTCAATTACCTATACATACATATATATATAATATTCAATTATTGTTCATGGTTGAAATCAAGTAGGGCTCTTTTCTACTCTTAAGTAAATGAATGCATCATGGTGGGCAACGACCTTGTTTGGTAGAAGTTGGTGATTATTAAGTCACCTTACTTCCATTAATCTCACCATGGTAATTATAAATTAGCTAGGTAAAATGAATTAGTTTTCTATGTAAACTTGGCATTGATCATTGGGAAAGTACCACGTTGATGGAGGCCGGCCGAGTATGAATTTCCACATGAAATATTCTAAAGTTAGCTATTGAGGAGATTATATATATAGTTCCATCTAGGTCAAAAAAGAGGAGAAGATTACAATATGTTTTTTTGGTGGGGGGTGCTGTCATGATCAGTCCTGCCCCTTAGAGATCTTGAAAGGAGAGAGACTTCCGATGAGGCATTAATTTCGGTCGTTATCATGCATGTATGTTGGCTTCTAATTTAATTAGAAGCAAAAGAAGAAGCGGCGGACCCAACAACTGTCTCGAGGGGGGCTTTTTTTTTTTTTTCACTGTGTGGCATATTTATGTAAAGACTAATGTTAAATATAATTTTAAGGTATATAAACTCTACATATTTCATTTGAAGAAAAAAAAATAAGATTTACTATTAAAAAATAATTTTTTTATATAGATCTTAAATTTACTTATTTTTTTCAAAGAGAGGGGCGGGGCTTGCACATGATCTTAGAATTGCAAATATTATTTCTCTTATGTGAATTAAAAAGA
The DNA here is from genome assembly GCA_003123785.1 of Pterocarya stenoptera. Classification (NCBI taxonomy): domain Eukaryota; kingdom Viridiplantae; phylum Streptophyta; class Magnoliopsida; order Fagales; family Juglandaceae; genus Pterocarya; species Pterocarya stenoptera. The sequence continues at coordinate 31,808 of QEOT01002360.1, read as the reverse complement.
GATTGAAAAATCACAAATACATAACTACAAACTATTTTTTATATAGATCATTGACCTTAAATAATTCTTTATTGTATTTTCACTTTGAATTCCATATTAAAAAACCCAATATTGTATAACAAAAATCTTTAGGATCTATATTAATAAGTTTATTATTTCTCCTAAACTTAGTTTTAATTTTAATTCTGGAGAAGCTGCATCTTTAAAAATAGATAATATATAGAAATTAAATAAAATTCTAGAAATATAAAAAAAAAATTAGAGAGAGACATTTTTAGGTAGATCAAAATTTTAAAAAATTTTAAAAATCACATGGAGATTATAAATTTTTTTGAGATTTATTTTCTATATTTATAGAATTATGTATAAAATTTAAAAAATATTTTATGATTTTAAAAAGTTTTTTTTATTTTCGAGGGTTAATACAACGTGGTCCACCACTGCATAGAAGAAAAGATAATCACCACATTTCAACTTCGCCCTCTTCTCGAGGTATTTTTGGTCGTTATCATGTTGTTCTTCAGTCAGTTTTATATTTTCAATCGCACTAATATTTAACGTGTCGCACTTTAAATAGTTTTTTTTATTTAAATAGCTGATTTATAAATATCTTAAATGTGCACAATAATAGATGTGGTTAAAACTGGCAAAAGCCATGATGAATAACATTTCTCTATGATCTAAAGCTATTATTTTTCTTACTTAGAATAGTGATATTCTTCTCTTAATTTCAAACTATAAGATCCACTTTCAATGGAAATATTAAAAAAATCTAGTGATTATCTAACAAGATGCTATATATATTATTTTAAAGTTGTTCATGATCATGTATGGATTGAGTGGGTATTGAACTCATTTCATCAAATTATGATTCAGCTTTTGAAGATGTAGTAGATATTAGTCCGTTTCAAAATATATTTTTTAAATGCAAATAATTTTTGTAAAGAACCTAATCCTTTAATCATTTGTCAAATGCTTATCAATTACATTCTCAAAATGTCAAAACCTTCATTTTTAGCATTAAATATGATAGATTTTTTTTAACAAAAAAGCATAATAGTTGGAGATTTCTTTTATGACAAATGATAACCTCACAACTATTCTGTAACTCTACATGAAATTGAGGGTAGTTTTTTACTGTTAAGATTTATTTTTAATTGAGTGACATGATTTCATTGGTTGTTTAAAATGAGTTGTACAATGGTTGTAAAAGAGTTGTATATAGGCCTATAAATGAACCAGTTTGTTCGATAATCCGCTCGATACTCATTCGGTTAAACTCAAATCGAACTTGACTCGTGAAAAAAAAAAAAAAAAAACTCTCTCATAAAAGCAAATACCCGCTCGATTAGTAAATGACATATAGCCGACAAAACTCGACTCAACTTAACTAAGTCTCGTTAAGGCCCGCTTGTTTATGCCCAAGGTTACCTCTACTCAATTAAACCTAATTTATATATTGATAAATATATACATAAACCTATGTATATATACATATATATATGTATTAGCTAATAATATAAGTATAATATTTTTATAATTAAATATATAATATGTAACATAATTACTTATGTATATATATTGAATATACTTCATAGTTACATTTTATAATTTGTATAATAATTAATCAATAATATTTAATAATTCATATACTAGTATGTGGAAACCATATATGAAATAGATATATACTATCACATTATGTGTATATATTAATAATATATGTAGGCATATAATATATTATTATTATGGATAAATATCAACTAGTTAGATATTAATTATTTATATATTTTTAAAATCTTATAATTTAATAGAAGTTCTACTTGTTAGTATACAAATTCAATATTAGATTTTTTATTTATTTATCTAATTTATTAATTATGAAAACCTATTCAAAATAAATAAATAAAAACATAAACAATTCGAGCCGAGCTCGAGCTCAAGTTGTGAGTTTAATTTACCTAGTCAAGCTCAAATAAAGAATAAAAAATCTTCACAACCTCCTATTATTCACCCGTACTCCACACTCTACCTTTTTTTAATTTTTTTAATTTATTTTTATCAAATATTTTTTATATGAATAGTGAATAAAAAATTTGAAATATTTTTTAAAAAATAAATTCAAAAAAAAATTTAAATATTGAAAAATATTAAGAAGTATGGAGTGTGGAGTATGGATGAATAGTAGGAGGTTGTGTAGCAAAATCCAATAAAAAATAAACAAAAATCTCGAGCTCAAATATTGAGTTGAGCCAAGCTCGGCAAGCCAAAAACTGGCTCGACTCAATTACAACCCTAATTGTAGGTATATCATTACTCTTCTTTTATATCCTAAGAGGACAAGGCCAAAAATAAAAAAGAAAAAATACAATTTGCCAGTGGTAAAGGGTGGCGGGATCCAAAGATATGTGGCAAAATAACAATGTCTCAGTTTAATAATTTATTCCCTTTTTTAGAATAAGCATTCCCAACAATTGTAGATATTTGTTTAGATAGCTATGAGCAGTAGTTTTGCTTTGTTATACTACAATAGTAGTTTTGATGACTCTATCCGAATTGTAAGGTTTAGAATGAAATCAGAGAGATATATAAAATGGACTCGAATGCCAAATCAAGCAACAAAATATTGGATAATACAATAATCACATCAAATCAAATCTCGACAATCTTCTCTTTATAATTTGCATCAAATGGCTACAATCAAATGTCTATTCAATGTCATCAATACAATTAATTTCTCTTACAATTTCATTTATATAAAGGCTACATCTACCTAAACTGACAGTCTTGTCCATGCAATGTTTATTGACAAATACAAGCAAGCTCAGGTTTCTTTTCTACATGAATATATTTAGGAAGCAATCACAAATTAATACAAATGTTACATTAATCAGTCCCGTCCCCTCAGCAGATCACTTAACGACAACCATTCAATACTTCTCAAATCTTGATTTGAAAT